>QRFJ01005812.1:0-365832 GCA_006176705.1 Cocos nucifera
TCGCGTGGCACATCTTAACCAACTCTTGGATTTGGTTTGGATCAACCGCTATGACCTAATGCGCTACCCAAGCCCGAAAACCCAATATTATGAATATATTTAGATCTAAAATTTTTAATTTAGATCTAATTCATATTTATTAATCTAATTTTAATTAAAGTTTAGGATTTCATAAACCAAAATATGTAATAAAATTCCTAAGTTTTAGGATCTAGGATTTTGTAGAAAGTAAGGTTCTTGATTTCTGATTAAGACATGAATGGCACGCATCCCTACACATCATAGAACACCCCATATGGAGGAAAGGGATTAAATCCTACTTTTTTCTTATGACTGGACGAGCCAAGGAATGCCTAATCAGGAATATAAATCTACAAAACTAGTTAGATCTACATCATATTATCTCTATACAAATTTGAAACTACTTATACATTGTTTCGTATATACATCTCAATGTATCATGCATGCATGCTTTTCAATCTAATTTATCTTTATAATTACTAAAAAAGTAGATTTAAATTGACACATCAAAATAAATTCTAATCTAGGACAACTATGTCGAACTATTTCTACAACTAGTCTTAGTATGCAATCTGAAGGGAAATCCTGATTTCCCGGTCCAGGTTCGTTCAGATCTGATCAGATCAAGAGATATATTTCAAAAATTTTTCTCTTGATCCCAATCAGATCTTGATATGTTTCAGATCTGATTCTTATTATTTTAATAAATAAAATAAAATAAGATAAATTAAATCAAATTTAATTTACCTGATTTGGGTAATCCTATTACCCTGTTGATGATCCTGATTTGCAGCGGAAGGTTCTGGATCTTAGCCACGCAAGCGCCTGGCCTCTACCGGTATCCACTCGGGTTGGATCTGGAGATCCTCTTCTTCTCTATCACACCTCCAAAAATCAGATCTGGATCTGATCTGGAGGATCTTCAAAACTCTTTTGAAGATCAGCAGTCGTCCTTTGCAGCAGCGCAGCCTTCTTGCTTTTGATCGCCTTTCTTTGATCTGAATCGCACCAACCAAGGTCCAAAACTCCTTTTGGACGTGGAGAGCAAGGGGAGAAGAGACTATGGCATGGAGAAGGAGGGGAGAGGCAGCCTTGGGGCATGGGAAATCTCATTGAATTCATTTCACTTAATTGAGTTGGGCGCAGGGTCTTATTTATAGACTAAGCTTGTGATCCAACTCCTCTTCCTTCCCAACCAATCACAACCCTTTGTGAAATCAGATCTAAATCTGATTGGTGGGAATAGAGTCCCCTGGATTCCTCCTTAGAGGGCGCCTAAGACCAGTCAAAGTTGGTTCTTAGAGAACTCTAATTGGAATCCAAAAGGGAGATGGAGTCCTTGTCCAACAAGGACTCCTAGGCGCCTCCAACTTGGGCACACGCCACCCTTGGCGTGCGCCCTTCTCCTTGCCAGGTTCTGGCAGGGGGACAGGCCCCCACCAGCTCTCCAATAGGTGCATGACATGTGGTCAAAAGTCAAAGTGTCAATGGTCAACATTTGACCAGTCAAAGGTAGACTTTTGACCAAAGTCAAAGAACAAGAAATGGCAGGTGACCAAAAATGGCAGGTAATGTCTTACAAAATAAGACAACCTTTTCTGACTTGGACAACCTCCAGTCAGACCATATGAAGGCCTCTGATTGAGCACAAACTCCTTTGGCTCAGTCAGGACAACTTATTTATGATAGTAAAAGAAGAACGTTAGGTTCAATCGAGTGCTAGCACGATTTTCCTTGAACCTAATTGAATCTCATTCAGATCAATTGAACTAGATCAGTTCAATTGATGATCACCAGATTCAAACCCTTGTTTGTGTGACCCAGTTAGGTTCAGTTCTGTATGGTAATGGGATATGTCATGATCTCTATCATCGACATCATCGAAACTCCTTTCGATGGATCAGAACTCTTCTGATTCGAACAGCTAGAATGATCGATCATCTAAATCATTCTAATTGCTCCCAAAATCCACCAGTGACACCTAGCAGTATATGGTGGCAACCCATCAGAGCTGAATGCGAACCTCTTGGTGCAGCTACCTGTGTGATTAAGTTCTTCTATCTTGAGCCCCGATCAGATTAGGGTTAAGGTGAACTCGTCAAACCCTAGTCTCTGTCATATGATGTAATCATTCGATTCGAGTCCAATGTGAAAATCTAAATAGAAACTCTTTCTATTATTTCACTCTACCATGGCCATGGATTTCTGGACTTGATTCTCATGATCATCATAGGGCTGCTCCTCTACCACCGAGGTAGATAGATTCCATCTTGATGCAATCCAGTTCCTACAATGAACATGCTATAGCCAACATACACCTCAGGGTTCCATATGGCTAGGAGACCGAGTAATGGTGTAGTCAAACTATAACACCCTCAAGGTGAACTGCCGATGCATCCTCAGGTCAAAGAACCAGACACACTACTGCAGCATCGAGTCAGTCATTGACGAGAAGGTAGACTTCCCTAATGACTACTCGAGGTGGTCACGCTCAGTGCCCTCGTTCTCTAACGAGTACCTGTACTCTCGCTCCGGTGTCTCCACACCGTAGACTCAAGACTCATCTACTAAAGAGAAGCGATTGTACACCAACCTTCCGGATCAATCACCATCCTCGTGATGATCCTATGGTCGGGAGCATTTTATGAGTTAATAATGATTATTCATGTCTTAAATTTTCAACTCTTGAAAATATGAATTATCATTACCATTAACTCAAAGGATGTATCACAGACACTAAATACACATATGTGATAGAAAATAACCCATTTTATTGATTATAGTCAAAATTATAATTTTGCCCCTAGAAGTGTATTACAAGTGTCAGCCAATTCTGGCTTCTAGGGCACATATATCTAACAATCTCCCACTTGTCCTAAAGCCAATTGGCTACAAGTCTAAGTCCCATCTTCTCAAGGTGGGCTTCGATCTTCTGCTGGCCCAACGGCTTTGTAAGTGGGTCTGCCACATTATCTGCGGAGTTGACTCTCTTGACCTCGACGTAACCTTTCTCGAGGTAATCGCGGATGAGGTGGTATCGCCGCTCAATGTGCTTGGATTTCTGGTGAGACCTCGGCTCCTTAGCAAGGGCTATGGCGCCATTGTTGTCGCAGTATAGAGGAATGGCATCTGATGGCATTACTCCAATTTCTGCAGCAAACTTCTTGTACCAGAATGCTTCCTTCGCAGCCTCTGATGCAGCGATATATTCTGCTTCCATGGTGGAATCTGCTATCACAGTTTGCTTGGAACTCTTCCAGCTGACAGCTCCACCATTGCACACAAACAGACTCCAGATGTCGACTTTCGATCATCTATATCGGACATGAAATCCGAGTCTGTGTATCCCTGGACTTGGAGTTCTCCATTACCAAAGACCAACATCATATCCTTAGTTCTTCTCAAGTACTTAAGGATACATTTCACAGAAGTCCAGTGTTCTTCACCTGGATTTGACTGATATCTGCTTGTGACACTCACAGCATGGGCTATATCAGGTCGTGTACATAGCATGGCATACATGAGGCTCCCTATTGCAGAAGCATAAGGGATCTTGCTCATGCGTTCTATTTCCTCAGGTGTGCTGGGGCACATCTTCTTGGAAAGATGAATACCATGTCTGAAGGGTATTAATCCCCTCTTAGAGTTTTCCATACTAAACCTCTTTAGTACTTCCTCTATGTACATCTTCTGTGAAAGTCCTAGCATCCTATTCGGTCTATCCCTATAGACCTTAATTCCTAGAATAAAGGATGCTTCACCTAGGTCTTTCATGGAGAATTCCTTGGACAACCACATCTTGACTGATGTCAACATGGGAATATCATTCCCAATAAGGAGGATGTCATCCACGTACAATACGAGGAAGACAACAGCGCTCCCACTGACCCTTTTTGAAAACACATGGTTCCTCTTCATTTTTGATGAAACCAAACTTTTTGATCACATCATTGAAACGAGTGTTCCAGCTCCGAGATGCTTGCTTAAGTCCATATATGGACCTTTGCAGCTTGCAAACCTTGTGATCAGTATCACTGGATGTGAAACCTAGCGGCTGTTCCATATAGATATCTTCCTCAAGATATCCATTTAAGGAATGCCGTTTTCACGTCCATTTGCCATATTTCATAATCGAAATAGGCTGCAACAGGCAAGCAATGTGCGGATGGATTTTAGCATAGCTACTGGGGAAAAGGTATCCTGATAGTCAATGCCTTCGCGTTGACTATAACCTTTTGCCACTAGTCTAGCCTTGAATGTCTCCACATTCCCATCTGCACCAATCTTTCTCTTGAAGATCCATTTACACCCAATAGGTACTATACCTTCTGGTGGATCTACCAAGGTCCAGACTTGGTTTGAGTGCATCGAGTCAATTTCTGACTGCATTGCCTCTAGCCATTTCTCGGAGTCGATATCTGATATCGCCTCGTTGTAGGTTTTGGGATCATCACCATGAGCACCATTACCTACGAGGAACATTTCCTCTACATCCTCTGAAATAATACCTAAGTATCTTTCAGGGGGACGGGAAAACTCTTTCCGATCTACGAGGTGGAGGAGGTAGTGTTCTTATTGGCTCAACCTGATTTGGTTCCAATTGGTCCTTAGCTCGTTCTGCTTGTGAGACTTTCTCATCAAGCTTAATCTGCTTTCCAATGCCGCTATCTTGAATAAACTATTTTTCAAGAAAGATGGCATGTCGACTCACAATCACATTGTGGTCTTCTGGAATGTAGAAATAGTATCCTAATGACTCTTTAGGATATCCTATGAATCGAGCTCTGAAAGGACCTAAACTCTAACTTGTCCGCTTGTTGTCTTTTGACATGAGCCGGACAACCCCAAATTCTGAGATGACTCAGACTTGGTTTCTTACCGTGCCATATCTCATACGGTGTGGTAGGAACGGTTTTAGAGGGAACCCTATTCAGTAGATAGAATTGAAGTTAACAATGAGTGTCCCCAAAGAAAATCAGGGAGGTCTGTGAAGCTCATCATGGATCGAACCATATCCAATAGAGTCCGATTTCTCCATTCTGAAACCCCGTTGAGTTGAGGTGTTCCTGGTGGAGTCCATTGAGAGACTATGCCATTTTCCTTAAGATAGTCTAGGAATTCCCGGCTAAGGTATTCACCTCCTCGATCTGATCGAAGAACCTTAATGGGTTTTCCAGTTTGTTTTTCTACTTCATGTCTGAATTCTTTGAACTTTTCAAAAGCTTCAGACTTGTGTCTCATAAGATACACATACCCATACCTAGACAGATCATCGGTAAAGGTAATGAAGTAGACAAAATTGCCTCTAGCCGGCACATCAAATGGGCCGCACACATCAGTATGTACTAGGGCAAGGAGATCTGTGGCCCTCTCCCCATGTCCAACAAAAGGGAGTTTAGTCATTTTGCCTTGAAGACAAGATTCACAAGTTGGATATGACTCAAAAGTCAATGGACTCAATAGCCCATTTTTCTCCAATTTGTTGATCCTATCTTCTGCTATATGACCTAATCTCAGGTGCCATAGATATCTATCGTTTGGACTATCCCTAGGTCGTTTGGCATTCACGTTTTGCTCGATAGTTAGAACAGGTACATCAATATGTAGCTGATAAAGACCATTAATAAGGAAACCATTTGCAATTTTATTTCTTTCATAAAGAATGTTACAATGGTCCTTAAAGAAGGTGAATCACATAACCTTCTTGTGCTAAGCATGAAACAGAAATCAAATTCCTGCTAGCTGCAGGCACATAATAACAGTCTTTCAAAACTAAGTCTAAACCAGATGGTAATCGAAGAGGGTATGTTCCCACGGCTACTGCAGCAACTCTTGCTCCATTACCGATGCGTAGGATCATGTCTCCATCCCTCAGCCTCCTGCTATCCTCAAGACCCTGCATAGAAGTGCACAGATGAGCACTAGAACCAGAGTCAAGCACCCAACTGGATGCAGAAGAAACCGTAAGGTTAGACTCAATAACGAGCATACCTCCAGAAGGACCTTCCTTCTTGTTCTTCAGGGTGGCCAGGTAAGTAGGGCAGTTCCGCTTCCAATGGCCGTCGCTGTTGCAATGGAAACACTTTCCTTTGCCATCGGCCTTCTTCTTCGGCTTCTGCCTTCTTCTTCTTTGATCCTTCCACCTTTTGCTTTTTCACAGACTTCTTTTTCTTTCCATAAGACTTTCTTTTGGAAGAAGTCCGTTCCATAGCAAGAACTGAGCCTTTAGAACCTTTCATAGAAAGCTCAGCGGTAACCAGCATATTCATTAACTTCGGCCAAGGAATTTTGAAGTTTATGCATGTGGTAATTCATGATGAATTGCCCATATGCATCAGTCAAGGATTGCAGAATAATATCGTTCTGCAGATCCAAGTCTAACTTCACACCGAGCTTCTCAAGCTCTTCCATGTCCTTGATCATTGTCAGACAGTGATCTTGGACTGACTGCCCATCACGCATCTTAGCCTTAAAAAGTCATTTCGTGACTTGATATTTGGCTGCGCGACTCTGTTCACCAAACATCTCCTGCAGGTGAGCCAACATTTGGCGAGCAGTCCCGATATCTTCATGTTGGCGCTGGAGCTCATCAGACATCGAGCCCAACATGTAATATCTGGCCTTATTATCTTCGTCAATCCATTTTTCCAGAGACGCTCTCTGTTCAACAGTGGATGGACGGGCTGGTAAGGTGGGAGGGTCCTGGTCCAAAACATGGGTTAACTTCTCGAACCCAAAATAATTTTGTAGTTCCTGAGCCAATCTTTATAATTGGGTCCAGTCAGTCTATGTGTGTCCAGGATACGTGCCAATGGGTTGGACGCAGACATTTTCCTGTAGAGAGTCAAAGATTCTAGTTAGATACTGTAATTTTGACTTGACCAATTTATTTAGGGATTTTATTTTTAAACAAATTAGCTCCCACTATTTTCTCGGATCCCTACACTCCCTCTGTAGAGATGCGAAAAATCTCCACGATTAATGATTTCTAGTGGGTGGTGCGGTCTCACCAACTGACTCATCACCTCACCTAACAGTTATTGGTGATGGGTTAGCCAATGAGTGAACAACTCTTGTTCAATGATTCTCTAATCATGGTGCACCCAAACTTGGTCTCTAATTCATGAATCTCACCGTATCCGGAAATATTGATCCACTCCTTAGTTAAGTCAGACCCACCATTTGCATAGACTGGGTTCCTAATTGAGTCTCTCACCGTATCCGAAATATTGAGCCCAACTCATCCTCCAGCCCATAGCATCCAATGCCTAATAGACATGGTTGCATCTTCCCGGTGCAACTGAGCCACTGTATCCAGCCGAGAACAATCAACCCCGGGAAGGGCCCGCACATCTACAATGGTGGAAGACCTCAGACTTAATCTTTTCTTAGGGAGAATTGATTCAGGTCTCATTAAACTAGACTTGGCTTAGTCATAACAATTATGACTAACCTAGTGGCATGGGTTAGCTCGGATTATTGACCACCTCAGATCAGAACTGTGTCAACAGATATGGCCAGGTAAGTGAGACCGGTGGAAGGAATATGCCATTAACTCGTACAAGAACGCATTCAGGTCGAGTAGCTTCCAATTAAAAACCAGTCGGTCGTCTGTGCCAAACTTACCTTAGACACCAAATTGTTGAGTCAGAACCAATTGGGTTAGCCTACAATCCAGACTCTAACCTCTGAGCCTAATTAGGTCTTGCTTGATCGTGACTCGATCTTGACCCAGACTTAATCCTATTAGGCTGGTCAATTTAAGCATTGTTGATCCCATCTAACCAACTCTTGATTCGGTTTGATCAACCGCTTAGACCTAATTGAGCTACCCAAGCCCGAACCCAGTATTATGAATATGTCTTAGATCTGAAATTCTCAATTTTAGACCTAATTAATATTCCATAAACTTAATTCTTAATTAAGTAGGGTTCATAAACAAAATATGCACAATAAATCCTAGGGTTTCAGGATCTAGGGTTTTGCAGAAAGTAAGTTTTGGGTTTCTGATTAAGGACGAACACGCAGCACCCCTACACATCATAAGAACACCCCATCGAATGGGAAGAGAGGGCCTTTAAACCCTTCTTCGTTCTTATGACCGGACGGCCAAGAGGAACGCCTTAATCAGGAACATTCAATACTACAAAACAATATCAGATCTATATCATATATCTCATATATAAAGTAGATCTAATCATGGCATATTTTGCATACATCTCATGTATCAAATCATGCATATTTTCAGATCTAAATTATCTCATAATAATCTAAAAAATTAGATTTAAATTGATCTAATCAAAATAAATTCTAATCTAGACAATTATGTAGAACTATTCTACAACTAGTCTAGACATGCATCAATCATATCTCATATGATATTTAAAATTAAATAATTTTTATTTGCTATTTTTCAGATGTTATTATAACACTTATAATATCAAAAAATAGTAAATAAAAGATCTAAAATATGATTTAATCAGATTAAATCAAAACATGCAAGAACTATTCTATAGAACTATTCTATTCTAGAACTAGTCATGCATATCTTCTAATCTTAGATCCAAATCATTTAATTTTAATTTTTTCTGATTTCAGATCTGATCACATCTCATGTGACATCTGAAAATCACTTTATTTTCTAATTAAAATAAATTTAAAATCAGATCTAAATAATTTAGAACCATGGCTCTGATACCAGTTGAAGGGAAATCCTGATTTCCCGGTCCAGGTTCGTTCAGATCTGATCAGATCAAGAGATATATTTCAAAAATTTTTCTCTTGATCCCAATCAGATCTTGATATGTTTCAGATCTGATTCTTATTATTTTAATAAATAAAATAAAATAGATAAATTAAATCAAATTTAATTTACCTGATTTGGGTAATCCTATTACCCTGTTGATGATCCTGTTTGCAGCGGAAGGTTCTGGATCTAGCCACGCAAGCGCCTGGCCTCTACCGGTATCCACTCGGGTTGGATCTGGAGATCCTCTTCTTCTCTATCACACCTCCAAAAATTAGATCTGGATCTGATCTGGAGGATCTTCAAAACTCTTTTGAAGATCAGCAGTCGTCCTTTGCAGCAGCGCAGCCTTCTTGCTTTTGATCGCCTTTCTTTGATCTGAATCGCACCAACCAAGGTCCAAAACTCCTTTTGGACGTGGAGAGCAAGGGGAGAAGAGACTATGGCATGGAGAAGGAGGGGAGAGGCAGCCTTGGGGCATGGGAAATCTCATTGATTCATTTCACTTAATTGAGTTGGGCGCAGGGTCTTATTTATAGACTAGCTTGTGATCCAACTCCTCTTCTTCCCAACCAATCACAACCCTTTGTGAAATCAGATCTAAATCTGATTGGTGGGAATAGAGTCCCCTGGATTCCTCCTTAGAGGGTGCCTAAGACCAGTCAAAGTTGGTTCTTAGGAGAACTCTAATTGGAATCCAAAAAGGAGATGGAGTCCTTGTCCAACAAGGACTCCTAGGCGCCTCCAACTTGGGCACACGCCACCCTTGGCGTGCGCCCTTCTCCTTGCCAGGTTCTGGCAGGGGGACAAGGCCCCCACCAGCTCTCCAATAGGTGCATGACATGTGGTCAAAAGTCAAAGTGTCAATGGTCAACGTTTGACCAGTCAAAGGTAGACTTTTGACCAAAGTCAAAGAACAAGAAATGGCAGGTGACCAAAAATGGCAGGTAATGTCTTACAAAATAAGACAACCTTTTCTGACTTGGACAACCTCCAGTCAGACCATATGAAGGCCTCTGATTGAGCACAAACTTCCTTTGGCTCAGTCAGGACAACTTATTTATGATAGTAAAAGAAGAACGTTAGGTTCAATCGAGTGCTAGCACGATTTTCTTGAACCTAATTGAATCTCATTCAGATCAATTGAACTAGATCAGTTCAATTGATGATCACCAGATTCAAACCCTTGTTTGTGTGACCCAGTTAGGTTCAGTTCTGTATGGTAATGGGATATGTCATGATCTCTATCATCGACATCATCGAAACTCCTTTCGATGGATCAGAACTCTTCTGATTCGAACAGCTAGAATGATCGATCATCTAAATCATTCTAATTGCTCCCAAAATCCACCAGTGACACCTAGCAGTATATGGTGGCAACCCATCAGAGCTGAATGCGAACCTCTTGGTGCAGCTACCTGTGTGATTAAGTTCTTCTATCTTGAGCCCCGATCAGATTAGGGTTAAGGTGAACTCGTCAAACCCTAGTCTCTGTCATATGATGTAATCATTCGATTCGAGTCCAATGTGAAAATCTAAATAGAAACTCTTTCTATTATTTCACTCTGCCATGGCCATGGGCTTCTGGACTTGATTCTCATGATCATCATAGGGCTGCTCCTCTACCACCGAGGTAGATAGATTCCATCTTGATGCAATCCAGTTCCTACAATGAACATGCTATAGCCAACATACACCTCAGGGTTCCATATGGCTAGGAGACCGAGTAATGGTGTAGTCAAACTATAACACCCTCAAGGTGAACTGCCGATGCATCCTCAGGTCAAAGAACCAGACACACTACTGCAGCATCGAGTCAGTCATTGACGAGAAGGTAGACTCCCTAATGACTACTCGAGGTGGTCACGCTCAGTGCCCTCGTTCTCTAACGAGTACCTGTACTCTCGCTCCGGTGTCTCCACACCGTAGACTCAAGACTCATCTACTAAAGAGAAGCGATTGTACACCAACCTTCCGGATCAATCACCATCCTCGTGATGATCCTATGGTCGGGAGCATTTTATGAGTTAATAATGATTATTCATGTCTTAAATTTTCAACTCTTGAAAATATGAATTATCATTACCATTAACTCAAAGGATGTATCATAGACACTAAATACACATATGTGATAAAAAATAACCCATTTTATTGATTATAGTCAAAATTATAATTTTGCCCCTAGAAGTGTATTACAAGTGTCAGCCAATTCTGGCTTCTAGGGCACATATCTATCTTCATAACTAAAATTATAATTTAATCAAAATAAATCATGATCATGTAAGACTACATATAGAACTATTCTATTTTACAACTAGTCATGCATATTGAAGAACTTAGATATATACTATTTAATTTTATTTTTTTTATTTTAGATCTAATCATATCTCATGTGATATCTAAAATCACCTAATTTTTAGATCAAAATAAATTAAAAATTAGATCTAAATAATTTAGAGAACCTGGCTCTGATACTAGTTGAAGGAGAAATCCTGATTTCCCAGATCAGGTTCGTTCAGATCTAATCGGATCAAGAGAGATATTTTAAAAATTTCTCTCAAGCATCCATATTAGATCTAAAATATTTTAGATCTAATTTTATAGATCTAAAAATAAAAATAAAAATAAATTAGATCTAATTTAATTTATACCTTGATGTGGGTAATCTAATTACCCTTTGATGATCCTACTGAATGCTTGAGGTTCTGGATCTAGCCACACAAGTGCTAGGCCTCTACCGGTATCCACTTGGACTAAATCTGTAGATCTTCTCTTTCTTTATCATCTCTTTAAAAATTAGATCTGGATCTGATTTGAAGAATCTTCAGAAGTCCTTCTGAAGATCAGCAGTCGTCTCTGCAGCAGTGCTGCCTTCTTCCTTTCTTGTCAGCTTTTTCTTGCCTAGATCGCACCAAACTGGAGCCCAACTTTCCTTGGGCGTGGAGAGGAGAGAAATAATCAAAAAATGGCATGGAGGAGGGAGAGGGGCAGCCTTGGGGCGTGGGCTAGGAGAAACTCTTCTTCAAGTTGGGCGTAGATAGAGTTTATTTATAGATCCTGCTGCGCCATGCAGCACCACATCATCCCAGCCAATTGCATTGCTTCATGCAATCGATCTAAATCTAATTAGTAAGATAACATCACCTAATCTAATCAGATGAGAGCTCCATAAATTCATCCTTAGATGGCATCTAAGATTGGTCAAAATCTATAGGTAAGGGTCACCTAAGTTGAATCCAAGAAGCAACCTGGAGTCCCATAAAGGGTCACCTAAGTTGAATCCAAGAAGCAACCTGGAGTCCCATCCGTATGGGACTCCAGGCACCCCTATCCATGGGCGCACACCATCCTAGGCATGCACCCCCTCCTTTCTAAATTCTAGTAAGGGGACAAGCCCCTATCTGCTCTCCAATAAGTGCATGACACATGGGCAGATGTCCAAGGGTTAAAGGTCAATGTTTGACCAAAGTCAAAGGACAAGAATTAGCAGGTGATGGAAAATGATAGGTGTTGTCTCAAATTTATCTTATAAATTAAGACAACCCTTTTTTGATCTGGACAAGCTTCAATCAAACCAAGTAAAGGTACCTGAGTGAGCACAAACATATTTGGCTCAGTCGAGATAACTTTTAATGATAGTAAAAGGGAGAACATTAGGTTCAATCATGTGCTAGAACGATTTCCTTGAACCTAATTGAATCTAATTCAAATTAATTGAATTGGATTAGTCCAATTGATGATATTCAAATCCAAACTCTTGTTTGTGTGATCCAGTTAGGTTCAGTTTTGTATGGTAATGGGATATGTCATGATCTCCATCATCGACATCATCGAAACTCTTTTTGATGGATCAAAACTCTTCTGATTCAGACAACTAGAATGATCGATCATCTAAATCATTCTAATTGCTCCCAAAATCCACCAGTGACACCTAGCAGTATATGGTGGCAACCCATCAAAATTGAAAATGAACCTCTCGGTGCAGCTACTTGTGTGATTAAGTTCTTCTATCTTGAGCCCCGATCAGATTAGGATTAAGGTGAACTCGTCAAACCCTAATTTCTATCATATGATTTAATCATTCGATTTAAGTCTGATGTGAAAACCTTAATAGAAACTCTTTCTATTATTTCACTCTCTGCCATAGCCATGGGCTTATGGACTTGATTCTCATGATCATCATAGGGCTGCTCCTCTTCCACCAAGGTAGATAGATTCTCTCTTGGTGCAATCCAATTCCTACAATGAACATGCTATAGACAACATACACCTTAGGATTTCGAATGGCTAGGAGATCGAGTCATGGTGTAGTCAAACTATAACACCCTCAAGGTGAACTACCGATGCATTCAAGTCAAAGAACCAGATACACCATTATAACTCCGAGTCAATCATCGACGAGAAGGTAGGCTTCCTTTTGACTACTCGAGGTGGTCACGCTCAGTGCCCTCATTCTCTAACGAGTATCTATACTCTTACTTTGGTGTCTCTACACCATAGACTCAAGACTCATCTACTATAAAGAAGCAATTGTACATTAACCTTTCAGATCAATCACCATCCTCATGACGATCCTACGGTCAAGAGCATTTTATGAGTTAATAAATTAAAATTCATGTCTTAAATTTTCAACTCTTGAAAATATGAATTATCATTATCATTAACTCAAGGGATGTATCACAGACACTAAATACACATTTGTGATAGAAAATAACCCATTTTATTATTTATAGTTAAAATTATAATTTTGCCCCTAGAAGTGTATTACATATGTCAGTCAATTCTAGCTTCTAGGGCACACATATCTAACACCCAAAACTTATGATGAGGTAATATCAGATATCGACTTTGAGAAATGGTTAGAGGCAATAAGGTCAGAGATTGACTCAATGCGTTCAAACTAAGTCTGGACCTTAGTAGATCCACCTGAAGATATAGCACCTATTGGGTGCAAATGGATATTCAAAAGAAAGATAGATGCCGATGAAAATGTAGAGACATTCAAAGCAAGGCTCATAGCGAAAGGGTATAGTCAGTATGAAGGCACTGACTATCATGATATTTTTTTGCCAGTAGCTATGCTCAAATCTATCCGCACATTGCTTACTATTGTAGCCTATTTGGATTATAAAATATGGCAGATGGACGTGAAAATGATATTCTTAAATAGATATCTTGAGGAAGATATCTATACGGAATAGCCACTAGGTTTCACATCCAGTAATAATGATCACAAGATATGCAAGCTGCAAAGGTCCATATATGGACTTAAGCAAGCATCTCGGAGCTAAATTGCTTGTTTCAATGATGTAATCAAATCATTTGGATTTATCAAGAATGAGAATGAGCCCTATATTTTCAAAAAGGTCGGTGGGAGCACTGTTGTCTTCCTCATACTGTACGTGGATGATATCCTCCTAATTGGGAATAATATTTTCATATTGACTATAGTCAAAATATGGTTGTCTAAGGAGTTCCCTATGAAAGATCTAGGAGTGGCATCCTTTATTTTGGAAATTAAGATCTATAGGGATAGATCGGATAGAAAGCTAGGTCTCTCATAGAAAATATACATAGAGGAGGTGCTAAAAAGGTTTAGCATGGAAAAGTCCAAGAGGGATTTAGTATCCTTCAGACATGGCATTCATCTCTCCAAGAAGATGTGCCCTAGCACTCCTGAGGAGATTGAATTCATGAGAAGATCCCTTATGCTTCAGTAATAAGAAGCCTCATGTATCTCATGCTGTGTACACGATCTGATATTCTCCATGCTATGAGTGTCACGAGCAGGTATCAGTCAAATCTAGGTGAAGAGTACTAGACTTCTGTAACATGTATCCTTAAGTATTTAAGAAGGACTAAGAATATGTTTCTGATCTTTGGTAATGGAGAACTCTAGGTCCAGAGATATACAAACTTGGATTTTATATTCGATATAGATGATCGAAAGTCGACATTTGGAAGTCTATTTATTTGTAATAATGGAGTTGTTAGTTGAAAAAGTTTCAAGCAGACGGTGATAGCAAACTCCACCATGGAAGCAAAGTCCATCACTGCATCAGAGACTGTAAAGGAGGCATTCTAGTATAAGAAGTTTGCTGCAGAGCTCAGAGTGATGCTATCAGATGTCGTCCCTTTATATTGTGACAACAATGGTGCCATAGCCCTAGCTAAGCAGCCATGGTCTTACCAAAAATCCAAGCACATCGAGCGGCGATACAACCTCATCCACGATTACCTTAAGAAGGGATACGTCGAGGTCAAGAGAGTCAACACTGTAGATAATGTGGCTTACCTATTGATAAAGCCATTGAGCCAGTAGAAGATCGAAGCCCACCTTGGAAAGATGGGACTTAGATTTGTAGTCAATTGGGTTTAGGTTAAGTGAGACTTTGTTAGATGTGTTCCCTAGAAGCCAGATTGGTTGACACTTATAATACACTTTTAAGGATAGTTTTATAATTTTGACTATAAATTAATAAAAGAATTATTTTCTATCACAGTGTGTATTTAAAGTGTCTGTGATACATCCTTTGAGTTAATGGTAATGATAATTCATATTTTCAATAGTTAAAAATTTGAGACATGAATTTTCATAATTAACTTATAAATAGCTCCCGACCGTAGGATCATCATAAGGATGATGATCGATAAGGTTGGTGTACGATCGCTTTCTTAGGATAGATAAATCTTGAGTCTATCGTATGGAGACACTGAAGTGAGAGTACAGTACTCATTAGAAAATGAGAGCATTGAGCTTGACCATCTCGAGCAGTCATAAGAAAGTCTACCTTCTCGTCGATGACAGACTCGATGCTACAATAGTGTGTCTGGTTCTTTGACCTAAGGTGCATTGGCAGTTCATCTTATAGATGTTATAGTTTGACTACACCATAACTCAATCTCCTAGTCATTCGAAATTCTGAGGTGAATGTTGGCTACAACATGTTTATTATAGAAATTGGATTGCACCAATAGGGGATCTATCTACCTCGGTAGATGAGAAGCAGCCCCATGATAATCATGAGATTGAGTCCTTAAGTCCATGGCCATGGTAGAGTGAAGATGATAGAAAGAGTTTCTATTAGAGTTTCATATTAGACTCAAATCGAATGATTGATTAATATGACAGATATTGGGTTTGACGAGTTCACCTTAACCCTATTCCAGTTGGAGCCCAAGATAGAAGAGCCTAACCACACAGAAAGTTGCATCGAGAGGTTCGCTTTTAGTTCTGATGGGTTGCCACCATATACTGCTAGGTATCACTGATAGATTTTGAGAGCAATTAAAATAATTTTGATGATCAATCATTCTAATTGTATAAATCAAAAAAGTTTTGATCCATCGAAAGATGTTTTGATGATATTATTGATGATAGAGATCATGACATGTCTCATTACCATATAGAACTGAACCTAACTAGGTCATACAAATAAGGGTTTGGATCTGGATGTCATCAATTGGACTAACGTAGTTCAATTGATTTGGATTAAATCTAATTAAGATCAAAAAAATCATGCTAGCACACGATTGAGCCTAACATTCTCCTTTTGTAATCATTTTGGTTCATCTTGACTGAGCCAAATTTATTTAGGCTCACTCAAAAATCTTATCTTAATCTAATTGAAGCTTGTCTAGATCAAAAATGGATTGTCTTAATTTATTAGATAGATTTAAAATAATACCTGCCAATTCCTGTCACCTACTAATTCTTGTTTTTGGACATAGGTCAATAGTTGACCCTGGACACTTGGACATAGGGCTATGTGTCATGCGCCTATAGGAGAGCACCGGAGACTCTTATCCCCTGCTAAAAGAGCCAAGGGAGAGGGTGCATGCCATCCTAGGCATGCGCCCCATGTGGATAAGGGAAGGACTCCCATACAGATGGGACTCAGATGGGGTGCCAAAGACTCCTACTCTATCTAGTATTGGCGACACCTATGTAGATTTTCAAGGGACTCTCATCTAATTGATCAGATGACATCATCCCACCAATCAAATTTAGATTTGATTGAATGAAGGCATCTGATTGGCTGAGATGATGTGGCACTACATGGCGTCGTAGGGTCTATTTAAACCCTATCTGCACCTAGGGTTATAGAGCTTTTCCTTTTTCACCATGCCGCAAGGCTGCCCTCCTCTATTCCATGCCTCCATCTAATCCTCTCTCTCTCTTCTCCATGCCTAAAGGAGTTGGGCATGAGTCAAGTGCAATCCAAGGAAGAAAGGCACCCAAATCAGGAAGAAGGTAGCACTACTAAAAGAGATGACCGCTACTTCTTCAAAAGAACTTTTGAAGAACTTCAAGATCAGATCCAGATCTAACTTTTGAAGGAGTGATTTAGAAGAAGACCACCTCTAGATCCTGCCCGAGTGGACATCGGTAGAGGCCAGGTGTGTCAGTGGCTCCTTCCAGAACCTCAAGATCATTCAGGATCATCAGAGGATAATCTAATTATCCAAAAATAAGGTATGATATTAAATTAAATTTAATTTTATTTTTATTATATAATATTAGATCTTTAGAATTAGATTTGAGATCTCTCAAATCTGATTAGGATTGTAGATTTTTTTTTTTTGAAATATTTCTTCAGATCCAATCAAATCTGAATGATCTTGTGCAAGAAAAATATGATTTTTTCTTCAAGAACTAGACATACAACCATAGCATCAGATTAGTCATCGATGAGAAAGTAGACTCTCCCTTATGGCTGCTTGAGGTGGTCATGCTCAGTCCCTTATTCTCAATAAGTACTTATACTCTTGCTCCAATGTCTCCACACCATAGACTCAAGATTCATCTCTCATAAGAAAGTGATTGTACATCGATCTTTCGAATTGATTACCATCCTTATGATGATCCTACGATCAGGAGTAGTTTATGAGTTAATTATGACAACACATATCTTAAATTCTCAACTCTTTAGAATATGTGTTATCATACGCATTAACCCAATGGATGTATCATAGAAACTTAATACACAAATATGATAGAAAAAATAACCTTTTTATTAATTATAAGTCAAAATTATAAAAATGCCCCTAGAAAGTATTTGCAAGTGTTGGCCAATCTATTTTGTAGGGGCACACATCTAACTACCCTCTCCTTTTCATATTTATCCAAATAATGTTTCACATAACATATTATTGGTGTGGACTTTAGATTGTGAAAGGGCATAGAGGAGTCCTTTTGAAGATTAAACTCTTCGGTTATCTAGAATTTGGCTAAACAAAACAACCTAGCCACCCCTTCCTTTGTTGGCGCCACTTGGACCAAGAGTCCAAGTGGTTGAGGACTCTGGTTTTCCCATGCCACATCTAGGTTTGGCACCTCTAAGATGGGCCATTGGATGGCCATCTAATCAAATCTCGTCCCTTGAAAGGTTGGTACCATATATTTATGCCTTGCGATACTTTAGAAACAACGAAGAATTAATTTGTAAGAGTCCTTCCACACGAAGCAACTCTTGGAACTAATCTTGATTGTTTCCACGTGTCTTGAGATTTAAATGGGGTGTGAGATATTTTGATTGGGCATAAGATGTCGATGAGGATGGGGTGTGAGATGTTGAATTGGCAACCCAACGTACACTATAAATGGGGGGGTGCACTGGAAATCAATTCATTCATCCCGATCTCTTCTTTCTTATGCTTTCTCCATTTTTTCCAATTATTTTTTTCCTTCTCTTGTTAAGACAAGGTCCTAATGAGGACAAAACATCTTCTTTAGGACAAGGGTCTAGGAAAAAAGTTAAGGAAGATAAGGAAAAAAGAAACATAGAGAAAAGGAAGGCTAGAAGCAAGGAAGCAAAGGCCTAGGGTTGTGCTGCCAGAAGAATTCAGTGGAAGGAATCAGATAATTAAAGGGTTAGTAGCTTAATCAAGGCCCTATGTGGATGAATATTGGAGGGCAAATACTTGGGCACCTAATGGAAGCTCTATCGAACTGCTGCCAAAATTATTAGGGTTAAGCGATTCAAGTATTCTTCTATGACCCATGATTATGTTATGTATACATGATATATGGTTGTAATCAACAACGAGGTCTTGTTATAGGGTTTGATTTTAGGATTTTATTATAAATATTTTAATATCCATGCTTCTACTCTAGTCATCGATCCTACATAACTGTTAGGTGAGGTGGTGAGCCAATTGATGAGACCGCAGCACCCACTAGAAACCTTTGATTGTCGAGGTTTTCATATCTCTACCAGAAAAGTTTGAGAGATCTAAAAAAGTAGTGGAAGCCCAAATTTATTTTTAAATAAAATTTTTAAAATAAATTAGTTAAGTTACTTATAAAATCTAACTAAAAATTTTGACTCTCTATAGAAACCATGTTTGCTTCAAACCCCCTAGCTAGAATCCTGGAAACCAATAGGTTGATTGGACCAAACTTTAAGGATTGAATCCAAAACTTGAAAATTATTTTAAGCTCTAAGAAATTGGCCTATGTCCTTGACCAGGACCTTCCTCCTCTTCTAGCCCGTCCGACTGCTGATCAGAAAGCATCTCATGACAAGTTGTTGGATGATGATTATAAGGTTAGGTGCTATATGTTGGTATCAATATCTAATGAATTACAGCACCAATATGAGAATATGAGGACTGCTAGGCAAATGTTAGCTCACCTACAAGAGTTGTGTGATGAGTACAGCCATGCAGCTTGCAATGAAGTATCCATGCAACTCTTTAAAGTGCAGATGCATGATGGGTAGTCGGTCCATGTCACTATTTGACAATGATCAAGGACCTAGAGGAGTTTGAGAAGCTTGGGATGTTCATGAATAAAGATTTGCAGATTGATCTCATTCTTCAATCCTTAATTGGTTCATATGGATAGTTTATAGTAAATTTTCATATGAATAAGATGCAGTGCACCATGGCTTAGCTTATAAACATGCTGGCCACCACTGAGGAAACCTTGAAGAGTTCAAGAGGCTCTGTACTTGCTATTGAGTAGACTTCTTCCAGAAGAAAATCTTCTGGGAAGAAGAAAAAGTTCATGGAGAAACAAAAAGTAGAGGGCAAGAAGATGGAGAAGTGGATAGAACCAAAGAAAAAGAATAGTGAAAAAGGAAAGTATTTTCACTACAACATAGATGGCCATTGGAAGCAGAACTGCCTAGCTTACGTGGTGACATTAAAGAATAAGAGGGAAGGTGAACCTTCTGGAGGTATGCTCATCATAAAAACAAACCTAATGATTTCTTCTACATCCAGTTTGGTGCTTAACTCTAGATCCAGTGCTCATTTATGCATTTCTTTACAGGATCTTGAGAATAGTAGGAGGCTGAGGGATGACAAAATGATCCTACATGTTAGGAATGGAGTAATGGTTGCTGCTATGGCTATGGGAACATATTCTTTGCAACTAACGTCTAGAAATGTTTTATTTCTTAAAGACTATTATTTTGTACTCTCTTGCTTGATGCAAGAAAATTATATAATTAGTTTCTTTAAGGATCACTATAATATTTATTTTGAAAATAATAAAGTTGGTAGTGGTTTTCTTATAAATGGTCTCTTTCAGTTACATGCAGATATTTCAATGAACTATATCGAGCAAAATATGAATGCCAAAGGTTCTAAATGACCTCGAGATAGTATAAATGAAAAGTACTTGTGAGAACTAAGGCTAGGTAACATTGGAGAAGATAGGATTAATGGATTGGAGAAAATCAAACTATTGGATCTATTGACTTTCGAGTCATATCCAGTTTATGAATCATGTCTTCAAGTCAAAATAATCAAGCTACCCTTTATGGAATTTGAGGAAAGGACCATAGAGTTACTTGCTCTGGTGCATTCAGATGTTTGCGGCCTATTTGAAGTGCCTGCTAGAGGTGGCTTTCTCAACTTCATTATGTTTACCGATGATTTTTCTTAATATGGATATGTGTACCTTATGCATCATAAGTCAGAGGCCTTTAAAAAATTCAAAGAATTTAGATGTGAAGTAGAAAAATAGATTGAAAAGTCTTTTAAGATTCTTTGATCAAATCGAGGAGGTAAATATCTTAGAAAAAAAATTTTGAACTATTTCAAAGAATATGGCATAGTGTCACAGTGGACTCTGCCTAGAATGCCTCAACTCATCGGGGTTTCAGAATAAAAAAATCAAATCTTATTAGATATAGTTTATTCCATGATGAGCTTCACAGACCTTTCCATCTATCTTTGGGGATATAACATTTTAATTGCTATCTATGCACTGAATAAGGTTTCTTCTAAAAGTATTCCTACCATACTATATAAGATATGGCGTGGTAAGAAATCAAGTTTGAGTCATCTTAAGATTTAAGGTTCTCGCCCCATATCAAATAACAACAGATGGATAAGTTAAAATTTAGATCCCTTAGAGCTTATTTTATTGAATATCCTAAAGAGTCTTTAGGATATTATTTCTATATTCCAGAATACCATAATGTAATTATGAGTCGACATGCAGTCTTTCTTGAAAAATAGTTTATTCAAGATGAAGGCATGGGAAGATAGATTAGGCTCGATGAGAAAATCTCTGAAAAGCAACGAGCTATGGAACTTGAGGAACCAGTTTAGTCTGAGCCAATCCACACACTTTCTCCTCCACCTCATAAGTCTAGTAGAAATTTCCATCCTCCTAAGAAGTACCTAGGTATTATCTCTGAGGATGTAGAGGAAATATTTCACATAAAAAATGGGGTATATGAAAATGATCCCAAAACTTATAATGAGGTGATATTAGATATCGACTCAAAGAAATGGTTAGAGGCAATGTAGTCAGAAATTGACTCAATAAACTCAAACCAAGTATGAACCTTGGTAGATCTACCTAAAGGTATTATATTTATTAGAGATAAATGGATCTTCAAGTGAAAGATTGGTGTAGATCGAAATGCAGAGACATTCAAAGCTAGGCTTATGGAGAAAGGGTATAGTTAGCATGAAAGCATTAACTATTAAGATACCTTTTCATCTGTAGCTATGCTTAAATTCATTTGCACACTGTTTGCAGTTGTAGCATATTTCGTTTATGAAATATGCCAAATGGATGTAAAAGTGGCATTCTTGAATGGATATCTTGAGAAAGTTATCTATATGGAATAACCACTTAGATTTACTTCCAGTGATAGTGATCATAAATTTTGCAAACTATAAAGATCCATTTATGGGCTTAAGCATCATAGAGTTGGAATGCTTGTTTCAATGATATAATCAAATAATTTGGTTTCATTAAGAATAAGGAGGAGCCATGTGTCTTCAAAAAGTTCAGTGGGAGCATTGTTGTTTTTCTTGTATTGTACATGGATGATATTCTCCTGATTGAGAATAATATTTTCATGCTGATCTTGATCAAAGTTTGGTTGTCTAAGGAGTTTTTCATGAAAGACCTAGGTGAGGCATTCTTTATTTTAGAGATCAACATCTATAGAGATAGATCAAGGAGGATGTTAGATTTATCATAGAAGATGTACATTAAGGAGGTGCTGAAAAGGTTCAGCATGAGAAACTCTAAGAGCAATCTTATACCCTTCAAACATGGCATTCATCTCTCCAAGAAAATGTGCCACAACACATTGAAAGAAATTGAATGCATGTGCAAGATCCCTTATGGTTTGGCCATAGGAAGTCTCATGTATGCCATGCTTTGTACACGATTTGATATCACTCATGCTATGAGTGTCACATGCAGAAATCAATTGAATCTAGGTGAAGAGCATTGGACTTTTATGAAATATATTCTTAAGTACTTAAGAAGGACTAAGGATATATTTTTGGTCTTTGAGAATGGAGAACTTAAAGTGCAGGGGTATACAGATTCAGACTTCATGTCTGATATTAATGATCAAAAGTTGACATTAGAAAACATCTTCATGTGCAATGGTAGTGCTGTGAGCTAGAAGAGTTTCAAGTAGACTGTGATTGCAAACACTACCATAGAAGTAGAGTATATTGCCATCTCAGAAGCTACGAAGAAAGATTCTAGGTCAAAAAGTTTGTTGCAGAGTTAGGATTGATGTCATTAGATGCCATCTCTCTATACTGCGATAACAACAGCACCATAGCCCTAGTTAAGGAGATGAGGTCTTACCAGAAATCCAAGCACATTGAGCAGTGGTTCCACCTCTTCTATGATTACCTCGAGAAAGGATATGTTAAGCTAAGCAGCCGAGGTCTCACTAGAACCTTGATGTATGAACTTGTATACCCTTGCACTTAGAGTTCTCCATTATCAAAGACTAAAAATATATTCTTAGCCCTTCTCAAGTACGTAAGGATATATTTTATAGAAGTCCAATGCTCTTCACTTGAATTCGACTGATATCTGCTTGTGACACTCACAGCATGGATAATATCAGATCATGTACAAAGCATGACATACGTGAGACTCTGTATAGACAAGGCATAAGGGGTTTTGCTCATGCATTCAATCTCTTCCGATGTGTTGGGGCATATTCTTTTTGAAAGATGAATGCCATGTCTAAAGGGTGTAAGATCCCTCTTGGAGTTTTCCATGCTGAACCTTTTTAACACCTCCTCAATGTACATCTTCTATGATAAACCTAGCATCCTCCTTGATCTATTCTATAGACCTTGATCCCCAATATAAAGGATGCCTCACCTAGGTCTTTCATAGAAAACTTCCTAGACAACCAACATTAATCGAGATCAACATGAAAATATTATTTTCAATCAAGAGAATATCATCCATGTACAATACGAGAAAAATAATAGTGCTTTCACTAACCTTTTTGAAGACACCCGACTCCTCATTCTTGATGAAACCAAACCATTTGATTACATCACTAAAATGAGCATTCCAACTCCGAGATGCTTGCTTAAGTTCATAAATAGATCTTGTTGGTGTAGAATCTGGTTGACGTTGGAATGGGCTGGAGCTGGAGAAGACGTGATCGCTGTTGATGACCTACAAGACAAGGCCTAATCGAAGATGGGGGTGACTCTGGCAGGACCCTCCAACAATCAAGTCATCTCTTTTAGATAATAGAAATGGAGCACTCGAGAGAATTGAAGCAGAGTTTAGAGTCTAGAGAGAAAACATATCGGGAGGATCCCTCAAAAAGTTAGAGCTCATAATAAATTGATGGTGATAGCCGTAACTATCTGAAAGTGGGCCATTCGGGATCACGTGGAGTTTGTTATGGAGGATAGTGTCCATTGTCATGATGTACCAGTCTATTGAGATTTAATTGTTGAAGCTCAGATGGAATAGCTATTGGCAATGAAGAGCTTCATACCACAATAGTTCTAGAGAAGTTTAGATTTCTTCGAGGTCATCTACAACTAAATAACCATCATTAATTGAAGGTTGATAAAGATGGTGGATTCACTGATTTAGAATTATGGCTAGGCTCTTTAAGGAAGTGTTCGAGCTTAATCTAATGATGGAGCTCTTTTGTTTATTCTGGTTGCACACTTGAGGTTCCAGATTCAATAAAGCCGAGATCTATGACTCTCAGTAAGGCATAGAGGTTCGCCTAAAGGGAAGCTTTGCCAGTCTATGATTCTTGTCAAGAGATTCAATCTGCAATAGTGAGACTTGGCCTAAAGGAAGCCTGGTTAGATCGGAGTTCAGCCAGCTTCAAGATTGGCTAGGCTAGGTTACATAGGAATTGAATGCTTAGCCAACTGCTTAGGTGACTGCTTTTCCTATGCAAGTTCATCCAGAATTGTTAAACTAAAATCAACTGCTTGTATTGATGGAATTCGGCTATTTTCACAACTTGTCACTAAATAGAGTCGGACCAATTGGGTTTTGATACTCAAACCTTACTGTCAAGTGGAAAATGATCACCTTCACTATTTAAGCTCGTCTGGACAGGGTCCACAATGCTTTGTAGGCTCTACAGTTTATCCGTGTAGTCTAGAAGATCAGCTGGCTGATTGAAGGTTGGCCATCTTGGGATTATCTTGGGACCAGATACTAGGCCAAACTTCGTTAGGAGTGGGTTTATCCCCAATAATAGTTCTCCTACTTTCAAGTTCGAAGTTCGAAGGAAAGGAGTATAAATAGGGTGACTATTGAAGTTCTTTTCTGATTTCCCATGTTTGTTAGATGGAAAGTTTTGGCATTTTTTATGTTAGCGCAGAAGCTTCTTCAATACAAGGTGACCCAAAAAGATAATTTTTTGAAACTCCTATCGAAGCTCTTCCTAATGTATGGTGCAATTAAGCTTCTATCCATTGTCAGTCCTCTGCCAAGATGAGTGGGACATGCATCAATTGAAGATCGACCTAAGGAGACTTATAATCATAACCACCTCGAGCTCCTCAAGGTATTTAAGCCAGCCTTCTTCCTCTAGGGCTTCATTTCACCCAAGATCTTCTCCTTCTTCCTTTGGTTTTGTTCTTCATCCTACTCGAGAGTTTCGACTTCTTCCACCATCTTCTCTGACCCTAGGTACTTTCCTGCTCAATTTCCATCATGCCAATCACCTCTTCGTTCTTCCCAATCAGTTTAAGTTAGTTCCAAAACCTCTCTTTTGATTATTCCTATGCTCTTTGTATCTTATCCTTTTAGTTTCTTGAAAAAAGCCTTGCATCTTATTTTTCTTAATTTTTACAAGTTTTTCAAAACTTAGTTTGATCCATATGTCTGCCGAACAATCCTGGTCAATCTGTTCTAGGAGTTCGGCCCATCTAGCTCTGATGGATCCATCCCTTAAGGATACCAAACCTGTAGAAGTATCCCGACCTCCTTTCACTCCTGATACCATCCTTTGCAAACTTCAATACAAAGATCTTTCTCTGATCAAAATCCAATTTGGGGTCCCTTCTAAGTATGACTGAGCTTGCTCCCCTCCTCTGGGATATATTTGCTTATATGTTGAGGTCCTTCATGTCGAACTTAGGCTACCAATTCCTCCTTCCATGATAGCCTCTTTAAATTCTTGAATATCTTCCTCGCTTCCATGGTGCCGAACTCATTTAGGTTTGTTATAAAATTATTTTTTCTTGTGCATCATGGCCGATGTCTGACCCACCATTTCTCTGTTCTGCAACTTTTTCACTTTCAAACATCATCTCACTGCCAAAGATTGGTGGTATGTCTCTCCCCAGTTTGGCAGGAAGGGGTTACTTAAGAACGCTCCTTCATCCATTCACAACTAGAAGGAAAAATTCTTCTTTGTTTCATATCGCTCCTAAGAGTTAGGACTTTCTTCTTGGGGGGAATATAAGATATTCGGTCCACCGAGCTCCCAAGCTAGAGAAAGAAGATTGGGACTCGATTGATAAACTATAGAACTATAGAAGAACGAAATCATTTAACCTCTGATTTTTGGACTCCTGGACGATCAGACTTTATTTAACGTCGATCTTAGTCCTCTTGATCTAGTAGGTAGTGCTCCATAACTAGTTAATCATGCATTATTTTTTCTTCTAACTTTAACTATTTCTATCATAGAGATGACTACAGAAGAACAAAATCATTTGTCCAAAGAAATTAAGTCCCTCAAGAGGAAGGACAATTCTATCGGAGAACCATCAAAGAAGGCTTGCATTGAAGTGCTGAGCCTGGCCATGCCAATCCAGGCCGTGCTTGTTGGGAAATGTATCCTAAAGTCAATCATCTAAATGGTAGATGATTGAAATTAGTATATGAATTATGTAACAATAAAAGTTATTTGGCTGGTTCATCATAGAAGTTCTATCTTCCTTAAATAAACTCCAAAATTATGATAAATTTCTTAGAACCACAATCAATCGATAAAGAAGAATTTATCAAATAGTTCTTAAACTATTCATGATCAAATGATAAGTTATTATCAAGGATGATAACTTATCGAGTGTAGGTCACTGAATGCCATATGCATTGATTGTCCTCATAACCAAGTGGTGTAGGGACACTAGTATGGCATCCAGGTGAGATGTAGGAGTACATCTATACTGAACATGATCAATATAACACTCTACTATCAAGAGTAGCTAAAGTCAATGGATATAAGTGTCCCTCCAACCTAAGATCACCACGATGATGTGCAAGCAACTCACTATACTTTAGTGCCATACAGCCTATATTTCTAATATAGGTTCGAAAGATTTCTCGGTATAGTCAAGTACTTATAGAGCCGATGTGTAAACTAAGATAGGATTGATCACTCTTGATTAACTTCAGGAAGAGAATGACTCATTTTTTAAATTAGCAAAATCTAGGCCTAGGTAATCCTCGTGAGGAGTCATAAAATTTGTAAAATTTTGAAATACAATAGAGATGACTTGTATGAGTGTTGATAGTGTACTCAAAGTCATCTTAAGTATTATTGATCAAAGGAATGAATTATATGGTAACCATAGGCCTAGGTTCTAAGAATGTTGCTTTGTATACATTCGATCTATCCGTACGTCGGATATCATTGCTAGATGGTCATTCTGATTGATACAAAAATTAGTTTCTATGCTACTAGCTTAGATTCGAACCTATGGGATCACACACATAAGAGATTTTAATATGATTAGATGATTAATTGATGATTGAGAATCATTCTAAAGTCAAATATTCAATGCGATTGATGTTTGACCTAATGCAAGTATTGCAGGAAGATCGATTAGCAATTTGATTACTAATTGGCTTAATTTGATTGAGCAATCAGATTGAGATCAAGTCTAATTAAATTATATTTAATTAGAATTAGTTTAAATTTAATTGAATTAAGTCTAATTAGTTTATTGGATAAGCAAATTAGGAGGGAGAACAAGTCCCTATTCGACTAGGACTTGAGTGCACCTAATTTCTAATTTGATTAGAAATTAAACTAGATTTAAATATGAGTTAAATCTAATTTAATTAGGTTCTTAATTAGATTAGAATTATCTATTAATTAGGTTGACTCAAATCTAATTTAAATGAGATTTAAATTGGATTTAAGTTGGATTTGACCTAGTGTATAAGAGAATCCTAGTTAGACTAGGATTCCATCTTCTCCCTTGCACCAATTTAGAAAGTCCATGCCCACTAATTAATTCCAAAATTTTTTATGTGATTTCTCACACCTAAGAGAGCTTCTCCACACCCCATATCTGGTTTGATTTGGAAATATTTTTGACTTGGTCAAAGATGGCAATTAGTTTTGACTAGGATCTATTTAATGGAGTCCCTTTAAACCAAAACTCCTCCCTCCTACTTTGGAAATAATTTCCATGCCCACCTTTGTTTTTGTCACTACTTTATTTCTCTTTTGTGCATGGTTTCCTAGTCTTCATGCAAAAAAAATAGGAGAACAGGCAACCAAGAGTTGGATGCCTCATAACTTCCAAGTTTGACTACGTCATTTGACCTAGTCTTCCCTATTTTTGTGGCACCTCCTATTGGATAGGAGATGGTGTCAAAACCCTGATGTATTCCACAAAAAATCTGAGAAGAAAAGAGGGTGGTGGCATGGTGGTTTCAGGTGCCAAGATCCTTGAAGAAGAGCCTTCCATTAAGACATCAATTGTTGATGTCTTGAAGAGAGAAAGGTAAGAGAAAAATGGTTTTCTCTTAGAGATTTATTTCTAACCCTCTTTTATTTATTTTATGTATTTTTTATGTGATAAAAATTTGAGAGAAGGAGAGAGAGGGGATGGGGACTGGATGCTTTAAGGAGTTGGGGCATCATGGTCTCTTTTGGACATGATTTGATCATATCCTGATGAGAAGCAAGAGAAGAGAGGATAGTCTTTTCTTAGGATTCTTTTGAGAATCCTTTCTTCTCAATTTTTGTATGATTTTTCTATGAGAAAAATCAGAGAGAAAGAGACCTAAAACATGAAAAAATTCTATAGGAGAAGATCTATTCTTATCCTTGCATAGAGATGCATTCAAAACATTAAAGACTGATGTGCTGAAAGAGAAGATGTGTCTTCTCTTAGGATAATTTTATTTAGCTTTTATTTTCTAATTTATGGGAGATCCAAGGATTGGATTTCTTTCTTATTCCTCCTCTTATTCTTCATCTCTTGGAGTATCCAAAAGATTCAAAAAGTAATTTTTAGATTAACCATCAAAAGGGATCTGCGAGAAGCTAGCACTTCGAGTAGATCTTCACTCGATGAACCTCCGATTTATATTGCAGCCTTATGTGGACTTTCTGTAGAGGCTGGATGCATGTGCGGCTCTAAAAGCAATAATAGAAATCAACCATGAAGTTCTCGACTGATGCCAAGGTAAGAGATTTGATCTCTTCTCTTACCAAGATGCGATCTAGGGTTTAGATCAAGAATTATTCTAGATCTAGGATATTGATTTGATCAATACCAAAAGATTTATTTTCAAACTTATGTATGCATTATGACATGTTATAGGTCCTAGATATAGGGTTTAGTTATTAGATTACATGCGTTTATAGATTAAATAGTTTAATCTGCATCTTCTGTTGTGATTTATTTTAAAAATATTTTAAAATTCAAGCATGAAACTCTGCATATTTTCTAATAGTATTATCAGAGCATCTAGATCTAATAGTATTATCAGAGCATCTAGATTTATTTATAATATGATTATATTTATATTAAAATAAATCTAAAAAATAAAATTTTAAAGATCACACATACTGCTATAAGGTTGTCCTGCTCTAAGGTTAACCCTTACAGTGGAGAGATTATCCTAGTATATGCCGATCTATAAAATTGAATCACAAATAAGTTAAATTAGATCTAAACAAATTTATGATTTATTTTTTTAATTTTAAATCTAAAATAAATAGATGTTACATCTATTTTGGATTATCTAGATTAGATCTAAATAATATTGGATTAGACATATTGATTATAAGATTGTCCTGCTGTATCATTTATTCCTTACAATGGAGAGGTTATCCTAGTACATACTGGCCTGAATAATTGATAAGTATCATAAATTTACCAATAAAAATATTAATTTATCAATTAATTTTTATTAATTTTTAAAAATTATTAATTAATTGATACATATTTTTAAGAAATTCATGTTTTTATTAATTAAAAAAATTAATTAAAAAAATAATAAAATTAAAAAATTAAATTTTATTATCAATAAAAAGAGCTTATTTTTTTGATCATAATGAAATAAATTTCACATAAAATGGAGCTAAAACGAAGAAGATATGAATTTCTAAAGAAATAAAATAAATAAAAATTAAATAAAAAAAAATGGCTCAGCCGGCTCCGCAAGTCAAGCCAAGCTGTCAAAGCTGACTCAGCTGTAGAAGCCACCAACCAATCCATAATCCAGGCATGGATCATCAGCTCAGCAGAAATCGATGAATCATAGTGCGACACATGGCGGACCTAGACCCTTAAAGGATCCATAGAAATCTATTACGGCTCACAAAGTATTTTGGACTTTTCACTTGATAACAGGAGGCGTTGATTGATAGTGGTGTGTGGTGCGACTAGTCCATGGGGTCCATGGGAACAATAATTGCACGATCAGATGGCTGCGGTTGATTGCGATCAAGATCAGACGGTGGTGGTTATTTCTGGGTTTGATTTGAATATCTGACACGATCCGACGATCAAAAAACCAACCGGTGAAGATCCAATGATCTAGGAAGCTCTCAACATGATTAAAACATTTAGAACTCGATCCGACGGCCAGATTTCCTCCATCATAGTGCGATCGAATGACCAAAATTTAATCCAACCTGATTTGGGCTGATACACATCCAATTTTGAAGATTTTTGGACCGTTGGATTCTTATTGATGGCCAGATTTCATTGAGAGCAGTAGAATTCATCCAAAACTCCTTTTAATCCAATTTTCACTCATATTTCTCCATATTTTGATGATGAAAGAGCTCCTTAGTCCCACATTGCCCAGAAGAAAACTCTCCAGCCCTTCTAGCTTTATAAAAAGGACCCCAGGCCTCTAGAAATCAACATTTCTGATCAAGGTAAAGCTTTGGTATAGGGTGAAGCTAGGCTCTAGGTTAATGGTTACTTCGAGGCAACTGGTGTCGAGAGGAAAAGCTGAGCTTCTACACCATCTTTCCACCCATGCCGATCCAAGATCAGAGATCAGGCTATTTTATTTTATTTTTTATTTTTTAAATTTTATGTATTTAAATTTTAAAATTTTAATTAATATAATATTTATTTTTATGTTCTTTAATTTTATTCTCTTTATTTTTATTATAATTTAATTTTTTATATTTTAATTATTATTTTTTATTTTTCTACAAGTAGATGCTAAGATCTAACTAGTAGATCTTAGTACCAAGTTTACTTTTTTACATAATTTAATTTTTACTTCATAATTTTAATTTTTAATTTTTAACTTCAAATTTTATTTTTAAATCTTTTTTTAAAAAAAAAATTTTAAATTTTAAATCTAGAAATACTACCTTTCCTGTGGATTCGATCTGACTCACTGCTATCTACGCATTTTTAATTATTTTAAAAAGTCAGATTAAACTAATAAATACGGTATCTTAATGACAATATCGCATTCTTATCAAGTTTTTGGCACCATTACCGAAGATTATTTTTAATTTTTAATTTTATTTTTTTTAATTTATTTTAAATAAATTAAAAATAATTTTGGCAAATGCACCAAGTTTTTGGCACCATTATCGAGAAAGGAATAGATGCTATTTTTTTCTTTGATTTTTTTAATTTTCTTTATAAATTAATTATTTTTTTTTTTTTTAAATATTACTTTCTAACTTTTTATTTATTTATTTATAGAAAAAAAGAAAAAAGAAAAAAAAGAAGAGAAAAAGAAGAAAGCATCTAATCTTGGTGAGATCAATCCTAACTCTAGTCCTCTTTTTTATTTATTTATTTATTTATTTTATTTTTAAATTTATTTAAAAAATATTCATTTAAACTAATTAAAAGTCTTATGATAAGATTAGAAACTCTAATTATTTAAAGAATGCATCGTACTAGTTTTATTTTTTTTGGTGATTGCTGGAGGCAAGGTAAGCATTTCAGAATTCAATTAGTTGCATGCATCTAGTTTAAATTGCATAGAGCCCTTTGATTGAAATTTTTCGTGCATATTCATATTAAATCAAATTAAGGGCAATACCCAATTAAACAAGATAAAGTGGGGATTTGATCATCCTTTCTTGGCCCATAAATAATCAACCAACATCCTACATTGACCTAAGCCTTTAATTTTAAGATCAATTAGACATCAGCCCTAGGAACTCGAGCTCAATAGGACAAAAAACCCTAAGAGTTGAACCAGGTTAGGATTAGTCAATTTGATTAGTGTCTAGAAAAGTGGTTCAGGGATGACTGGGCCTGAAGGAAGGTGGTTTTTAATTAATTTCGTTCGCTTACCTGATCAAGCACAATTGGTGTCTAAGACCAGCAATGGGGGGACTCCCACCGACCTTACACTTACCTGGCTAGTTGGTTGGCTGATCCTACACTTGGAGGGCTTGAAGGTGACCTTGGTAATTAGGAGCTATCTAGATCTAGGATAACTATTAGTTAGGGTTGATTGACCAACTTGATTGCTAACCAACATCAAACCTAATTAAACCTAATTCTTCCCTTTTTTCTTAGTTCTAGGACTCCTTAGGACCTCTTCTTTAGAACTTTTTTTTTCTTCTCCTTTCTCCTCTAAAAATAAAATAAAATAAAATAAAATAAAAATTAAATTAAACTAATTAAAAAATATTAAAAATAATAATTAAATTAAATTAAATTAAAAATAATAAATAAAATAATTAAAAAAAATTAAAAAAATAATAATATAATAAAATAATAAATATATATATAAATTTTAAAAAAATCTAAAAAATTTTGAACCATACATTAGGGTTACACTAATACATGCACTGTAGAAAATCATTTTTTCTGATTTAGTTGAACTTAATTGAATGGTTGATTCACATTAAACCTGATAATCAATGGCTAATCTAAATCTAATAGTCCAAAAATTAGATAAAGTTGACCTTCTTGCTCAAAAATTAGATTAACTCCTAATCCTAGGTCAACAATCTCCTGTACAATTCACATCACCTAGCCCAATCCATCATGCTGCACAATTTTCATATTTAATCTAAGAACAAGTTCAAGCTACTCAAGGCTACTCTAAGCCGATTAATAATCTTCTTTCAAATTCATATAACCAGCATTGGAGTAACTACTCAAATTTTTCTTGGACATCCTAATAGACTCAAGCTCAGACCCAAATTTTACCTATCCAAAACTATCAAAATAGATTCCAATACCAAAAGTATGCCTATAATAATGGTCAGCCTAGTCAGTTTACCTAGCCATCATATAACAACCAGCTATCAGACCCACCTCCTCAACAGACCAATCTAGTCGATGATAGATTTAACCAACTTCAACAATTGATTCTGACTCAACAGCAGTCTATCGTCAGGCTAGAAGTTCAAATAGTTTAATTAGTTTAGTCTAACACGAGAAGAGAACTATATCAACTATCAAGCCTACCAATTCCAAACAACCCACCTATTGTTTACCAACCACCTGGACCAAGTTATCAATTTAATGTCTCACTTAAGAATCCCCAATCTAAGAATGCCAAAGTAATTTCTAAATTTAAAAGCTATAGGATTCTTATGGACCCATACCAAGACCAGGTGAGAGAAGCTAGTACTGATGCTAACCAAAATAAAAATTTAGAAAAATTGGTTAGTAATGGGACTAACTACATAGAAGAACCCGAGCCAGGAATTAGTACTAATGCTGGTTCTAGTTTAAATGAGATAGAAAAAGAAGAAAAGAGAATAGATGATTTATCCGAGACTTATAAACCTAATGTTCCATTCCCTTCAACCCTAGAAGCTGGTTCTTCTTACAAAAATCAAGAGGCATGTAATGAAGTATCAATGAAATTATTTAAGCAAGATTATATTAATTTATCTCTAGATTTAAAACTGCCTTTAGATACCCTTTCAGCACCCATTGAATCAAACTTAACTCCTAAAACTCCATTTATGAGCATTTTAGAAGAACAAATAGAAAAAATTCTTAATAAACATGGGTCTGAGAATGGGATCATAAATTATGTTCCTAAAATTAATAATGAATATATCAATAATAGAATTATAAATTAACTTTCTGAGATTGGCAATCCAAAACCATTGGAATTTGTCAATCCAATATTTCACACAAGATAATAAGCTACATTGTGTTTGGCTGAAGATAGTAAACTTAGTGCTTGTTGGGAGGCAACTCAATATTTAGTTTTCTTTAGCTTAATTTATCTTTTTAGTTAATTTTTTTTAGGACAATTCGAATAAGTTGGAGGAAGTGCTCAATTTTTCAAAAGAATATACTAGACCAAAAATATACTGAGTCAAGGTGTATTCTTTCATGTTCTTTATTACATTCTTTATTTTTTTTTCTCTATTGAGGAGAATGTCAATTAAGTTAGGGGGGATAAAAATAAAAATTTTAAAACTTTATGTTCTCAAGAAAAAGTTAGTATTTAGTATTTAGACACTTGATTATGCTTAAGAATCAAATTAAACTAAGCATTTTTTAAAAGAAAATTGATGCAGAGATCAGAGAATCTATGAGATATTGAGAAATCAAGTATTAAGAAAATTTAATAAAAAATTAAGTTCAGAACATAAAAAATTTTTTCTTGGATCATTTCTAATTTTTCTACTAGCATCAAAGAAAAGTCTACTTTTTATAGGCTTATGTAGGGTAACTATACGTTTCTTCATATAAAAAATTAAATAAAATAGTTTTTATATAAAAAAATAAATAAAATAGTTTTCAAGTACTTCTCACTGAGTAACCGGGCCTCTTTGCCTAAGCAAGATTGAGTTTCGCATCAAAAGGTGGAAAGGATAAGAAGTTCATTGTAAAGCTAGTCTTAACTAGTAGCCTATTTGATTCGAGCTAGTAAGCCCGAGGGGTATTCTATACCTAGTGCTCTAAAGCCAATTGGTTTGAGAGTCATTGGCTCAAGACTCGCTACATGAATCAAATAGAAAACTTAATGGGTTAAGATACTCAATAGTGGTACAACATTAAAAAAAAAGAAAAGAAAAAAAAATATTGATTTCCCACCGAGTAATTGGGTCTCATTGTCTAAGTAAGCAATGATATTCACATAAAAAAATGGATAATATAAAAATAAAAATCAATAAATGAAGGATGGAAGTAGCAATACACCTGTCTATGTGAAAGTTTAGATAAATCAAAGATAAAGGTAGGATAATTTAGAAAAGTTTAAAAAAATTTAATATTCTTTACTTAATTTTTGTATTTATAAGTATTAATATCCTAATGATACATCTCACTTAAGCTCTACTGAATATCAATGGCCATTTTAAAAACTGCTTAGGTAAAATTCAAAACTCTAAAGTTAAAAAAAATTTAAAACTAAATTCTTTCTTTACTCGAGGATGAGCAAAGCTTAAGTTGGAGGGTTGTGATAAGTACCGTAAATTCACCAATAAAAATATTAACTTATCAATTAATTCATATTAATTTTTAAAAATTATTAATTAATTGATACATATTTTTAAGAAATTTATATTTTTATTAATTAAAAAATTAATTAAAAAAAATAATAAAATTAAAAAATTAAATTTTATTATTAATAGAAAGAGCTTATTTTTTTGATCATAATGAAATAAGTTTCATACAAAACGAAGCTAAAACGAAGAAGATATAAATTTTTAAAGAAATAAAATAAATAAAAATTAAATTAAAAAAAAATGGCTCAGTCGGCTCTGCAAGCCAAGCCAAGCCAAGCCAAGTCGTCAAAGCTGACTCAGCCATAGAAGCCACCAACCAATCCACGATCTAGGCATAGACCGCCAACTCAGCAGAAACTAACGAATCATAGTGCGATACGTGGCGGACCTAGACCCTTAAAGGGTCCATAGAAATCCATCGTGGCTCATAGGGTATTTTGAACTTTTCACTTGGCAATAGGAGGCACTGATTGGTTGTGGTGTGTGGTGCGGTCGGTCCATGGGAATAGTAATTGCATGATCGAATGGCTGCGATTGATTGCGTTCAAGATCGGACGATAGTGATTATTTTTGGATTTGATTCGAATTCTATCAATGATCTACCTTGATCCGATAGCCAAAAAACTAGCTGGTGAAGATCCAACAGTCCAGGAAGCTCCTGACTTGATTAAAACATCTAGAACTCGATCTGATGGCTAGATTTCCTCCATACATTTGATTTTGATAATTTTTGGACCATTGGATTTCTATTGATGGCCAGATTTCATCTAAAGCAGTAGAATTCATTCAGAACTTTTTTTAATCCAATTTTTACTCAAATTTTTCCATATTTTGATGATGAAAGAGCTCCTTAGTCCCACAATGCCTAGAAGAAAACTCTCCAACCCTCCTAGCTCTATAAAAAGGACCCCGGGCCTCCAAAAATCAACATCTCCGGTCAAGGAGAAGCTTTGGTACAAGGTGAAGTTAGGCTCTGGATTAATGGCTGCTTCGAGGCAACTGATGCTAGGAGAAAAAGCTGGGCATCTACACCATCTTTACACCCATGCCGATCCAAGATCAGAGATCAAGCTATTTTATTTTATTCTTTTTTTCAAATTCCATGTATTTAAATTCCAAAATTTTAATTAATATAATATTTATTTTTATATTCTTTAATTTTATGCTCTTTATTTTTATTATAATTTAATTTCTATATTTTAATTATTATTTTTTATTTTCCTATAAGTAGATGCTAAGATCTAACTAGTAGATCTTAGTACCAAGTTTACCATTTTACATAATTTAATTTCTACTTCATAATTTTAATTTTTAATTTCTAACTTCAAATTTTATTTTCAAATCCTTTTCTTTTTTTTAAAAAAAAATCAAAGATTTTAAATCTAAAAATACTATCTTTCTTTTGGATTCGACCCGACTCACTACTATCTATGCATTTTTAATTATTTTAAGAAGTCGGATTAAACTGATAAACATAGTGTCTTAATGACAACATCGCATTCCTATCAATAACCTAAATCATAAATATGTTAGATAAGATCTAAAGTAATTTATGATTTATTTTTAGATTTTAATTTTAAATTTAAATGGTTTATGATCCAATCTATATGATTTGTTTTATGATTAAATCTTAATCCTCTTGTTGCATATGTTGATATGTAGTTTTTATTTTGAGTCTAGAATGTATATGTATGATATATTTATTTTATAAAATTTAAATTGAAAACTTACTTTCTATAAAATTCTAGATTCAAAATATTAGGATGTGATCTAATTTTAAAAATAAGTCAGATCTAAAACCATGTATTGAATATAATTCAATGTAAATTATTTATAATATGAAAATATTTTAAATGATCAAATCAAAAAATAGTTATGAGATTCCATAAATCCAAACCCATAAGCCTTGAACTTAATTGAGAGTTAAGTATTTGTTTAGGATCTAGGTTTGTGATTTGAAGATACTAGGATAATTTCATAAAACATGGATTAAAGGATAATGAATTAGCTTTGAACAGCTCCTTAAACTAGGTTAGACTTAGGGTTAGATTAAATATGGACTAAGTTAAGAAATTGATCAAATCTAATTAATAGTTAATTAAGATTAGATCATTCCTATAGATCAATTAAATAGTTTTAGTTGATCAAAGTCCATACATCTAACAAATGGATACTAATCGTGGCTCAGTGGTTGAGCTCGAGTCTTTAGGGAGACCAAATCAAAATTGATAAATCAATTAGTGTCTAAGGTAAGTCTGTAATTTTTAGATCAATGATTTTTAATTGGTAGTCCGCTTACCGAGCCATTTTTGATGGTGTCTAAGGCAAGCCTTAGCAGACCCTCCCACCAATTTCACTTACCTGGTCAATGCATTTAATCAAGTCTTGATTTGGTTGCTCATTGATTCATGCTAACCCATGTTGCATAGAAAATCAATGAGATTGATTTTATTCAGTGAGACAGATCTAGGTGCCCATGGATTGAAATTGATTCTAGTCCTTATCAATGACTTGAGAAGTCAATAGGAGGACTTGACTTGGTGAAGTCACTGAGAGCAAATGTTGGAAAATATGTTCTAAAGCCAATCATCTAAGTGGTAGATAATTAAAATTAGTATATGAATTATCTAATGATAATAGTTATTTGGCTGATTCATCATAAAAGTTCTATCTTCCTTAAATGAACTCCTAAATTATGATGAAGTTCTTAGAACCATAATTAATCGATAAAGGAGGATTTATTGGATGGTTCTTAAATTATTCACGATCAAATATTTTGTGATTCATAAGGATGATAATTTATTGAGTGTAGATCATTGTATGCCATATGCGTTGGTTGTCCTCATAATCAAGTGGTGTGGAGATATTGGTATGGCATCTAAATGAGATGTAGGAGTACATCTGCACTGAACATAACCAATGTAGCACTCTACTATCAAAAGTAGCTAGCTAAGGCAAATGGATATAAGTATCTCTCCGATCTGAGATCACCATGGTGACTTGCAAGCAACTCACTATAATTTGGTGTCGGACTATCCATATTTCTAATGTAGGTTTGAAAGATTTCTAGATACAATCAAGTACTTGTGAAGTCGGTGTGTGAGTCAAGATGGGATTGACCACTCCTGATTAGCTTCAGAAAGAGAATATTTCATTATGTTTCATTTTAGCAAAACCTATGTTTTGGTAATCCTCGTGAGGAGTCACGGGATTTGCAAAATTATAAAACACAATAGAGATGACTTGTATGAGTGTTGACAACATACTTGAAGTCATCTTAAGCATCATTGATCATAGGGATGAATTATACGGTAACCATGGGCCAAGATTCTAAGAATGTTGCTTTGCATACATTTGACCTATCTAGACGTTGGGAACCATTGCTAGATGGTTACTTCGACTGGTATAAAAATTAGTTTCTATGCTAACGGCTTAGGTTCAAAGCTATAGGATCACACATATAAGAGGTTGTAACTTAATCAGATGGTTAATCGATGATTGAGAATCGTTCTAAGGTCAAATATTCAATGCGATTGATATTTGACCTGATGCAAGTGTTATAGGAGCCATCGAACTAAGATCAAGTTTAATCGAATTAGATTCAATTAAAATTGATTCAAAATTAATTAGATTAAGTTTAATTAGTTTATTAGATAAGTCAATTGTAAGAAAAAAAAATTCCTAGTTAGACTAGGATTTGAGTGCACCTAATTCATAATTGAGTTAGGATTTAAATTAGATTTAAATATAGTTTAAACCTAACTTAATTAGATTCCTAGTTGGACTAGGATCACTCATAATTAGGATTGTACTAATTTTATTTTAATTGGATTAAAAATTGATTTGACCTAGTCAATACATTAGAATCCTAGTTAGACTAGGATACCTTGTTTCCTTCCTTGTGCAAATTATCTCCAATGCCCACCTAATTTTATTTCCAAATTTTTTCTATGATTTCCATGCCTAAGATTGATTTTTCATGCCCCATATCTATTTTTATTTGAATCAAATCTGATTTGACCCTTTTTGGAAAGTGGTTTGGGTTTGTTTTCTTTTGAAAGAGTCCCTCTTGACTAAAACTCCTCTTCCCCTCTTGCACCATTTTTCTCCATGCCATATTTATTTTTTGTCACCACTTTTTCTCTTCTTTTGTACATGGTTTCCTGGTCTCCATGCAAGAAAAATAGGGGGAGGGGTGTCCAAGAGTTGGATGCACCATTGCTTCCTTGTTTGACTAGGTCATTTTGACCTAGTCTCCCTTATTTTGTGGTGCCTCCTATTAGATAGGAGGAGGGCATCAAAAATTCTAGTGTTCCATGAAAAGGAAAGAGGAAAAAGAGGAGAATGGCATGAGGGATGATGGCACCCAACTTCTTGGAGAAAATCCTTTAATTATGACATCAAAGATTGATGTCTTAAAAAGACAAGGTAGGAGAGAAGATTGTCTTCTCTTGTGATTTTATTTAAAAATATTTATCCTTTATTTTTGATATATTTTTATATGATAAAAATCTAAAAGAGAGAGAGAGGATGAGGGCATGGGGATCTATGCTCCAAGATGTTGAGGCATGAAGATTAATTTTGGACATGATCTGATCATGTCCTGATAAGAGAAAGAAAAGAGAAGATGGTCTTCTCTTAGGGTTTCATTGAGAACCCTTCTTCTCTATATTTTTGTATGATTTTTCTATGAGAAAAATTAGAGTGTGTGAGATCTAGAAATATGGGAAAGCCTAGGGGAGAAGGTCTTCCCTTTGTCCTAGCATAAGAATATTTTTAGGACATCAGTTGTTGATGTCCTGAAAGAGAAGATTTGTCTTCTCTTAGGACCCTATTCTAATATATTTTATTTCTGATTTATGAGAGATCCAAAGATTGAATTTCTCTCCTAATCCTTCTCTTATTCTTCATCTCTTAGAATGTCCAAGAGATTCGAAGAATAAAATTTAGATTAATGATCCGAAGGGATCCACGAGAAGCTAGCACTTCGAGCGGATCTTCGTTCGACGAATCTTTGATTTTGTTGCAGCCTCTTGTGGATCACCTATAGAGGTTGGATGCATGTGAGGCTCAAAAGGCAATAATAAAAATAAACTATGGAGTTCTCGACCCTTGCAAGGTAAGAGATTTGATCTCTTCTCTCACCTAGATCTGATCTAGGTTTTAGATCTAGAATTATTCTAGATCTAGGATATTGATTTGGTCAATACCAAACCTTTTATTTTTTGATTTAAAATACAATATAACATGTTATAGATCCTAGTTGTGTGGTTTAATAATTTGGTTACATGCATTTATAAATTAAATAGTTTAATTTATAACTTTCACTGTGTTAAATTTCAAAAATATTTTAAAATTCATGCACAAAATCCTACATATTTTTCAACAGTGGTATCTAAGCATCTAGGTTCATTTATAACATGATCATATTTATATTAAATTAAATCTAAAAAAAAGTCTATAGATCGCACATGCTGATTATAAGGTTGTCCTGTTGTAAGGTTTATCCTTTATAGTGAAGAGGTTATTCTAGTATGTGCTGATCTATTCTATAACCATGAATAAGTTAGATATGATCTAAGTAATTTTATGATTTATTTTTTGATTTTAAATTTAAAATTAAATAGATGTTATATCTATTTTAGATTATTTAGATTAGATCTAAATAATATTGCATTATACATACTACTATAAGATTGTCCTGCCGTAAGATTTATCTCTTACAGTGGAGAAGTTATCTTAGTATGTGCTAACCTAAATAACCTAAATCATAAATATGTTAGATAAGATCTCAAGTAATTTATGATTTACTTTTAGATTTTAAATTTAATTTTAAATGGTTTATGATCTGATCCATAAGATGTGTTTTATGCTTAGATCTAGATCCTATTATTGCATATGTCGATATGTATCTTTTGTTTTGAATCTAGAATGTATATGATATATTTATTTTATAGAATTTAAATTGAGAACTTAATTTCTATGAAATCCTAGATTCAAAACCATAGGATATGATCGAAACATTAAAATAAATTAGATCTAAAATCATATATTGAATATGATTCAATGTAAATTATTTAATAATTTAAAAATATTTTAAATGATTAAATCAAAAATTAGTTCTGAGATTTTATAAACTCAAACTCATAAGCTTTGAACTTAATTGAGAATTAAGTGATTGTTTAGGATCTAGGTTTATGATTTAAAGATCCTAAGATAATTTTATAAAACATGGGTTAAAGGATAATGGGTTAGCTTTGATCAGGTCCTTAACTAGGTTAGACCTAGGATTAGATTAAATATGGACTTAGTTAAAAAATTGATCAAACCTAATTAATAGTTAATTAGGATTAGGTCATTTCTATAGATCACTTCAATAGTCATAGTTGATCAAAGTCCATACATCTAACAAATGAATACTAATTGTGGCTCAATGGATGAGCCCAAGTCTTTACACAGACTAAATCAAAATTGATAAATCGATTGGTGTCAAAGGTAAGTTTGGCATCCTAGATTGATAGTTTTTAATTGATAGCCCACTTACCTGGCCATTTCTAATGGTGTCTAAGGCAAGCCTTGGTAGATCCTTCCATCGATCTCACTTACTTGGCCAATATGGTTAATCAGGTCTTGATTAGGTTGCTCATTGATTCATGCTAATCCATGTCACATAGAAAATTAGAGAGATTGATTTTATTCAGTGAGACTGATCTAGGTGCCCATGGACCGATATTGATCCTAGTCCTCATAAATGACTTGAGAAGTCAGTGGGAGGACTTGACTTAGTGAAGTCAATGGGAGCAAATTGGTCCATATCCTTTCTATCCTTAAATCACTAATAATTTAAATCTTCTAAAAGTATTAGATCCTTAAAATGATAAAGTTATGAAGATAACTGAGTCAAAGCCTCTCATTAAGTTGGATGATAATGGATCCATTAACTTAATAATCATTGAAGGCCCAAAGGTTTGATGTTTATTGACTAATAGAATTATCATTCATAATATAATGACTTAGAAGTATCTCTCTAATAGTGGTTAGGTTGGCCAACCAAAGTTGAGCTTAATTATTCATTGATTAGATGCACCAAGTATAGTCATGTTAATGGTTGGACCTAACTAGATCCTTATAGTGGAGACCAAAGCCTACTGATTAGGTTTTTGGGGCAAAATTAAATTACTAGAAATTATTTAGAGATAATTGGTTAATGAAGCTACCCATAGATGCATATGAGTTGGCCGACCAAAGTTGGGCTTGTGTGTAGTCTATGTAGATTCTAATACCTACTAGGAAATTAAAGTAATTTCCTGAATTGAAGGTAGAGGCTGCCAATTTGAATAAAATAGTGGAAGAACCTTTAGACTAAAGTCCAAGTCTCTAGGATTAATGTAATTTATATACTTTGGTCATTGTTCTCTTTTCTCAAAATAAGGCTAAACCATAATTGCTCCTATCACTGTTAGACAGTGATGACATATGGGATCCAACTTTGATAATTAGTATCAAAAGTTGAATTTGATTCAGCAATACAAATGGGTTCGTATTAGGGCTACTTAGTCCAGTTAAAATAATTAGTCCAATATTGATCCAAATCAGGCATAGTGCTTCTACTATTTGAAGCAGAATCATAGGAAGAAGAATTGTCTTACTTTCCTTGATCATAACAGGCTGAACAAGAGCAAGGAGTATGAGTTGCTTATCAAGGATGTTATATGATAACATCTTAAAATTTCTCTATATGTATTTCTGCTACTTGGGTATGGGATACCGGTAGTCCTTTATAATTTATTGCAAGAATTTTAAGTAAGTGGAATGTTTGAAAAATGATGAAAAATATCTAAATGTTGGGGATGGAAGTCTTGTTCCAATCCTGGCTTTACAAATTATCAAGCTTATTTTCAAAAGATGTCATTTTAAGTGATTATCATCATTGTCTATTGTTTATGATAAATGTGATCTCTGTTGGCCTTTTGGTCAGAAATGATTATCATTTATCAATAAAGAAGATTGTTGTGATATTATTATGAATCATATTATAATAATACATGGATAATAAAATGATATTTAACATCTATATAGCTTGTTAAGTCTAATGTACACATTTTAAAAACATCCTAGTTAGATTATGTCATGGATGTCTATCTTTGGCATTGTAGACTTAGTCATCTTGACAAAAATAGGATAAATTGGTTAGCTTAAGAGGAAAACCTCAGCATCAATGATTGTGAATCATTGATAATCTGTGAGTCTTATCTTCTTTGAAAGATGACAAAATCATCTTTTACTGAAAAAGATGGAGCTGATAAAGTTCTTAGTCTCATACATAGTGATGTATATGAACCTATGAACTTAAGTGCCAAAGGAAGATATTAATATTTTACTATAGATGACCTATTCTAGCATAGGTGCATCTAGCTTGAATCATTTGAAATATTCAAATGATTCAATAATAAAATAGAAAAATAAATTAAAAATGGTATTGAAACTCTTCGATCAGATCGAAGAAGCAAATACTTATCCAGTAACTTTGTGATATATCTAGGAGAGAACAGGATTCTCTCTTAGTGAATTTTTTTTTCAAAACATAATGTATCTGAAAGGAGAAGTTGAACTTTGTTAGACATGATTCAATCCACAATAGGATTTATTTATCTACCTATTTTAGGATTGTGCTGTTATGACTACTTATTTTACTCTGAATTATATGGAGTAAATCTATTGTAATGACTCCATATGGGATATGGATCGGGCATAGATATAGACTTTCTCATCTTTGGGTTTGGAGTTGATTGGCCTATGTCAAAGGTTTGTATACAGATAAACTTGGATCATGGCGCAATAGGTGTTTGAGGGTTATTAATTCTATCATGCTAAAGAGCATAAGATGTTCATCAATAGAAGGACATTCCTTTTGGAAAGGAGTTCCTTAGAGAAGGAACTGATGCTTGTCAAGTTGGACTTGAGAAAGTTTGACTGATAAAAATGAACCGACATAATCTAGTAAACCTACAGAACTAGATTTAATCAGATCAAATTTGGAGCCCATTAAAGTAGAACCTTTAAGGAGATCTGGTAGAGTGCCATGTTAGCCAGACAGATACTTCAGTATCTAGGTTTGGAACAGCGATCCTATTGAGCACGATGAGAACAACAAGGATCGGATCACCTATAGGGATGCAATGCAGTGGTCTGACTCTGAAAAGTGGCTTGGAGTCACATAATCCAAATTAATGTCCATGAAAATCAATAGTGTGTGGATACTAGATGATTCACCTGAAGGGATAAAATCCATTGGATGTAAACGAATTTTCAAATGGATCAGAGTAGCATAGATGGGAAGGTAAAAATCTGTAAAGCCTATTTGGCTATTATCTTAGTTTTGGAACATATATTTTGAGCATATGTCTTTGTTATGATCAAAGATAAATCCTATATTTGTATGTGGGCAAAATATTCTATAGTGTTATTCCTTGTGTTGTCTGTGGATGAAACTCTCTTAATCAGAAATGGCAATCCAGCATTACAAGGAATAAAGGTTTGGCTGTCATTTCTTCATGTTCAAAATTAGATATGGTATACTCACTAATGGTAGTGAGTAGATACCAGTCTAATCTAAATGAAGATTACTGAAAGATTGTATAGACAATCCTCATGTATTTGGAAAATACTAAGATCTAGCGACTCAAATATGAAAATACTAACTTAATTAAAATATGTGGATATTTTAATTTCAGAATAAGATGACAATAAGAGAATGTTGGGTCATACCCTAATTGTAGGAGCAATTGCTAGAAAGGTTTCAAGCAGGATACTTTAGTCTATTCAGTTAGTAATGTAGAGTACATCATGACATATGATGCTGTCATGTAAGCTATATAGTTGCTGAGCTTAATTAACTGGTTGGGAGTGGCATCCTTCACCGATAGTCCAATTCTATCATAGCACTAGAGCCATAGCTCAGGCTAAAGAATCAAAAGACTAGCATATTCTACATTGCTATCACTTTTGATTTTAGATTAGGGTGATGCAAATCTTTGGAAGATTGATGAAAAAGGAGAACTTGACTGATCCATTTGCTAAGGCCACAGAATTAAGAAGTTCTACGAACTCAAGTGGAAGATAAGATATTTGATATCGTTTTGATTGGCTTTAGTCCAAGTAGGAGTTATTGGAAAATGTATTCTAAAGCCAATCATCTAAGTGGTAGATGGTTGGAATTAGTATAAGAATTATCTAATGATAATAGTTATTTGGCTGGTTCATCATAAAAGTTCTATCTTCCTTAAATGAACTACTAAATTATGATGAAATTCTTAGAACCACAATCAATTGATAAAAGAGGATTTATTGGATGGTTCTTAAATTGTTCACGATCAAATGATGAGTTATTAATAAGGATGATAAATTATCGAGTGTAGGTTGTTGTATGCCATATGTATTGGTTATCCTCATAACCAAGTGATGTAGAGATACTGGTATAGCATCCAGGTGAGATGTAGGAGTACAACTATATTGAACATGACTAATGTAGCACTCTACTATCAAGAGTAGCTAGCTAAGGCCAATGGATATAAGTGCTCCTTTGACCTGAGATCACCACGGTGACTTGCAAGTAACTCACTATACTTTGGCGTTGGATTGCCTAAATTTTTAATATAGGTTTGAAAGATTTCTAGATACAATCAAGTACTTGTGAAGTCAGTGTGTGAGTCAAGATGGGATTGACCACTCTAGATTAGCTTCAGGAAGAGAATATCTCATTGTGATTCAATTTAGCAAAACCTAGGCCTGGGTAATCCTCGTGAGGAGTCACGAGATTTGCAAAATTTTGAGACATAATACAGATGACTTGTATGAGTGTTGACAACTTACTCGAAGTCATCTTGAGCATTATTAGTCATAGGGATGAATTATACGGTAACCATGGGCCAAGTTTCTAAGAATATTGCTTTGCATACATTCGACCTATCTGGACGTCGGAAACCATTGCAAGATGGTTACTTCGACTAGTATAAGAATTGATTCCTATGCTATCAGTTTAGGTTCGAACCTATAGGGTCACACACATAAGAGGTTGTAACCTAATCAGATGGTTAATCGATGATTGAGAATCATTCTAAGGTCAAACATTCAATGCGATTGATGTTTGACCTAATGCAAGTGTTGCAGGATAATCGATTAGCAATTGGATTACTTATTGGCTCAATCTGATTGAGCAATCAGGCTGAGATCAAGTTTAATTGAATTAGATTCAATTAAAATTAGTTTAGACTATTTAGATTAAGTCTAATTGATTTATTGGATAAGCCAATTACAAGGAAAAAATAATTCCTAGTTGGACTAGGATTTGAGTGCACCTAATTTATAATTGAGTTAGGATTTAAATATAATTGAAACCTAACTTAATTAGGTTTTTAGTTGGACTAGGATCACCCATAATTAGGATTGCACTAATCTTATTTTAATTGGGTTAAAAATTGATTTGACCTAGTCAATACATGAGAATCCTAGTTAGACTAGGATTCCTTATTTCCTTCCTTACGCAAATTATCTCCAACACCCACCTAATTTTATTTCTAGATTTTTTCTATGATTTTCATACCTAAGATTAATTTTCTGTGCCCCATATCTACTTTAATTTGAATCAAATCTGATTTGACCCTTTTTGGAAAGTGGTTTGGGTTTGTTTCCTTTTGAAAAAGTCCCTCTTGACCAAAACTCCTCTTCCCCTCTTGCGCCTTTTTTCTCCATGCCATATTTGCTTTTTGTCACCACTTTTTCTCTCCTTTTGTGCATGGTTTCCTGGTCTCCATGCAGGAAAAATAGAGGAAGGGGCGTCCAAGAGTTGGACGCCCCATTGCTTCCTTGTTTGACTAGGTCATTTTGATCTAGTCTCCCTTATTTTGTGGCACCTCCTATTAGATAGGAGGAGGGCATCAAAAATTTTAGTGTTCCATGAAAAAGAAAGGAGAAAAAGAGGAGAATGGCATGAGGGATGATGGCACCCAACTTCTTGGAGAAAATCCTTCAATTATGACATCAAAGGTTGATGTCTTAAAGTGACAAGATAAGAGAGAAGATTGTCTTCTCTTATGATTTTGTTTAAAAATCTTTATTCTTTATTTTTGATCTATTTTTATATGATAAAAAATTGAGAGAGAGAGAGAATAAGGGCCTGAGAATCTATGCTCCAAGATGTTGGGGCATGAAGATCAATTTTGGACATGATCTAATCATGTCTTGATGAGAGAAAGAAAAGAGAAGATGGTCTTCTCTTAGGGTTTCTTTGAGAACCCTTCTTTTCTACATTTTTGTATGATTTTGTTTAACCAGCTATGCAACCCAAGAGAGGGGGGGGGGGGGGGGGGGGGTGAATTGGGTTTTTAAAATTTTAAAGCTAATTTAATGATATTAAGATTGAATGATGATATGCAAGATGTATTTGATGCGATTTAGGTTAGAGAAAAATATAAAAGATTAAAGAGCAAGAATTTAACAAACTAAGGAATGAAAGATAGCAAGCACACCACAGACAAGCAAGATTTATAGTGGTTCGATGCTTTCCTTGCACCTACATCCACTCCAAGCTCCTACTTGGAAATTAAAATCCACTGATTGTATTCAAACTGAATACACCGATAGAAAACTCCAACCCTAGCTATCCCAAGCTAGAATACTTATTTCTTAGGTACAAGCCAATCCAATACAATCTTATTCAAGATTAGGATCAACCTTTCCAAATTTTGGAACCCCCTCAAAACTTGAATCAAAACAGTAAAGCAGAGCAAAAGATTTAATGACAATCAAATCTTAGTTTAGCTCCCTTTATGAGCAAATAAAACCTTAAGAATGCTTTTCACAATAATGAAAGAAGCTTCCCTAATTTTCCTCGAGGTTGTTGGAGATTTGAAAGAGCTCTTGAGAGGTAGGTGAACTTGAAACAAAGGCTTCTTTGCTTGAAGATGACTTTTGCTTAGGCTTGAAATTGAATCACACCAATCTCTTGTATTTTTTCCTATTTAAAGCCTTTTAAATCTTCAATAGATGGAGGAGAAAATCCTGGGCAAGATTTATAGCCATTGGAGATATTAAAGAAACCATTAAAATCTATTAAAATAAGAAAAAAATAGTCATTGCAGAAAAATTTTTATTGCAGGGGTCGACTCATGGCATATGGGTCGACCTCGAGCTCAACCTCTGAGACAAAATCTAGAAAAATAGCCGTTCTATCACCATGAGTCGACCTCGAGGTCAACCTTTAAGATAAAATCTAGAAAAATAATTATTTTATATTTTTAGCCTTTGGAACAGCAGAGCTTAACCCTGGGGTCGACCCTTGGCATAGAGACAGCATGCCAAACAGTCCTTTTCAGCAGGGGATGACCTAGGGGTCAACCCTTTCACTTCAAACTTGATTTTCTTCTAAAATAAGCATCCAAAAATCATGGAACTACCTTCAAAGGATTAGAAATCTTCTATGCTTGCTCTCGAGCCTCTCAGATCAAAACTTGGTAAAATTATGATTTTGCTCCTAGAATACGAAAAGTCTTTTTCCAAGCCAAATTCATTAGTAATCTCCTCAAATACTTTTTAATCATCAAAATCAATTCTTGGAGCAACAATCTCCTTCTTTTTGATGATGATAAAATATTTGAGCATAAGCAAAAATAAAGCATGTAGAAGTATTGACTGAGGGTTTCAAAAATTTTTGAAAGAACATGCTACATCACATACAAGGATATTATATTCAATTATTTGACCAATATGGCATCAAGAGCAGTTTGATGATTAGTTATAGTCAGGTATTTAAATGATTTATAAAAATATTTGGCTTACTTATTCCTTTTGTCAATTTTACTTCTATTTATTTTTTTTATCAATTTTACTTTAATTTTGCTTATAGCCCAATTTTATTTACTCTACTCCCCCCTTTTGACATTATCAAGTAAGATCTTAAAGGATTTTAAAATTCAAAAATAAAAAAGCCTCCTTCTTAAGTTATTCCATATGTTTTTCTGTTAGAACAAGAGTTTATAACAAAATTTTTAATTTACAACATAATAATCATAATGAAATTTAGCCAATTCACAAAGGTTTCATTTTACATCATTCAAATGATATCATCACATATTTACATCCAAATGATTATCATAACATCAAGTCATCAAAATATATAAGTGCTAAATATACAAAATAAAAAGATATCAAAAGTATTCATGAGAATTAGGCCATCAAAACATACAAAATTCATGGATACAACTATCCATGATCCAAACAACCAATAGTACCAATGCCATAAGTTTGATCCAAAAAAAATATAACCAACCATGACTTGATCAACAATTCATAGAAACAACTAAGGAGTGGATTAATATTTTGGACACGATGAGATTCATGAATTAGAGATCAAGCTTGGGTGCACCATGATTAGAGAATCATTAGACAAGAGTTGTTCACTCATTAGCTAACCCATCACCAATAACTGTTAGGTGAGGTGATGAGTCACTTGGTGGGACTGCACCACCAACTAGAAATCATTAATCATGGAGATTTTTGCATCTCTACAGAGGGAGTGTAGGGATCTAAGAAAATAGTGAAAGCTAATTTATTTAAAAATCAAATTTTTAAATAAATTATTTAAGTCTTAATTATAAAATCTAACTAAAAACTTTGACTCTCTATAAGAAAAGAAAAATGTCTACATCCAACCCACTAGCCCGTATCCTGGACATCCATAGACTGATCGAATCTAATTACAAGGATTGGTTTCAAAACTTTAAAATTATTTTGGGTTTCAAGAAGTTAACTCATGTATTAGACCAGGATCCCCCCACCTTACCAGCCCCTCCATCTACTGAATAGAGAGCATCTATTGACAAATGGACGGATGAAGATAACAATGTCAGATACTACATGCTGGGCTCGATGTCTGATGAGCTTCAGTGCCAACATGAAGATACCAAGACTGCCCACCAAATGTTGGCTCACCAGTAAGAGTTGTTTGGTGAATAGAGTCATGCAGCTAAATATCAGGTCACTAAATGACTGCTTAATTCTAAAATGCATGATGGACAGTCAATCCAAGATCATTGTCTGATGATGATTAAGGACTTGAAAGAGCTTGAGAAGCTCGAAGTGAAGTTAGATCAAGATTCGTAGAATGACATAATTCTATAATCCTTGATTGATGCATATGGGCAGTTCATCATGAACTACCATATGCATAAACTTCAGAGTACTCTGGTCGAGCTTATGAATATGCTGGTTACTGCTGAGCTTTCTATAAAAGGTTCTAAAGCCTTAGTACTTGCTATGAAATGGACTTCTTTCCAGAGAAAGTTTTTTGAAAAGAAAAAGTCTGTGAAAAGATAGAAGATGGAAGATGGAAAGAAGAAAAAGGTAGAGTTGAAGAAAAAGGCCGTTGACAAAGGAAAGTGTTTCCATTGTAATATCGATGGCCACTGAAAGTGAAACTGCCCTATATACCTAGCCACCCTAAAGAATAAGAAGGAGACAGATCCTTCTGGAGGTATGCTCATTATTGAATCTAACCTTATGATTTCTTCTGCATCTAGTTGGATGCTTGGCTCTAGTTTTAGTGCTCATTTGTGCACTTCTATGTAGAATCTTGAAGATAGCAGGAGGCTGAGGGATGGTAAGATGATCCTATGCATCGAAAATGGAGTAAGAGTTGTTGTTATGGCCATGAAAACCTACCCTCTTCGACTACCATCTAGCTTAGATTAGATTTAGTACTTAGGGAATGTTATTATGTGCCTGCTGCAAGCAGAAATTTGATTTTTATTTCATGTTTGGCACAAGAAGGCTACAAAATTAGTTTTCTTAAGGACCATTGTAATATTCTTTATGAAAGAAATATAATTGCAAGTGGTTTCCTCATTAACAGTCTCTATCAGTAACATATTGATGTATTTATTTTTAATATCGAGCAAAATATGAATGCTGTAAAATGACCTAGGGATAGTCTGAATGATAGGTATCTATGGCACTTGAGGTTAGGTCATATAGTAGAAGATAGGGTTAACAAATTGGACAAAACTGGGCTATTGAGTCCATTGACTTTCGAGTCATATCCAATTTGTAAATCATAATGACTAAGCTCCCTTTTGTAGGACATGGGGAAAGGGCCATGAATCTACTTGCCCTAGTACATACTAATCTATGCGGTCCATTTGATGTGCCAGCTAGAGGCAACTTTGTCTACTTCATAACCTTTATCGATGATTTATCTTGGTATGGGTACATATATCTTATGAGATACAAGTCTGAAGCTTTTGAAAAATTCAAGAAATTCAGACATGAAGTAGAAAAGCAAACTAAAAAATCCATTAAGATTCTTTGATCAGATCGAGGAGGTGAATACCTTAATCGGGAATTATTGGACTATCTCAACCAAAATGGCATAGTCTCTCAATGGATTCCATTTGGAATACTTTAACTCAACGGAGTTTCAGAATGAAGAAACCAGACCCTATTAGATATGGTTCGAACCATGATGAGCATCACAGACCTTTCTGATTTTCTTTGGGGACATAGTCTGTTAACTGTAATATATTTACTAAATAGAGTTTTCTCTAAAATCATTCCTACCATACCATATGAGATATGGCATGGTAAGAAATCAAGTCTGAGTCATCTTAGAATTTGGGATTGTCTGGCTCATGTCAAAAGACAACAAGCGAACATGTTAGACTTTAGGTCCTTTAGAGCTCAATTTATAGGATATCCTAAAGAGTCATTAGGATATTATTTCTATATTCCAAAAGATCATAATGTGATTATGAGTTGGCATGCCATCTTTCTTGAAAAATAGCTTATTCAAGATAGTGACATTGGAAAGCAAATCAAACTCGAGGAGAAAGTCTCACAAGAGCAACAAGCTAAGGACCCTGTGGAACCAAATATGGCAAATGGATGTGAAAATGGCATTCTTAAATGGATATCTTGAGGAAGATATCTATATGGAACAGCCGCTAGATTTCACATCCAATGATGATGATCATAAGGTATGCAAGCTACAAAGGTCCATATATGGACTTAAGCAAGCATCTCGAAGCTAGAATACTCATTTTAATGATGTGATCAAATTATTTGGTTTCACCAAGAACGAAGAGGAGTCATGTGTCTTCAAAAAGATCAGTGAGAGCACTGTTGTCTTCCTCATATTGTACATGGATGATATCCTCTTTATTGGGAATGATATTTTCATGTTGACTATAGTTAAAATATGGTTATCCAAAGAATTCTCCATGAAAGACCTAGGAGAAGCATCCTTTATTCTAGGAATTAAGGTCTATAGAGATAGACCGAATAGGATGCTAGGACTTTCACAGAAGATGTACATAGAGGAAATGCTAAAGAGGTTTAGCATGAAAAACTCTAAGAGAGGTTTGGTATCCTTCAGACATGGCATTCATCTTTCCAAGAAGATGTGCCCTAGCACACCTAAGAAAATAGAACGCATGAGCAAGATCCCTTATGCTTCAGTAATAGGGAGCCTCATGTATGCCATGTTATGTACACGACCTGATATAGCCCATGCTGTAAGTATTATGAGCATATATCAGTCGAATCTTGGTGAAGAACACTAAACTTCTACGAAATATATCCTTAAGTACTTGAGAAGAACTAAGGATATGTTGTTGGTCATTGGTAATGGAGAACTCCAAGTCTAGGGGTATACAGACTCAAATTTTATGTCTGATGTAGAAGATTGAAAGTCGACATCTGGAAGTCTATTTGTAAGCAATGGTGGAGCTATCAGTTAGAAAAGTTTCAAGCAGACTGTGATAGCAGATTCCACCATGGAAGCAAAATATATTGCTGCGTTAGAAGCTGCAAGGAAGGCATTCTAGTACAAGAAGTTTGCCGCAGAGATCGAAGTGATGCCATCAGATGTCACTCCTCTGTACTGCGACAACAACGGTGCCATAGCCCTTGCTAAGGAGTCGAGGTCTCACCAAAAATCCAAGCACATCGAGCGGCGATACCACCTCCTCCGCGATTACCTCAAGAAGGGTTACATCAAGGTCAAGAGAGTCGACTCCGCAGACAATGCGGTGGACATGCTTGCAAAGCCATTGGACCAACAGAAGATCGAAGCCCACCTTGAGAAGATGGGACTTAGATTTGTAGCCAATTGGCTTTAGGTTAAGTGGAAGTTTGTTAGATATGTTTGCCTTAGAAGCCAAAATTGGTTAACACTTGTAATACACTTCTAGGGGCAAAATTATAATTTTTACTATAAATAATAAAATGGGTTATTTTCTATCACAAATGTGTATTTAGTGTCTGTGATACATCCCTTGAGTTAATGGTAATGATAATTCTTATTTTCAAGAGTTGAAAATTTAAGACAAGAATTTTTACTATTAATGCATAAAATGCTCCTGACTGTAGGATCATCATGAGGATGGTGATTGATCCAGAAGGTTGGTGTATAATCGCTTTTTCATAGTAGATGAGTCTTGAGTCTATGGTATAGAGACATCAGAGCGAGAGTACAGGTACTCATTAGAGAACGAGGGTACTGAGCATGACCACCTCGAGCAATCATAAGGAAGTCTACCTTCTCATTGATGATTGACTTGAAGCTGCAGTGGTGTGTCTAGTTCTTTGATCTAAGATGCATCGATAGTTCATCTTGAGGGTGTTATAGTTTGACTACACCATGACTCGGTCACCTAGCCATTCAGAATCTTGAGGTGTATGTTGGCTATAGCATGTTCATTGTAGAAATTGGATTGCACCAAGAGGAAATCTATCTACCTTGGTGGATGAGGAGCAGCCCTATGATAATCATGAGAATCAAGTCCATAAGCCCATGGCCAAGGTAGAGTGAAATAATAGAAAAAGTTTCTATTAAGGTTTTCACATCGGACTTGAATCGAATGATTAAATCATATGATAGAAATTAGGGTTTGACGAGTTCACCTTAACCCTAATCTGATCGGGGCTCAAGATAGAAGAACTTAATCACACAAGTAGCTACACCAAGAGGTTCATTTTCAGTTTTGATGGGTTGCCACCATATACTGCTAGGTATCACTGATGGATTTTGAGAGCAATTAGAATGATTTAGATGATCGATCATTCTAGTTGTCTAAATCATAAGAGTTCTGATCCATTGAAAGAAGTTTCGATGATGTCGATGATAGAAATCATGATATATCCCATTACTATACAGAACTAAACCTAACTAGATCGCACAAACAAGGCTTTGGATTTGGATATCATCAATTAAGTTAATCTAATTCAATTGATTTGAATTAGATTCAATTAGGTTCAAGGAAATCATGCTAGCACATGATTGAGTCTAACATTCTCCTTCTACTATCATTAAAAGTTGTCTCGACTGAGCCAAATGTGTTTGTGCTCACTCAGGTACCTTTACTTGATCTGACTAGAGCTTGTCTAGGTTAGAAAAGAATTGTCTTAATTTATGAGATAAATTTGAGACAACACCTGCCATTTTCTGTCATCTACTAATTCTTGTCTTTTGAATTTGGTCAAACGTTGATCTTTGACCCTTAGACATCTACCCATGTGTCATGCACCTATCGGAGAGTAGATAGGGGCTTGTCCCCTTGCTAGATTTTGGAAAGGAGGGGGCACATGCCTAGGGATGCATGTGCTCATTGATAGGGACGACTGGAGTCCCATACGGATGGGACTCTAGGTTGCTTCTTGGTTTCTACTTAGGTGGCCTATAACTATAGACTTTGACAAATCTTACACACCATCCAAAGATGAATTTATGGGGCTCTCATCTGATTGGATCAGATGATGTCATCCCATCAATCAGATTTAGATCTGATTGCACAAAGCAACGTGATTGGCCAGGATGATGTGGCACTGCATGGCGCAGCAGGGTCTATATAAACCCTGTCTGCGCCCAACTTTCAAAGAGTTCTCTCTTAGCCCATGCCCCAAGGTTGTCCCTCTCCCTCCTCCATACCCTCTTCTAATCCTCTCTCTCCTCTCCACGTCCAAGGGAAGTTGGGCTTCAGTTTGGTGTGATCCAGGCAAGTAAAAGCTGACGAGAAAGGAAGAAGGCAGCACTGCTGCAGAGATGACTGCTGATCTTCAGAAGGAGTTTTGAAGATCCTCCAAATCAGATCCAGATCTAATTTTTGGAGAAGTGATAAAGAAGGAGAAGATCTTCAGATCCAGCCTGAGTGGATACTGGTAGAGGCCAGGCGCTTGCATGGCTAGATCCAGAACCTCAAACAATCAACAGGATCATCAAAGGATAATCTGATTATCCAACATCAAGATATAAATTAAATTAGATTTAATTTATTTTTATTTTTATTTATTAGATCTGAAATATCTCAGATCTGATCTAGATACATGATAAAAATTTTTAAAATATCTCTCTTAATCCGATCAAATCTGAACGAACCTTATCCAAAAAATCAGGATTTCTCCTTCAAGTGTACCATAGACTGAGCAATTTACAACTGACTGGAAGGAGTTCATCCAGAAGGAGTGTGATTGGAAGGAGTCTAGCTGGAAGGAGTTCATCTATTCTTAGAATCCATTGTTTGTCAGGGTTGGATAGGTTGGCACTTCAATGCTAAAAATCCTATTATTCATCCTAAGTCAAAATGCAAAGTTAATAAAATAATACTTCTCTTTACTGTTCAAGGTCGTTCGGTCAGATTTTAGTAGGCTTTTGATAAGTTCTATATTCAAGGGTTGTTGCTGAGAAGATCGACAGGTTTTCACAGAATGGAGGTTGGCTGTTAAGAACTTCGACGGAGGTTATTTTATTGCTAATAGAAGTAATATCACCTAGTTTTTTTTAGGTATCTAATGAACAAGCACTTATCGATCCTTAGTCTAAGTTTACCTGTCTTTAAATATTTTACATAAACTAGACATCTCCAAACTTGAAGGTAAGAGAGTATTAGCATATGCTTAACCCATATCTCATATAGAGTTTTTGCAACAAACTTGCTCAGAATATTGTTAAGAACATAATATGTAGACTCTAGTGCATATCCCTAAAAGAAGATCGACAGACTAGCAAACCCCATCATGGATCGACCCATGTCAAATAGAGTTTGATTCCTCCTTTCTAATACACCATTATGTAGTGAAGTTTTAGAAGATATTTATTAAAAGAGAATCCCATTCTTTTCTAAATATGTCAAAAACTCACTATTGAGGTATTCTCTTTCTCGATCTAATCAAAAAATTTTAATACTCTTTCCACTTTATTTTTCTACTTCACTATAAAATCGTTTGAACATTTCAAATGATTCAAACTTATACTTTTATAAGATAGACATATCCATACCTTGATAGATCGATAGTGAATATAATGAAGTAACTATATCCACCTTGTGTACTTATGTTCATGGATCCACATACATCACTTTATATTAGACTCAGGACTAAAGGTATACAGTGTAGGGTTTCTAGCTCTATTTTTGAAACTTTTTCAAAAATTTAATATAGTAAAATTAAAAAACAATCTAATTAATTTCTAGAGCTACTGATCATATCAATAAACCCTACACTAAGAATCAAATGTGATATATATGTAATTAAAATCTGAAAACAAAACTAACAGTAGTAAAATATTTTTTACTACTCTACGTGTTCAGAATATGATATCTTGTGCGGGCAGTCGAAAACTATAATTTGATTACCATCAAAAAGGTCCTCTCATCACAACACAGCCACACAAGTCATCTAGCCTCCGCGGATCGTCCACACGAGGATCTGGTCTCGATCGGCTCCTCTTGAGTGCTAGCTTGATAATGGAAGCTTTTGATGGCTGATCTTGATCAAACAGCTTCGATCTCCCTCCATAGGCTCTTCAGACACTAGATCTACAACAAAGGTAGAGGAGAGGTAGAGGAGACTCACCTACAAGTTTTATGGGCTTATGACACTTGTAGCTCATGAAATTCCTTCCCGAATCCTAGGACAACACTCACCAAACCCTATGGCCTCTCTATTTTCCTTTCTCTATCAAGATTTTTTTTGAATTTTTTTCATGTAGAGGAGGAGTCTCATGCAGAAGGAGAACCACTCTTTCTAATGTGTGCATGCCCTAGAAATTTTTCTCTTTTATTTGCACCAAAAATGAGTGGAAAGCATGTGGGAGAGATAAGATAAGGTGGTTGTCCATTTGAATTCAAACTCTATTTGAATTCAAATGGTAACCAACTAAATCCTATCCAATTGAGGCAAGAGAAGGCTAGGTGTGTACCCTTTATGTGTGGAAAAAACTTCATGAGAAACATTTTCTCATAGAAATGAGATAGGTGTAGGAAAAGGTGATGTGGTGCAGGAAGACTAGTCAAACTAGTCTTAAAACAAACTTGCCCAATTAAACCCACTCCAAACAAATTTAGCTAGGATCAATTAGATCAGATTAAATCCAATTCATTTAGGCTTAATTAGGCTCAATTAGATCCTAATTAAATTAGGAATTAATTAAGTCCAACTCCTAATTAAATCAAGGACTAAACCTCCTCGTTGATTAGATCATCTCATAACCTAATCGGGTCAAACCCAACTAAATCTAATTCAATTGGACATGAACCAAAAATCATTACTCAATCAAATTGAGTTTATTAATAATCAAATCATTAACTAAACCTCTTATAAATATAGAGTCCAAATCTAGTAGACATCCAAGCAGCAAAGTCCCATCAAAATGAAACTCTTGATTAAAGAATCCCAAACCAGTGGGACTCCTAACCATAGTATCCCAAATGAGTGGAACTCATGATCATAAAGTCCCAGACTAGTGGAAGTCTCAATCATAGGATCCCAAACAAGTAGAACTTAGAGTTTCAATGCAGTAGGACTCTTGGTTGAAGAGTCCCAGTCAATGGGACTCTTCACCAGCCATCAGATTAAGTAGGAACCTCTAATATGTATGACCCCATAGGTTCGAACCTAAGCCAGTAGCATAGGAATTGATTCCTATACCAATCAAAGTGACCATCTAGCAATGGTACCCAACGTCTGGATAGGTCAAATAGTCATAATCATAACATTCAGAACCTATGTGAATATGCTTACCACATAATTTATCCCTTTGACCTCTATGTATAGGATTACTCCGAGTTAAACTGCCAACCCTGAAAAGTATATCCATATCGTATCTCAACACAATCAGTCCTGTGACTCCTCACTAGGACTATCCTGGCCAAGGCTTTGCTAAATTGAAATACAATTGAACAAAGCTCCTGAACCTAGAGTGGTCAATCCCTTCTTGATTCACACACCAACCCTTCAAGCATTTGATTATTTCTAGAAACCTTGCATCACTGAATTAGAAATTCAGATAGTCTAGCACTAAAGCATAGTGAGTTGCTTGAAAGTACCATGATGATCTCAGATCAGAGGGACACTTATACCCATATTCCATTAGTGCAAATCTTGACCGCAAAAAAGCTCCAAAGTTGGTTATGTTCAGTATAGATGTACCCGTACATCTTACCTACATGCCATACCAGTATTTTCATACTCCTTGGTTAAGAGGACAACCAACCCATATGGCATACAATGACCTACACTCAATAAACATTATTGTTCTTGGTAAAATCATATCATTTAGTCACAAATAGGTTTAAGGACTAAACGACAAATCCTTCTTTATCGATTCTAAAAAGTTCTAAGAACTTCACCATAATACAGGAGTTTATTAGAAGATGAAAAAAATTTATGATGAATAATACCAAAATAATATTTATTTATTTATAATTCATATATAAATAAAAAAAATAACTCAACTATCAATAGGCTAATGATTGGCTTTGGGATACTATTCCTAACAAGAACATCTCCAGCTTGTTCATCCTTTCCTTTAAAAGATGATTTTGTCATCTTTTTAAGAAAACATAATTCATAGGTTGGCAATGATTCACAATCATTGATATCGAGGATTCTCTTTTTAGCTAATCTATTTATCCTATTCTTATTTTTATAACCAAGCTGACAATGCCAAAGGTAGGTATCATTGATATTATCTAACTTTGGATATTTATTTGATGTGTACATTACACTAATAGACTATGATAAAATGTAAATATCATTCCTTAATTATTCATGCATCATAGTAACATCATTCATAATGATAAGATAAAAAAAAAATTTATTAAAAAGCTATAACTGTTCCTGACCAAAAGGCCTATAAAAATAATATTTACAACAAATGTGGACAATAATGATAATCATCTAAAGAAATGACATTTGAATTAAGAACAAGCTAAACTATTCCTAGGGCAAGAACTGGAATAGATTTTTCATCTCCAATGTTTAGGAATCACTCACCATCCTTGAACTTCCTATTGACCTGAAGTCCCTACAATGAATTATAAATATTAATAGGACTACCAGTATCCAATACCTAGGTAGTAGTATCATAAATAGAAAAATTAAAGATATTATCATATAAGTACCTTGTCCAGCAACCTTTTGCTTATTCCTCTTTGGCCTGTTTGGATCAAGGGATGCTATATAAAGAGGACAGTTCCTCTTTCAGTGACATAGCTTCTTGCAGAAGCACTCTGCCTAACTTTAATCTGCTTTAGGCTTCGGGCGGATTGGATTTAGAAGTCCCAGCATTGTTCTCCTGCACCTTTTTTTCCCCTTTCTTAAAGGGATGACCTGCCGATGATTGTCCTATCATATGCACTGGCTCCTTTTGGAGCTAATGGTCCTTCTCAAAAGTCTACAATAACCCTAGCAAACCATAGTAGTACATCGTAGACTTTGTCATTTTATAATAACTAAGGAAGGGAAGGTAGGACTGAGGAAGCAAATTCAAAATTGTATCCTTGCCCAACTGTTCATATAGAGAAAAATCGAGTTTGCTCAAATGCTCAATTTGGTCGATCATGTACAATACATGATCAGTAACCGACCCCCCTTTCACATCTGAGCATTGAAGATAGTGCAAGATAGTTTATGGCTCTCCGCGTTCTCAGGAGTATCGAAAGATTCATTCAACATTTGAAGCATTTCTTCTAGCTGAGCATCCTTAAATTTTTGGCTGAACTCATCATTCATGATAGCCCTCATGATGCATCGAATAATCGTATGGTCACTGAGCCACTTCTAATAAGTATCTCTTACCGTACCATGCATATTGGCAATAGCTTCATCAGGTGCTGGATCTGTAAGAACAAATAGGATCCTGTTATGCTCCAAAACTATTTCAAGCTTTCGATTCCAGCTATCAAAATTTGGTCCCATAAGCTTGTTTGATGCTGGATGGATATGCGGATGAAGGTGCGACTAATTTTTTTATTTTTTTATTTATTTTTAGCAATCAAAATGATAAATAGAAGCAAATCTAATAAGATCTAAATTTTCAATAAAGAAAAGTATTAATTAAAGCAAGTAGATCTTCCTAGCATGTATAGCTATCCTTTTTAATTTTTAGAATCTAGGATTGGAGGCAATTGAGAAATCTCTTTCTTGATTAGGCTTCGCAAATCAGATTTAGATCTAAAAAAATTCATGAAAATAAATTTTACTTACTAACAATAATGATCTCCTTTATAGATCTATGAAGATTCTGCTCAGATGATCGCTTAATTCGATCTTAGAGGAGTTAGCTTGTTGTAGGCGGTTGTGATCCCAATCCATGAAAGATCTTCAAAAATTTAGAATCAAGGCATCTTCAAGTGTTACTTTAGATCAATATCTCAGATAGTAGATGGCATGTGGAGGGATGGTAGTTTTGATCTTGGTGTAGGGATGAGTTCAGGCGTAGAGAGAAATAAACTCAAAAGAAGAGAGGAAGAAACCAAGAGGGAGAAAGAGGATCTCTAGATTGGAGAAGAAAGCAACGGCTTTAATTTTTTTTATTCATTTCATTGTCCCTTAAGAGATCTAATACATAGATATTTATAGATAAGATAACAAGAGTTTAAAATAATTCAAACACTAATAGTTCAAAATAAATCAAACTCTAACAAGCTAATCATTTAGGCGGTGCCATCTTTTGATAAACTTGGACCACATCTCGCACCAATCAACAATTACCATATGGACTTTTTGGGCTAATCTTTTAAGACTTCTTCATGGCATAAGCTAGGAAATTGAGACTCTCCTTTGGGTGGCATCAGGGGTCCATCAAGGCTCCACCTCAAGTGATGATGCAATGCAGAGGTGGCATTCAAATGGCACATGTGGCAACCCGAAATAGTAGCTACTAACATACTAAAAGTAACTTATTAAAGTATGAGAACTCTTATTGATGCAGTTAGATCTAGCTTAGTCAAGCCAGATGGTGGCTTGCGAATTGGTGTCCGCACCAATTCTCTTGGGATGGAAAAAACTTGAACCCAACAGTACGGTCCACTATGGCTCTGGAATTATTCAAGCTGATCTAGATCAATCCATTGCAACTCCTCTTGAGTAATCCATGTATTCTTGGATTTAGGTTAACCTTGCTATCAAACTAGATATCGCTGATATCCATGCCTTCTAGTGGACACAACCTGCTCATCTAAAATCTTATCGATGCGATCATGTTTTCTTAGGATAGTGAGTAGTGGATACTCAGGATGGGATTCACTCTCAAGAAAAGAATCAGGCTCAAATGGATCACTAGGTATCGTTATTGGCTTCTTGTATTTTATTAGATTTGATGCATGGAATGTTGAGCTTATTTCATAATCAGATGGTAAATCTACAATGTAGGCATTCAATCCTAGTTTCTTCAAGATCCTAAAAGGTCTAGCTCCATGTGCATGAAGTTTCTTGATGGTTTCTGGTAGAAACCATTCTGGTCTTACTCAATCATAACATAGTCTCCCTCAGTAAAGTTATAAGATCTATGATGTGAATCTATAGGATGCTTATACATTTGATTGCTGACATTAGTTTTATTTTTAATGTATTCATGCATATCCTTAAGATGTTACGCAAATGATTCTGCATCTTCTGATAATCTAGCATGCCATGATAATGGGATTAAGTCCACTAGTTTATGGGGTTGATAACCATATACAACTTCAAATGGTGTCTTATCAATGGACCTATTAACAGAATCAATGTAAGCAAACTCGGCTCGGGATAGGACTAAATTCCAATTACTGACATGTTCTTCTACTAGACTCCTAAGATTGCCTAAACTTCTATTAACTACTTTAGTTTAGCCATCAATCTGTGGGTGATATGCAGATGAGAAATTAAGTTTCGTTCCTAGCGAATGCCATAAAGTTTTCTAGAAATAACTCAAAAATCTGACGTCACAGTCTGAAACAATAGACTTAGCTAGACCATGCAATCTCATAACCTCGACAAAGTATAAGCGAGCTACTTTAGATGCATCTAAAGCTTTAGGACATGATAAAAAATGGGCCATTTTTGAAAACTTATCTACTACAACACAAATAGAGTTGTTCTTACGGATGGTTCAGGACAAGCCTAGGACAAAGTCAATGCTAATATCTTGCCACGGACGGTCGAGGACAGACAACGACATATACAGGCCAATGTTTTATTTAGGATGTTTCACTATGGCACACGTATGACATTGGGTTATGATTCTCGCAATATCTCTCTTCAAACTAGACTAGTAGAACTGATTTTCCATAGCTTCAATCATCTTATTCCATCCAAAATGCCCAGTCATTCCTCCCGCATGTAATTTTTATACTAAAAAATCTCTTATCGATGTCCATGGGATATACAGTCTATTATTTCGAAACAAGAATCCATCCTGAAAAGTATACTCACTAAGGTTTCTAGACAGTCCTTGTTGTAGGGTAGCATAAATCTCTTTAAAGTTAGAGCAGTCAGAATAATTTTTTTTTTAACTTTTCAAATCCCATAACTTTAACGCTAATGGCAGACAAAAGGATGACTCTACAACTTAGAGCATCCATAACTTGATTTGCAGATCCAGCCCTATGTTTCAAAACAAATGTATAGGTTTGAAGAAATTCAACCTAATTGTCATGTCTATGGTTTAGTTTCTTTTGTGAATTTAAAAACTTAAAGGCTTCATGATTTGAGTATAAGACAAATTCGAATGGCAACAGATAATGCCTCCAAAATCTCAAAGTCTATACTATCGAATAAAATTCTTTATCATATGTAGAATACTTTTGTTTAGCCTCATTTAATTTCTCACTAAAGTATGCGATAAGGTGGTGCTGTTGAATCAAAACTCCTCCTATTCCTACACCTGATGCATCACATTCAACCTCAAAATTTTAATAAAATCAGGTAGTCTTAGGACAAGAATTTGAGTCATCTTATCCTTAATCTCCTGAAAAGCTCTATCAACCAATTTTGTCCACTCAAATACTTTCTTATGAATATAATCTATGATAGGAGCCATAATTAAACTAAATCCTTTAACAAACAATGGTAAAAGGTGGCTAAACCATGAAAACTTCGAACATCATGAATACTCTTAGGTACTGACCACTCTACTATAGCTCGAATCTTTTCAGGGTCTATGGTTATTTCCTCAGATGTTACAACAAATCCTAAAAATATAACCCTATTAGTCATGAAAATACATTTCTTAAGATTCTCATATAAACTCTTGGTTCTAAGGGTCAAACAGACTTATCATAAATGACTAAGATTGTCATCTCTTGTTCGACTAAAGATGAGGATATCTTCGATGTACACGACCATAAATAATCCAATGAAAGATCGCAATACCTGAGTCATACTCCTCATGAAAGTACTAGGTGCATTAGATAAGCCAAATGGCATGACCAACCACTCATATAAACTATCCTTCATTTTGAAGGTGGTCTTCCATTCATCTTCCGGTCTAATTCTAACTTTATGGTATCCACTCTTAAGATCAATCATAGAAAAGATGGTAGAACTTGCCATCATATCTAACATGTCATCTAGCTAGGATATGAAAAATCTATATTTAATGATGATTTTATTAATCGCCCTACTATCTATACACATCCTCCATGATTCGTCTTTCTTGAGTGTCAATAATGTAGGCACAGCACATGGGCTCAAACTTTTCCTAATGAATCCTTTGTCTAATAGTTCCTTAACTTGCCTTTGCAACTCAGTGTGCTCAATTGGGTTCAATCTATAGTGGGGCAAGTTCGGTAAGGTAGATCTAGGGACTAGGTCAATCGCATGTTGGATGTCTTGCATGGGTGGCATTGCTTGGGTAACTCTTCAGGAAAGACATCTTTAAATTCTTCGAAAAGGATCCCTACTTCTAATGGATATTCGACTTGGGATTTCTTAGGGGATTGTTTGTAGGTTATTGCCCAAATAGGTGTTCCATTTTCGATCTTCTTTTCCAGATCTTAGGCACTAATCAAATGTAAGCTCTTCTTTCCACTACTCTCTTTGGATCCTTTGGGTGCCTTTTTAGGTATAGCCTTTGGTTGGATAGCTTTAATAGTGATCTTCTTACCCTTATCTTTAAAGCTACATGAAATTAACCTACCAAACAATATCACATCATGGTCAAATAGCCAAGTCCTCCCTAAAATGATGTTGCTAACATCCATTGGTAGTGCATCACACCATACCTTATCTTCATACAAACTAAATTGAATGAGGACCAAATATCTTTATGAAACAGGGATGGATGATGCATCCACCCATGAGACCTTAGATAGAGTTGGATGGTCCACAAGGATTAATCCTAGTTGGGACATGGTATCAGAAGAAATTGCATTGATTCAACATTCACTAATTAGGATAACTTTATAGGGCTTACCTTGGTACCTGATATGGGTATGAAAAATAGCCATCCTTCTCCAGTCCTCACTCTCCTTAGATTAAGCTAAGACATATCTGACAGCTTTCAATCTCTTTCCAGGCTCTAGTCTCATTAGTCCTAAGGTCTATTTGGCTTCCTCAAATTTCTTGATCAGATCTGAGTTTGGTTCATATACTTTCTCCTCTTCAGATTCTATTGCCTCAAGCTTATCGGTCTCAGGTTCGAGCTCATCGATAAAAAGGGTGCGGGTAGGGCACTGAGCCACTACATGACCAAATTCTTGACACCTAAAGCACCTCATGACTCTCGGTCCCTCTCCTAGAATACTCTTACTCTTTTCTTCTTTACTTATTGGTAGATTAGGTGTTGGATTTTGGGGTCTCTAGATAGGGATTTGACTTGGTCCTGGTCTTGGTCCTGAGGGTATTGATCGAACAAGCTCGGTCCTCTGAACTATTGGATGATGGTACCTCTCAGCATCCTGGTGTTGCCCAGCTATGCAACCCAAGAGAGAGGGTGAATTAAATTTTTAAAATTTTAAAGCTAAATTAGAATAACAAAGACAATGTGATGATATGTAATTTACATGAGGTGAGTGATTTAAGTGAGGTGAAAAGATAAATAGTAAGAGAGCAAGTATTTAACAAAATAAGGATAAAAAGAGAGCAAGCACACCATAAACAAGTAAGATTTTATAGTGGTTCGGAGCCAACCTTGCACCTACATCCACTTCCGAAGCTCTTACTTGGGAATTCAAATTCACTAAACGTATTCAATAAGAATACAACGTTAGTACCTTCGATCCTAGATATCTCAAGCTAGAACACTTATTTTTTAGGTACAAGCTAATCCAATACAATCCGATTCAAGGTTTAGATCAACCTTTCTAAGTTTTGGAATCTCCAAAACTTAAATCAAAATAATAAAATAGAGTATGAGTGTTAATAAGAATAAAATACAAAGTTAGCCCCTTTAATGAGCAAATAAAATATTAAAAACTCTTTACACAACAAAGGAAGAAGCTTTTCTAATTTTTCTCAAAGTTGTTGAAGACTTGAATGAGCATTTGAGGGGTTGGTGAGCTTGAAATGAAAGCTTCTTTGCTTGGAGAGGGCTTTTTGCTTAGGGCTGAAATGAATGCTTGAATCTCTTCATTTCTTCCCTCATTTTTGAGCCTATATATCTTCAATAAGTATTAGAGAGAAATCTGGGCAGGATTAGAGCCATTGGAGGGCTTTAAATGCATATTAAATGTGGCCAAAATAGATAAAAAAAAAGTAATTGCATAGATTTTCCATCACAGGGGTCGACCCTGTGGTCGTCTCTTGCATAGGGGTCGACCCTGGGGTTGATCTCTATGGCAGAAGTCAAGAAATGCCCAGTTTCTATTTTCTAGCTTGCAGAAACAATCGAGATTGACCCTGGAATAGACCCCAGGCATAGGGACAGCATGCCAATCAGCTCATTTTCATAAGAGAAGATCTAGGGATCGACCCTTTTCCTAAAACTTGATTCTCTCAAAATATACATCCAAAAATCATGAAACTGCCTCCAATAGACCAGAAATCTTCTAAGCTTGTTCTTGAAGTTTTCAAAATAGATTTTTTTCAACTTTATAAAATTTATAATTTTATCCCTTATCATCTTTCTTCCTGATTTTCTTTCAAATTATGCATCCAAAATTTATAAAACTACCTCCAATAGATCAAAAATCTTCTAGGCTTGTTCTTAAGGCTTTCAAAATATATTTTCTTCAACTTTATATAATTTATGATTTTGCTCCTGAAATATAATAAATCTTTTTTCAAACCAAAATTATTAGTAATCTTCTCAAATATTTTGTAATCATCAAAATCAATTCTTGGAGCAACAATCTCTTCCTTTTTGATGACGACAAAATACTTGAGCATAAGCAAAAATATAACATATATGAAACATTAATTAAAAATTTTAAATTTACAAAAATACATCACTTAAATATAAAGTCAATTATTTGAATAAAGTGCATTAAGAGTAGTTTGAAGTTTGAAGATTGCTTATAAGATTATTTTCTTTGATAATTTTTTTTTGATAATTTCTCTTGACACATTTGCTTATTGCCCAATTATCTTTAATAATTTTTCATAGTTTCTCTTATTGCCCATTTCTATTTCTCTACTCTCCCTTTTTGACATCATTAATTAAGAAAAAACTATTCTTTGCTTGTTTTGAATAAAATTTACTTGCTCTTTCTAATAAGAAGGAAGAACCTGCTCCTTAAAAGATGATTCATAATATAATTGATATTATATATAAAAAATACATTCTATATTTATGATAAAATAAGATGCCAATATTCAAGATACATAAGAGTCACACATCAAGTAAATAGTTCTAGCCAAAATACATAAAGATATGACATGAATTTTACATTATATATCAAAAGTATAAATAGTTAGCCATACAAAACAAGCACCACATACAATCAAAATTGGCCAACATGTATCATGAAGTAATTAATTTAAATATATGAATGCACACTTCATGAATATTCTTAATTTATCTTTAGTTTATTATACAATTTCATATACTCATTACACTATAATGTCTCAATTCAAATCAATGAGTATTAAGATTTCAAGCATCAAATTATTGAGTATTTTAAGCACCAATTCATTAAGCATATACTCAACATTCCTCTTTTTATTTTTGATAATTATTAAAAAGCTTATAGAAAGGATTAAGAAAACCATCAAAATTAATAAGATACAGGAGTATATCAAATGAGAGATGTATCAAATTCTTAAAATAAAGTCAAATAAATCAACTCTCTTTTGAAAACTTATCTTTGGATTTAAAACATGCTTAAAACATCACTTTTCTTTTAGAAATTTATTTGAATTCAAATATCAAAGGCTTTCCTCCTTATTAAATGATTATAACTTTTATAATCAAATTTTTAAATATATATATTTTTTAAGCTTTAAGAGGAATAGAGCTTTTTAAAGTTTTGAACAAAAAAATGAAGCATAACATATTTTATTTTTTATTTTTTATGCATCAATTAAATCATTGAAATATATCATCAAAATTAATTAAAATTCAAAATATATATATCAAATTCAAAAAATTTTAATTTAATTTTAAGAGGGTATTAAATTTGAATTTTATGGAATATTTAAAATGAAAATAAATATGTTTGATACCAAATTTGTATTGATATCACTCTTCTTCTTTCTAAAAAGTTTTAATTCAAATTTTTCAAGTCAATATTGAGGGATAGAGCTTTCCAAGATATTTCAGTATATTTGATACCAAAAAAATTATGTTCGATGTCAAATTTCTATTTGATACCATTAGTTTAGATTTTTAATTTAATTTTAAAAAATAGAGATTTTTAAATAAAATAAGTATAACATAAAAAAAATTAACATCAATTTTAATATTTATTCTTTACTTTCTTAAAAAAATTTTAGTCAATTAAACTTTGAAAATATACGTATCAAAAGAGTATGAAAGATAGTATCAAAGCTGAAAATAATTTTATAAAGATCTTACATTATACGTTAAAAATTTTATAAATTTATTTCTAGGAGTAAGAAGAGTTTTCAATTCAATTCAACTCCAAGAATGTCAAGAATATTTAGATAAATCAAATTAGGAAATCAGCATATGAATGATATCATTTTAAGCAAGTTTTAATATTTAAAAATAATTTATTTATCTGATACTACTTTAAATTAATAATACTTTAAATCAAGTAAATTAAATTGAATAAATACATAAAAACATAAATTGAAAAGACTATAAGGCATTTGATTGAGAGTTTGAAATCAATTAAAATAAAGTATAAATTTGAGAAAATTATAAGATAAATGATTGAAAATTTGAGATTAATATCGATATTTTCAATATCAATTTGTAGCAAATGTCTCTTCTCCTATTTTCAAAAGTGAATACCATAAAATTCATCACATGATATTTTTAAATTTATTCTCTTTCTTTTTCTTTCAAGTTAAATACCATTAATTGATACTACGTTAATCTTTAACTAATACTAATTTGATTTTTAAGCTCAAATTTTTAAATTTAATTGATATCAATTTTATAACTAATTCATCTTAAATAAATTCTTCCCCTTATTTTTATAAATAAAAATATTTTTAATTAAATAGTCTTTTAAGATCAAATTATTTTCTTTAGTATTTTCTTTCTCTATTGCACTTATTTTAAAGTAAGCATATTGAGTTTCCAATAATCAATAATCAATCAAATAATTAATCATAATCATGATACAGTAAATTTTTTTTAATAAAAATTTTGCTATCATTGATTTTAAAATGAAATGTTTACAGCAAGTTATCTTCAATCATGACAACAACAAAATGATCAATTGATGTAAAGTATTTTTAAAATATTCATTGATCATTAAAAAATGATGACACAATTAAATCAATCAAAGTATGAATCGATAAGTCAAAAAATATGTAAATTTTTAAATTAAAGATGAACAAATCAAGCAACATAAGTGATTTCTTTTCAAGTTTAAAAAATTATATTTTTCAGCACAACTCAACCAAAAATAGAATAAGATTTAGTTTAAGAAATATTTCTCTCATTTAGAAAGTATAATTTTAATATTATATATATATATTTTAAAGAAAATATTTTTTTTCTTAAGAAATATTATACATTGAGTTTAGAAAAGGTATCAAATATTTATAATTTATCTTAAACATTATCATATTAAAATATGGCTGTGCAAACTTAGATTTGAGATAAAGCATTCTTTTCTTCCTTCTTTTTCTTTTATCAAAAGATGGAGTACAAGATGATAAAATTTGATACCAATTATTTTAGTTTTTTTATCAAAAAGGATGAATCCATTAAATTCAAATCAAATTATTTTGATAAGTCATTTTGAATTGATACCAATAGACTATGCAAACAAATCATAGAGAGATTTACTATTTAAATTTAGATCTTTCTTTTCTTAAGAAACATCACTCAATTTAGTTCAGAAAAGGTATGAAATTCTTTAAATTTATCTCAAAAGATATCATATAAGCTATGCAAAATCAGATTCGAGATCAAATATTTTTTTTATCGAAAAAAGGTAATGAAGTGCAAGATAGAAAAAAATCTATTTGATACCAATTATAAAACTTCACTTAAGGATATATTTATTTTGATACCAATGCAAAATATGAATAAACAAGATCACATGAAAGCTCAAGTATTAGTGAACCAACAAGTCAAGCGACCAATAAATGCCTATTAATAATTTTTCATGAGATTCAAAAATTATTTGTCTAGGATTTTCATTTGGAGTAAAAGATTTTTCAAGATTCAGCTTGATACCAATTAATCATTAAAAATAATGATAGGATCAAACCATGCAAAGTATGATTGAATGGAAAGTAAATTAGAAATGATTTCTCTAAAGCAAATCAAATAACTAAAACAACAAGAGTGCATAAATAGATCAAAATAATTTTACTTTTAACATTTCAATAATGTTTTCTCTTATTCAATTCAAAATTATTTCTTTCCTATTTTTCATAACAAATGCTAGAAAACTTGACTTTCTTAATTCTCCTCCTATATCAAAAATTAACATTTCTTAATTCTTCCCCTATTTCTTTCAAGTCTGGCGTATTTAATTAATTTAAATAAGCAATCATTTCTCTCCCTTGTTTTGCAAGCAAAGCACATATTAAGTCAAACAAATAATATCAAACACATTGAATTCTCACAAAAGATGAATTTTTTATTGATTAGTCAATGGTGATTATCAAGAACAAATCATGAAAATATGCAAGATGTATGAGAGCTATATCCTATATAGATGCCAAAAATAAATTGAAAGGATCACTAAAACTGTGGAAAGAAGGAGAGTGCAGTCTAATATCTCCAAATGACATCCTTCCTCGCTGCAGTGAGTGCCCAAATCAATCATCCTAACTCATCTCTGACCAATGGTAATGCCTCCATCTGATATCATCTCATCTGATGTGCCTCTCATATGTACCTTTAAAGCTCTACATAGACTAACGCTATGATCTTGATGGAGAGTCTCTCAATAAATGCATCCTCATCTAATCAATCAGATAATCATGAGCTAGTTTCTAAATGGCTGGTCTATGAAAGTGAAGCTATCTCTATTTGTTCATGCTACTCTGCTAGCTTCTTGTCCTGATATATACTACAATAAGCTTTGCAATAGGAGTCTCATCATCATCATCTACTATACCATGAGAGCTAATATCCTCAATACCCTTAATCATCATCTTGATCAAATATAAATCTTAAATGTAGCTTTTTGAAATAATCTGAGATGCTCCTACTGATCGATATATGGTTAGCATGCATCCAATGCTATTAACATTTATCTCAATCTACATACCTTTCACTTTAAAAACTAGACTTTCTCTTTCTTTGGGCAAAATGCTTTCGGAGTGCCATTGGAGAACAAGAACTACAAGATTAGAATAGAAATGAAGAGGAAAGGTCCAATTTTAGTATGAGAGAGGTTTGAAAGAAATTATGGCTCGAGAAAATTGATAATGCAATGATAGAGCCTTGGGATATTTTCAAATAGGAGAACTAATCCTAAAGAAAAGGGGTCGACTGCTGCTAAATCAAGAGTTGGCTCTTGAAGAGAGGTCGACTCCAATAGAACTAGGAATCGACTCCTCAAAGTAGAAAATAATTCAAATAATTTTTGATTCAAGAAAATTTAATCAAGTTGAATAAGAATCAATAAGCAATCAAATCAATGATCAAGAAAGATATTCAAGTCAAATTAAAGGATCAAGAATTAATTAATCATGGGGATAAGATTATCAAGTCAAGGAACTTATGTAAAAGAAAATCTAGATATACGCTCTATGAGTTTTGGTTGAACTATGAAATTCCAAATCCTTAGGGATAAGCTAATATGCAATGTAATTTAATACATTAAGTACTTGAGTTTTATGAATAGATGTTTTATCTTCAAGTACTTAGATCATGCAAAATTTTAATATCTTATGGGAGAATGCCAAAAATTAGTTTTACATGTATGTTCAGTAATTCAAAAATATTCACATCCAATTAAGCATCTTTTAATTTAAGTTTACCAATTATTGATATGGTGAAGCTATTATATCATGTTGAATTTTAAGATAATTTTAATTCATATCATAACATGATACTTATAGAGGAGAGTATATTGATCTTTAAAATTAAAGTATTCAATCATCAAAATCAGTCAATCATACTAATCATATTAATATATGGAAAGAATTTCAAGCAAGTAAACATAATATGAAACTGTATTAAAGTCAATAGATTTAATCAAAATAACTTTAACAATCATTGATGGTATGATGTGAGAAAAATTTAGATTATACCATGCATCAATACCTATCTCTTTTCATTTCCAAGGCATCCATAAAAATCTTATTCCTTTCATTTTATTTAGATCCTTGATGCACCTACAAAATTATTTAATAATTTTTGGTACCCAAGTCATCTTGGGTCCAAAGGAGTTAGTATTTAAGATTTTTTTTGGAACCCAAATTTATTTAATAGAAGTTTGGCCATTTCTTTTAATATTGCATTCAGAAATTTTGTGGCCAACTTTATTATATTTAAAACACTTGATTGAAAGATTTTCAAATAAAGCTTTTGTGGACATGTTTTTGATAAATTTTTATTTTCTTAATAAATTATAGCCAACTTCATCTTTATCAAAAATAGCCCTTTGATTGTTTAATATAGCTTGAAGCTTTTGAGATCCAATTGTAAACTTTTCAATCATGGACTTCAAGCTTTCAATTTCTTTCTTTAGTTTGATATTTTCTTTTGAAAAAGATTTTTCATATTTACTCTTTTTTTAGTAGAAAATCTTAGTTTATTAAGTTCTTCTTTCAACTTAAGATTTTCTTCAATCATAGATTTTTTAGATTTTAAAAATCTTTCTTTTTCTTTAACTAAGTAATTTTTAGATTTAACTATATTCTCATTCTTCTTAGTTAAACCTTCTATTTGTTTCAAGAAAATTTTCTTTTCTTTGGCTATATTTTTCATATTTTTCAATAGATCTTCTTTTTCATTCAAAATTTTATTTTTCTCTTCAGCTAAAGATAAGTTGGATTTTCTAAGCTCTTTGTTTTGTAGCCTTACCTTCTTATGTTTATCCACTAACTCATTGAAGGCTTTATATAATTCATTAAAAATAAATTTAAAAGAATGTTCATGATATACCTCATCATTTTGAGCCATGAGGGAACAACTTGCTATATATTCCTTCTCTTTCTCATTCTTTCTTCTTTGCTTTACTCTTTCTTAATCAATGCTTTCTTTTTCTTTTGTTTCTTCCTTTTCTTTTTTTTTTTCATCCTCATGCACCATGAGGCATGAGTTAGGGTAAGTTTTCTTTTCTTCTTAGAAGCTTGATATTTTTCTTTGATTTGCTTTCTCAAAAATAGTTTCTAATTTTTTTCATATTTGATTTGCTGAATTACATGAAAAAATTGCATTAAAAATATTTATGTCTAATGAGCAATAAAGTAAATTCATTACTTTAGCATTCATTTGAATCATTTTTTTAACATGAATCGATGCATTGGATGTATGCAGGCCATTGATTATAATTTTTCATAAATTATAGTCATGTGCTTGAATGAATATTTTTATCCTAAATTTCTAATAAGTATAATTTGAGCCATCAAGTAATGAAAGTCTATCTATAAAATATCCATCATTAAAAAAAGATTCTATTTTGGGTTGCTAAGATCTTTGGCTCTTGACGATTAAGTAAATAACTAATAACAGAGCACCTACTCTGATACCACTTGTTGCCTAGCTATGCAACCCAAGAGGGGGGTGAATTAGATTTTTAAAATTTTAAAGCTAAATTAGAATAACAAAGAGAATGTGATGATATGCAATTTGTATAAGGTGGATGATTTAAGTGAGGTGAAAAGATAAATAGTAAGAGAGTAAGTATTTAATAAAATAAGGATAAAAAGAGAGCAAGCACACTATAAACAAGCAAGATTTATAATGGTTCAGTATCAACCTTGCACCTACATCCACTCCCCAAGCTCCTACTTGAAAATTCAAATCCACTAAACGTATTCAACAAGAATACAACATCGGTACCTTTGATCCTAGCTATTCTAAGCTAGATCACCTATTTTTTGGGTACAAGCCAATTCAATACAATCTGATTCAAGATTTGGATCAACCTTTCCATATTTTGGAATCCTTAAAACTTAAATCAAAATAATAAAATAGAGTATAAGTGTTAACAATAATGAAATATAAAGTTAGCCCCTTCAATGAACAAATAAAACATTAAAAACTCTTTACACAACAAAAGAAAAAGCTTTTCTAATTTTTCTTAAAGTTGTTGAAGACTTGAATGAGCAGTTGAGGGGTTAGTGAGCTTAAAATGAAAGCTTCTTTGCTTGGAGAAGACTTTTTACTTAGGGCTGAAATAAATGCTTGAATCTCTTCATTTTTATCCTCATTTTTTAGCCTATATATCTTCAATAAGTATTAGGAAGACATCTAGATAGGATTAGAGCTGTTGGAGGGCTTTAAATGCACATTAAATGTGGCCAAAATTGACAAAAAAAAGTCGTTGCATAGATTTTCCATTGTAGAGATCGACCCTGGGGTCGACCTCTATGGCAGAAGTCAAGAAATGCCTAGTTTCTATTTTTTTAGCTTGCAGAAATAGTAGAGGTCAACCCTAGGGTCGACCCCTGGCATAGGGACTACATGCCAATCAGCCCATTTCAACAAGAAAAGACTTAGGGGTCGATTCTTTTCTTAAAATTTAATTTTCTCTCAAAATATACATCCAAAAATTATGAAACTATCTCTAATAGATCAGAAATCTTCTAGGCTTGTTCTTGAGACTTCCAAAATAGATTTTTTTTAACTTTATAAAATTTTTGATTTTGCCCCTCGTCATCTTTCTTCTTGATTTTCTTCCAAATTATGCATCCAAAATTTATAAAACTGCCTCCAATTGATCAAAAATCTTTTAGGCTTGTTGTTGAGACTTTCGAAACATAATTTCTTCAACTTTATAAAATTTATGATTTTGCTCCTAAAATATGATAAATCTTTTTGTAAGCCAAAATCATTATTAATCCTCTCAAATGTTTTATAATCATCAAAATCAGTTCTTGGAGCAACACCTGGGCTATCTAGTTTGCATGATCTAGAGTTATAACTTCATGTAAATAAAGCTCACATTATAGTTCCTCATATAGCACAGCTCTAAATCTAAAAAGGGTCATAAGTCTATCCTCGTTAACACCACACTGCATCTAAAATTCATCAAATTTAGCTATATATTCTGATACGTGTCGGTTATCTTGGGTTAGTCATTGCCACTAGTCCATCAATCGCTGCTTATAAGACACGAGTAGGTACTTCTCTCACAATTTCTCCTTCATCTCAACCCAAGTCTCTATAGGTTCATGCCTATGATGTTCAATTAGGACCTGAACATTGTGCCAATGTAGCTTGGCCTAACCTAATAATTTCATCTCAGCATACTGAATCTTCCTACCTTCAGTCATATCGTACCACTCAAAGAAGTGGTCCATACTTGCTTGTCAATCTAAATATTTCTTTGGATCTAAATGCCCATCAAAGCTAGGTCATCAATTTTTATACTCCTTACTATTTGGTCATCTAGGTCAATAGTGTTGGAACCAAATCTAGGATTTCAGAGCTAGATCTTAAAACTTTTTCAAGATCAGATAGCGAAAGACTTAAATAAATTAATTTTTATTTATAAAACTAGAGAACATCCTAGATCTAGGATCCTATTACATGATTATGGCATGAGATTAAATGAGAAATTAAAAACATCAAGGAAGAAGAAGTGTTGATCATATCAACATAGATCTATACTAGCTAGATCAGAATCATATGAGTAACAAGAGATCAGATCTTTGTTACCTATGCAAGTTAGACATTCTAACTTACTAATTCGAGCTTAAGGATAATATTATGAGCCACACATGTATTCGGCCTCTAGGAGTCATCAACATGAGCCTACGAATCATGATCAGAAGTCCTGAAGTAGGAAATCAGCACAATATACTAGTACTATGCTGATCCTTCTTCGATGGTTGATCTGGAACCATCTTCTTCAAATCCTGGACTCTCCAATTTTTGAAAGGAAGGAGAATAGATTTTGAACCTAAGACATCTCTCACAAATCTCTAAAGAAGGAGGAAGAGATCAAAAAAAAATCCTAGAAGAAGAACCCTTCTTCTTCTTCTTGTTTTCTCTCACCTAGACACCTAGATTGGTGTCTATGAAATCCCCATGCCCCAATATTCTTTCTCCTTGATTTTTACACACCCCAAAGGTCTCTTAATGTTCTAGAATCAATAAAATAATAGCCTAAAATTCATTTTAAATATTAAGATATGGAAGGTCTTGTCTAGGTCAAACACCTAGACAAGGTAGGTCCAAAATAGGCAACTAGTTAGGGCGCCCAACACTTGGGTGCCCCCTCCTTTCTTTATACCATGGACCACCAGGAATAAGCACACAAAATCTTACTCTTTCCTATGAAAAAATGAGAGAAAAATCAGGGATGTGGGTAGCACAAAGCAAGGAGGAGTTTTAGGTGCTTAAAATTCTACCTCATAGAATTTAAGTCAAAACCAACTCCTAGTTTGACTTGGTCCACAAACAAATGCCATCTAAGGAATAAGGAAAGGCTATGGGCGTGCATGAAGACCTGAGAAAAGGTTTATCCACATTCAAAATCAAATAGAAGGGGCATGGGGGGAGTGAGGGGTCAATGGCTCGAGGAATAAGGAGTCCTAGTCATACTAGGATTCCTATTTTAACTTGGTCCAAGTGATCTATGAACCAAATTAAATTAGATATTCAATCCAATTAAATTAGATCTTAAATAAATTAAAATTTTAATTAAATTTGATTAAATAATATTTAATTTTTTATTTAATTTTTTAATTAAATTAAAAAATTGGGTTGATCCAAGTCCTAGTTGAACTAAGACTAGTTCTTTCTTGCACTTGGCTTACCCAATAAACTAATTGGACTTGATCTACTCAAATCCAAACTAAATCTAATTAAATCATATTTAATTAGACTTAACTCAGCCCTTTGGCTTAATTAAATTAAGCTAATTAACAATCAAATTGCTAATCGATCCTCTTGTAATACTTGCACTAGGTTAAACATCAATCGTATTGATCGTTTAACCCTAGAATGATTCTTAATCGTTGATCAACCATCCGATCAGGTTGTAAACTCTAATGCATATGACCTCATAGGTTTGAACCTAAGCTGGTAGTATAGGAATAAATTTTTATACCAATCAAAGTAACCATCTAGCAATGGTACCCGACGATCAGATAGGTCGAATGTGTAGAACAACATCATTAGAATCCATGTGGATATAGTTTCCATATAATTCATCTCCTTGACCAAAATGCTCATAAGACACCTTAGAGTTCAACTGTTAACTCTAATCAGGCTATCCATATTGTATTTCAAAATATCAAATCCATCTTATGGATTACCCTGGCTAAGGTTTTGCTATATTGAAATACAATGGTACATTCTTCTCCAACTCTTGAAGTGGTCAATCCCATCTTGATCACACACCGACTTCACAAGTACTTGACTATGCTAAAAAGCCTTCCATTACTAAATTAAAAATTTAGTTAGTCTGAGGTGATCTCAGGTCTAAGGGATACTTATACCTATATCCCATCAGAGACATTCTCAACAGTAGAGTGCTCTGGAGTTGGTCACGTTCAATGATGATGTACCCATACATCTCACCTGTATGCCATACTAGTATCTCCATACTTCTTGGTTAAGAAGATAATCAATCTATATGGTACACAATGACCTATGCTCGATAGAAGTTGTCATCCTAATTAATAGCTTATCATTTGGTCATGAACTAATCAATAAATTTTCTCTTTATCGAAGCTAAATAGTCTTAAGGACTTCATCACAATAATGAAGTTTGTTAGAAGATGAATACTTTATGATGAAAAAATATCAAAAATATATTTTATTAAATAATAAATTAATTATAAATAAAATATAGAACAATCGTCAACAAGCTCATGATTGGCTTTGGAACATATTTTTCAACAACTCCCACTTGTCCTAAAGCCACTCGACACGATATCTAATATCCATCTTTAGCTTATGGTTGTCGAACTCCTTTATCACCAGGGCTTTAGTGAAGCGATCGACCAGGTTCTCCTTTCTATCGATCTTCTAAAGATCGATGTCATCTCGATCCACGATCTCTCAAACCAAGTGGAAGTGGCATTGAATGTGCTTCGTCCACTGGTATGCCTTTGATTCCTTTGCTTGAGCTATGGCACCAGTGCTGTCATAGTAGAGCAAGACTAGACCATCTAGGAAGGGTGCTACTTTGAGTTCGGTGATAAACATCCTCAGTCATACAACTTTCTTCTTGGCATCTGATGCTGCGATGTACTCTACTTTGTAAATAGAGTCTGTCATAGTATGCTGCTTGGAACTCCTCCAGTAGATGGCTCCATCATTTAGAGTAAAGATATATCCCAACATGCTTCTACTATTATCATGGTCAGATTGAAAGCTGGAGTCCGTAAACTCTATAAGTTTTAGATCTGACTTACCATAAATCAACCATTGGTCCTTAATATTTCTTAAATACTTAAGGATGGCTTTAACCACTTTTCAATCATTTTCTCTAGGGTCAGATTGGTATCTACTCACTACTCCTAGTGAGTATGCCACGTTTGGTCTCGTACATGTCATGGCATACATGATAGATCCTACTATCGAAGCATATGGGACTCTACTCATACGCTCTCTCTCTTCAGGAGTTGTCGGACAATCCTTCTTAGAAAAATTTCATGGCCTATCGAAAGATAGCTCTTTTTAGAACTTTTCATGCTGAACCTCTTCAGCACAGTATCTATGTACGTGAACTGGGATAACCCAAGCATCCTTTTAGATCTATCCCTATAGATCTTCATCACTAGGATGTAGGATGCTTCACCCAAGTCCTTCTTGGAGAACTGTGATGACAACCAAACTTTTATTCCCTATAGTGCGGGGATGTCATTCCTGATTAAGAGAATGTCATCCATGTACAAGACAAGGAATAACACTGCTGGACCATTTGTCCACTTATAAATATGGGGCTCTTCTCCATTCTTAACGAAGCTATAAATTTTGATTACCTTATCAAAATGCATGTTCCAACTCCAAGATGCCTGCTTCAAATCATAAATAGATCTCTAAAGTTTGCACACCTTGGACTCATCAATGAATGTGAAACCCTCAGGTTGTATCATATACATCTCTTCGATCAACTCTCCATTTAGAAAAGCTGTCTATACATCAATCTATCAGATCTCATAATTCAGATGGACAGCTATCGCAAGCATTATCCGAATAGATTTTAGCATTACCACAGGAGAGAATGTCTCATCATAGTTAACACCATAACATTGACGATACTGCTTGGCAACTAGACAGACTTTATAAGTCTCCAACTTTCCATCTACGTCCCTTTTTCTTTTGAAGATCTACTTACACCCAATGGATTTAATCCCTTCAGGTGGGTCAACTAATGTCCATACATCATTCACCTTCATGGACTCCATTTCAAATTTTATGGCCTTAAGCCATTTCTTAGAATTGGATCTCTGCATAGCATCCATATAGGTGATCAGATCCTCATCATTCTCATCGAGTTTGATGGAATCATTATTCCAGATCAAGAAATCATAGTATCCATCTGGCTGATGCGATACTCTACCGAATTGCCTTAATAGTGCAGGTTCATTGGGCTTTGGATATGATCTAATTAAATCCGACTTAGGTTCAGCTATAGATATTGATCTTTCTACCTGTTGAACTTCATCAAGTTCAATCTTGGAGGCAACAGTTTCTTCACTAAGAAATTTTTTTTTCTAAAAAGATTGCATTAAGACTGACGAATACCTTTTGTTCTTCAGCATGGTAGAAATAGTAACCCTTACCGGGGTCCAAGCTTATCTGTAAGCAAATATTTGACATAGGCCAGACATCTCCAAACCCGTAGGTGAGAGAGTGTAGGCCTACGCCCAGTCCATATCTCATATGAAGTTTTTATGATAGATTTACTTGGTATATTATTCAATATATAACATGTAGTCTCAAGAGCATAACCCCAAAATAAAACAGGCAGACTAGAAAACCCCATCATGGATCGAATCATGTCTAACAAGGTTCGATTTCTTCTTTTTGATACACCATTATGCTGTGGTGTTCCTAAAGAGGTCCATTACGAAAGAATTCCATTCTCTCCTAGATATGTCAAGAACTCACTGGATAGATATTCACCTCCTCGATTCGATCAAAGGGTTTTAATATTCTTTCCAATTTATTTTTCTACTTCACTTCAAAATCTTTTAAACATTTGAAATGAATTCAATTTATGTTTCATCAGATAGATATATCCATATCTAGATAGATCATCTATGAAAGTAATGAAATAAAAATATCCACCTCTGGCATCTATGCTCATTGGTCCACATACATCAGTATGTACTAGACCTAAGAGCTCAGTAGCTCTCTCACCTTTTTTAGTAAAAGATGACTTGGTTATTTTATCAAAAAGGCAAGATTCATAGGTTAGAAGTGATTCATAATCATTGACTTTGAGAATTTTCTCTTAAGTCAATCTATTTATCCTATTCTTATTTATGTGACCTAGCCTATAGTGCCATAGATAGATATCAGAGACATTATATAATCTAGGATATTTTTTAGAAGTGTACATTATACTCATAGGCTATAATAAAATGTAAATATCATTTCTTTGTTGTCCTTGCATTATTGTAATATCATTCATAATAATATCACAATAATATCCCTTTATAGATAAATAATAACCAACTTTGGTCAAAAGGCCAACAGAGATTATATTCATCAAAAAAAAAGGATAATAATGATATTCATTTAAAGAAATGATATTAGTATTGAGAATAAGTTGAACTATTTTCATAGCTAGAACTAGAATAGACCTTCCATCTCCAACATTTAGGAATCGCTCATTATTTTCAAATCTTCAACTAATTTGAAGTCCTTATAACATATTGCAAATATGGACTAGATTTTTAGTATCCAATACCCAAGTAGAAGTACATAAATAGATAAATTACAAGGTGTTATCATATAACATCCTTGATTAGCAACTACTTGCTCATCTCTCTTTTTCAGCCTATTGGAGTCATGGGAATCAAGATACTAAGGATAGTTCCTCTTCTAATATCTTTGCTTCTTACAGTAGAAGCATTCTGCCTGATCTAGGTTATTCTTGGATCTTATATTTAAACTGGACATAAAAACTCTAGCACGAACCACTTTGTGCTGCTGAACAATATTCAACTTTCGATACTTATTATCAAAGTTGGATCCCATAAGTTTATAATTATCAAACAATGAATGGAGCAACTGTGGCTTGAGTTTAATTGCATAAAGGAGAACCAAAAGCCTAATTAGTAATTGATTCATTAAACCTAAAGATTTAGACTTTAATCAAAAGATTTTTTTACTATTTTATTCAAACTGGTAGCCTTTATCTTCAATTCGAGGAATTATCCTAATTTCTTAATGGGTACTAGAATCCACATAGACTGCAAATAAGCCCAACTATGGTTGGTTAACCTATGTACATCTAAGAATAGGTTCATAATCAATTATTTTTCTAAATAATTTTTAGTAGTTTAATTTTGCCCCAGGTATCCTTTCAGTAGGCTAGGACCGTCACTAAAGGTCCTGGTTAGGTCCAACCATTAACATGATCATACTTGATCGATCTAACTAATGAATGATTAAGCCTAACTATGATTGATCAACCTAATCACCATTCAAAGAGATGCAGCCAAGAAATCATATTATGAATGATAATTCCATTAGTAGATAAGCACCAGGCCTATGGGCCTCTAATGATTATCCAACTAGTGGACCCATTATCATCCACTTAATGGAAGGCTATGATCTTGTTATCACCATAACTATTTCATTTTAAGGATCTAATAATTTTAAAAAATTTTAATTTAAGGAAGAGAGAAGGTTAGATGAAATAGTTTGTCATGATCCTCCCACTGGCTTTATCAAGTCAGCTTAAGGGAGACCATTAATAGGCTGATCAAGGAGCACCTAAATCAATCATACTTATTTACCTAACTGACATGGGTCAGCTCAAATAGTCAAGTGATCCAATCAAAATATAATTTCATCAAGAGGCCAAGTAAGTTCGATTAGTGGGAGGGTCTACTAAAGCTTGCCTTAGACACTATCAAAAATGGCTAGGTAAGTGGGCTGCCAATTAAAGATCACCGATCCGATTTTTCTTAGACAACAACTGATTTAATTAGTCTTGATTAAATCAACCTAATAGTTCATGCTAGACCGCGTAGTCAAAAATCAAGTCTATCTTGGGTCTTGTTAAAAACATAGACTTGACCAACTATAACTATTGTAATTGATCTAGAGAATCCTTGATCTAATCTAAGATAACAATTGATTAGATTTAGTCAATCTCTAATTAAGTCCATTCTTTAATCTAACCCTAGTTCTAACCTAATTAATCAACCTAATCCCCACTAACCCATTTAATCCAATGTGTTATGATTTGTGTCTTAGGATCTTCAATTCACAATCCTAGATCCTAATCAAACAACTTCTTAATTCTTAATTAAGTTTTGGGCTGAGGGTTAGGGTTTGATTTTTTGAAAATAATTTTTATATTTATAAAATATTTTTATAATATAATTCTACCAATCAAGTTGCATGTTTGATTCATAACCAATATGCAAGTAAGATAAGCATGAAACTACTTTAGATCTAATCTAAACAGGTCCATGTAATTGAAATAGTTTCAACTCTAATCAATCATAAATTACCATAGATCAAATCTAACATATTTTTGAAGATTAAAATTAGATTAAAATATTTTTAATTAGATCATAAAATTTTTTAGATCTAATCTAAAATTTTATGATCAATGTTTAAGATCAGCACGTACTAGGACAACCTCTCCCCTATAAGGGATAAACCTTACAGCAGAACAACCTTATAGCAGTCCATGCAATCTAAAACTTTTATTTTTAGATCTAAAAATTTTTAAAATTTAATAAATAATAAATAAAATTAGATCATGTCTAACAAATTTATGATAAGAAGTAGATCAATACGAACTAGGACAACCGCTCCACTATAAGGGGTAAACCTTACAGCAGGACAATCTTATAGTAGTTTGTGTGATCAAAATTTTTAATTTTAGATTTAATAATAAGATTATAAATTAGATCTAATCTAAAAAATAATCTAAAAAAGCATACATAATCATATAATAATCAACTTGGGCTCTGATACCAATTGTTGGAACCAGATCTAGGATTTCAGGACTAGATCTTGAAACTTTTTCAAGATCAAACAATAGAAGGCTTAAATAAATCAATATTTATTTATAAAATTATAAAATATCCTAGAATGAGAGAAAAATCAGGGATGTGGGCCACACAAAGCAAAGAGGAGTTTTAGGTGCTTAAAATTCTATCTCATAGAACTTAAGTCAAAACCAACTCCTAGTTTGACTTGGTCCACAACCAAATGCCATCTAAGAAATAAGGAAAGGCTATGGGCATGCGTGAAGTACTAGAAAAAGATTTTTCCATGTTCAAAATCAAAGAGAAGGGGCATGGGGGGCGTGAGGGGTCAATGGCGCAAGGAATAGGGAGTCCTAGTCATACTAGGATTCCTATTTTGACTTGGTCCAAGTGATCTATGAACCAAATTAATTTAAGATTAATTCAACTAAATTAAATTAGATTCTAAATAAATTAAGGACTTATTTAAGTTAGATTAAATTAGATTTAATTTTGATTTAATTTTTTAATCAAATTAAAAAATTGGGTTGACCCAAGTTCTAGTTGAATTAGGATAAGTTCTTCCTTGCACTTGACTTATCCAATAAACCAATTGGACTTGATCTAATCAAATCCAAATCAAATATAATAAATTATATTTAATTAGACTTAATCTCAACCCTTTGACTTAATCAAATTAAGCTAATTAGCAATCAAATTGCTGATCGATCCTCCTGCAATACTTGCACTAGGTTAAACATCAATAGTATTGATCGTTTAATCCTAGAATGATTCTTAATCATTGATCAACCATCCAATCAGATTATGAACTTTAATATGTGTAATCTCATGGGTTTGAACCTAAGCTAGTAGCATAGGAATAAATTTCTTTATCAATCAAAGTAACCATCTAGCAATGGTACCCGACGGTCGGATAGGTCAAATGTGTAGAATAACATCCTTAGAACCCATATGATATAGTTTTCATATAATTCATTTTCTTGACCAAAATGCTTGTAGGATACCTCAGAGATCAACTATCAACTCTGATCAAACTATCCACATTGTATTTTAAAATATCAAATTCATTTTATGGATTATCCTAGCCAAGGTTTTGCTTTATTGAAATACAGTGATGCATTCTTCTCTAACTCTTGGAGTGGTCAATCCCATCTTGATCACACACCGACTTTGCAAGTACTTAACTATGCCCAAAAGCCTTTCATTTTTGAATTAGAAATTTAATTAGTCTGGTACCAAAGCATAGTGAGTTACTTGCAAGTCACTAAAGTGATCTCAGGTCTAAGGGACACTTATACCTATATTCCATCAGAGACATTCTCGATAGTAGAATGCTCTAAAGTTGATCATGTTCAATGATGATGTACCCATACATCTCATCTATATGTCATACTACTATCTCCACATTCCATGGTTAAGAGGACAACTAACCTATATAGCACACAGTGACCTATGCTCAATAAAAGCTGTCATCCTAATTAATAGCCTATCATTTGATCACGAATAGTTTTAAGGACTAATCGATAAATTCTCTCTTTATCGAAGCTAAATAGTCCTAAGGACTTCATCATAATAATGAAGTTCGTGAGAAGATAAATACTTTATGATAAAAAAAAATCAAAAATATATTTTATTAATTAATGAATCAATTATAAATACAATGTAGCACAATCGTCAATAGACTGATGATTGGCTTTCGAACATATTTTTCAACAAATAGGTTCATGCTGAGGTTGACCTTCTAGGCACTGACCTACTTGTAAACCTAACCTTAAACCTTGAGGTGGGGTCTACTCAGTCTAGGGGTCTCTGGGTTTAATTCTGTAGTCCAAACCCTTCGAGCATCTTCTAAGTCTCCTATTCTTTGGCCAAAATTCTGCACTAGATGGGTCAAATTGTCTAGTCTCTAGAGGATGGCCTCCATCATAAGATTACTGCTTGGACTTGATTGATCTAAAATGGATGGATACTTAGTTCTAGCTCGGGAATGCATGCAATATAATAAGTCTAAGAGTTGCCTAGACCTAAAGTTTGATGCACAATGAATCGAACAAAGCACAAACTGAATCTACTGCCCAATTTTGTCAACCAGCCAGGTAAAGGGTGTAGTCATGGGAGGCTCCCCTTGCTCTCGCAAAGATCTAATTAGAGAACCATGAGCTAGCTTCAATGTTTGCCTATTTATCACTTGCCTTAGACACTAGTTTCGAGAGTGGATTGTAGACTCAACTTACACTAAGTCTTAATTAATCACACAAACTAAATCAGCTAAATCTTAGGGCTGACATCTAACTAACTTTAAATTAAAGTTTGAGTTTTAAGATGCAAGTTAGTGGTTTGTGGACTAAGGAAGGGTGATGAAATTCCCACCTTATCTTATTATAATGGGTATGCCCTTAATAACGTTATAAATAATGCAATGCAGCACCACCAGAATTTCAGTTGCATAAGTTTAGCTTTATGGGTCGAATTCATAAATGATCATAATCTTAGCCTAAGATTAAATAATTAGGATTTAAAGTCCTATGAATATATTTTCTAGTAAAATAAATTTTATAATATTTGGATTCTTATATAATAAATTATGAATTTTTTCTGTTGCCTACATTGAATAGAGTCCTGTACACGAATAACAAGGTTTTTAGATTGTTTTAGAAAATAAAACAATAGAATTTTGAAGAGAAATATCAAGAGTAGATTTCTTATCGAATAAGATTTCTGAAAAAGTAAAAAATCTATATTTTTTTAAATTTTTCTATGATTAAAAATAAATTTCTCAAGGACTGCTGTGTGAAACAAAAAATAGTGTACAATGCAAAATCTAATCAAAACCTAGGGCTCTGATACCAAATCTAATGTGGGATGGATATGCGGATGAATATGCAACTAATATTTTTTTATTTATTTATTTATTTTTAGCAATCAAAATGATAAACAGAAGCAAATCTAATAAGATCTAAACTTTCAAGAAAGAAAAGTATTGATTAAAGCAAGTAGATCTTCCTAGCATGCATAACTGTTCCTTTTAATTTTTAAGAATCTAGGATCGAAGACAATTAAGAAATTTTCTTCTTGATTAGGTTTTGCAAATCAGATTTAGATCTAAAAAATTTTAAGAAAATAAATTTTACATACCAACAATAATGATGTCTTCAATAGATCTATGAAGATTCCACTCAGATGATCGCTCAATTCGATCTTAAAGAAGTTAGATTGTTGCAGACGGTTACGATCCCAATCCATGGAAGATCTTCACAAATTCAAAATCAAGGCACCTTCAAGTGTTACTCTAGATCGATATCACGGAAGTGTGGAGGGATGATGGTTTTGATCTTGGCATAGGGATTAGTTCAGGCATAGAGAGAAATAAACTCAAAAGAAGAGAGGAAGAAACCAAGAGAGGAATAGAGGATCTCTAAATTGGAGAAGAAAGCAATAGCTTTAATTTTTTTCATTCATTTTCATTGTCCCTTAAGAGATCTAATACATAAGTATTTATAGATAAGATAATAAGAGTTTGAAACAATTCAAACACTAACAATTCAAAATAAATCAAACTCTAACAAGCTAATCATGTAGGCGGCGCCATCTTGTGATAAACTTGGACCACGTCTCGCACCAATCAACAGTTTTCATGTGGACTTTTTGGGCTAATCTTTTAAGACTTCTTCATGGCACAAGCTAGAAAATTGAGACTCTCCTTTGGGCGGCACCAAGGGTCCATCAAGGCTTCAACTCGAGTGATGATGCAATGCAGAGTTGGCATTCAAGTGGCACATGTGGCAGTCCAAAATAGTAACTACTAACATACTAAAATCAACTTATTAAAGTATGAAAACTCTTATTGATATAGTTAGATCTAGCTTAGTCAAACCAAATGGTGGCTTATGAATTGGTGTCCGCACCATTGTCACTGTTCAACAGTGATCGGAGTGATAAAGTATTAGCCATCTTGCTCAAAAGAAAACATAAGACCTATTAGTATATGAATTATTGAATCCTAGAGACTTGGACTTTAGTCTAAAGGTTCTTTCACTATTTTATACAAATTGATAGCCTCTATCTTCAATTTGAGGAATTATATTAATTTCTTAGTAGGTATTAGAATCCACATAGACTGCATATGGGCCCGAGAAAAGCTCTAGCCAACCCATATGCATCTATGGGTAGGTTCTTAATCAATTATTTTTTTAAAATATTTTTAGTAATAATTTCACCCCATGCTCCACTTCAGCAGGTGTATGACGCCTTCACTAAAAGTCATAGTTAGGTCCAACCATTAATGTGAACCTACTCCGTGATTTAACTAGTAAATGATCAAGCACGAGGAAAGATCTGGCCAACCGAACCATTCATCAGCTAGACACAATGGAGTCATCATATGATGAATAATAATTGTAATATCTAGATGAACACCAGGCATAAGGCACCTCCAATGCTTACCTAGATTATTGGACCCATTATCATCAACCTTAATGGGAGGCTATAAATTTATTATCCCCATAACATTATCATTTTAAGGACCTAATAATTTAGAGGATTTTGTTATTATGATTAAGAATAAGAAAAGAGATTGATCGGTTATTTCAAAAAATTCTTCCACTGGCTTCACCAAGTCATGAGACAAACTAGTCCATGGGCATCTAAATCAGTCATACTAATTTACCTTAATGGCATAGTTTGGCTCAAATCATCTGGCAACCTAACTCAAATCTCAATTGACCAAATTGGCCAAGTAAATGAGATTGGTGGAAGGGTCTACCAAGGCTTTCCTTAGACATTATCGAAATGGTCTGGTAAGCGAGCTACCAATTAAAAACCACTAGTCAAACTACCAAACTTATCTTAGATACTAATTTGTCAATAAGTTTCGATGAGGTTAACAAAACAACTCGGGCTCGACAACTGAGCCACAATCAAGTACATCTGGTGAGATCAAAATTATGGACTTGATCAATCTATAACTACTGAGTTTGATCTAGAGAATTCTTGACCTAATCTAATTCAACTCTTGGTTAGATTTAGTCAATTCCTCAATTAGATCCATATTTGATTCTAACCCTAGGTCTAACCCAGTTAATTAACCTAATTCAAGCTAGCCCATACCCATGTTTTATGCAACATAATTAGATCTTAAAATCTCAATTCTAGATCTAATTATTTCTACTTTTAATTCTTAATTAAGTGTAGAGTTGAAATAATTTTAATTATTCAAAATAATAGCAAAAAATATATAATTCTTTTATGGTCTAATTTATATGTTCATGTTTACTCATAATTAAGATTTAAAACTAATTTTTAGATCATAATTTAGTCATCAAATAAAAATTAAATAGATCTAAATTACTCTTATGTAGCATATATATCATAACAACATTATATGTCATAAAATTCAGACCTAACAAACATCTCATGTTCATGAATTTTAGATATTGAAACTAATTTTTAAATATTAAAATATTACATAAAATAGTAATAAAATAAATCATAAATCTACTTTAGATCAGATCTAAATATATTTATGATTAAAATAATTTTTATCAAATGCTTTCATCATTCTTCTTCATGAGATATAATCATAGCGGTACCACTACATGCCATAAGAGAAATCCTAATGATTGGGTAATAGAGGAATCTAATCCCTTCTTCCTCTTATAACTAGACGACCATGGTAATTAACTCAATTCGATTATTTGGTTATTAAAAAAAATTATATAATATATCACATATATGTAAATAAAAGTAATGTTTATTTCATGTGCAGAATTTGGATAGCATGCAGAATGTTCATCTATGCTAATTAAAATATATGATCACACCATAAATTAATTCAGATCAAAACCTAATTTATACAATATATAAATCTACTCTTTCATATCTAAATTAGCATGAAAATCTATTCAAAATAAATGAACTAAATAATGAACTAAACTTCACAAAAATTCTATTCAAAATAGATTTCATCTTCCATGAAAAACTAGACATGTAACGATCTAATCGCTCTCCAGTAAATTTCTGATGTGCACATGCCCCAAAATTTCTCTCTTTTTATTTGTGCCAAAAATGAGTGGAAAGCATGTGGGAGAGATAAGATAAGGTGGTTGTCCATTTGAATTCAAACTCTATTTGAATTCAAATGGTAACCAACTAAATCCTATCCATTTGGGGTGAGAGAAGGCTGGGCGTGCGGCCCTTATGCATGGAAAAAACTTCATGAGAAACACTTTCTTGTAGAAAATGAGATAGGCACAGAAAAAGATGATGTGGCATAGGAAAACTAGTCAAACTAGTCTTAAAATAAACTTGCCCAATTAAATCCACTCCAAACAAATTTGGCTAGGCCCAATTACACCAGATTAAACCCCCTCATTTAGGCTTAATTAGGCTTAATCATATCTTACTTAAATCAAAAATTAATTAAGTCTAAATCTTGATCAAATCAAGGACTAAATCTTCTCAATGATTAGGTCATCTCATAACCTAATCAGATCAAATCCAACTAAATCCAATTCAATTGGACTCGATCCAAAAATCATTACTCAATCAAATTGAGTTAATTAGTAATCAAATCACTAATTAAATCTTTCATAAATATAGAGTATAAATCTAGTGGGCATCCGAGCAATAGAGTTCCATCAAAATAAAATTCTTGATCGAAGAGTTCCAAATCAGTGGAACTCTTGACCTCAATATCCCAAATGAGTGGAACTCATGATCATAGAGTCCCAAACCAGTGGTACTCTCAATCACAGAGTTCTAGACCAGTGGTACTCTCAGTCACAAAGTCCCAAACTAGCAGGACTTAGAGTCCCAATGCAGTAAGACTCTCCGTCGAAGCATCCCAGTCCAATGTGACTCTTCACAAGCCATCAGATCTAGTGGGAATCCCTAATATGTGTGACCCCGCAAGTTTGAACCTAAGCTAGTATTATAGGAATCAATTTCTATACCAATCGAGGTGACCATCTAGTAATGGTATCTGATGTCTAGATAGGTTGACTAGTCATAATCACAATATTTAGAACCTACACAAATATAGTTACTGCATAATTCATCCCTTTGACCTTTGTGTATAGGATGACTCAAAGTTAAACTACCAATCCTGAAAAGTATATTTATATCGTGTCTCAATGCAATCAATCCTATGACTTCTCACTAGGACTATCCTAGCCAAGGCTTTGTTAAATTAAAACATAATTGAATATAGCTCTTAAAGCGGGAGTGGTCAACCCCTTCTTGATTTACAAAATGACTCCTCAAGTACTGACTGTGCCTAGAAACCTTCAATCACTGAATTAGAAATTCAGGTAGTCAGGTACCAAAGCACAGTAAGTTGCTTAGAAGTCATCGTGGTGATCTCAGATCAGAGGAATACTTATACGTACATTCTATTGAGCAAATCTTGATAATAAAAAAGCTCCAAAGTTGATCACGTTCAGTGCAGATATATCCCTACATCTCACCTGCATGCCATACCAGTATCTCCATACTCCTTGATTAAGTAGACAACCAACCCATATGGCATACAATAACCTACACTCGATAAATGTTGTCATCCTTGGTAACAATGTATTATTTGATCGTGAACAGGTTTAAGTACTAAAAGATAAATCTTCTTTTATTGATTCTAAATAATCCTAAGGACTTCACCAAAACATAGGAGTTCATTAGAAGATGAAAAAAATTTATAATAAACAATGCCAAAATCCTATTTATTTATTTATGATTCATATATAAATAAAGAAATAGCTCAACCATCAACAAGCTGATGATTGACTTGGGGATATAATTTCCAACAATCTTCCTCTTGGACTAAATCCAATCGATGCAATATCTAATATCCATCTTTGACTTGAAGTCATCAAACTCCTTCACTGCAATGGCTTTAGTGAATGGGTCAGTCAGGCACTTTTTTTCATTGATCTTCTAAAGGTCGACGTTACCTCAATCCATGATCTTCTAGATAAAGTGGTTGCGACGTAGAATATGGTACGTCTACTGGTGTGCCTTCAGTTCTTTCACCTGAGCAATGGCTCCAGAACTATCATAGTAGAGCAAAATTGGACCATCAAGAAAAGATGCCACTCCGAGCTCAGTGATGAACTTTCTTAGCCACACTGCTTCTTTGACAGTATCTAATGTAGTGATGTACTCCACCTTGCAAACTGAGTCGGCCATAGTATGCTGCTTAGAATTCTTCCAACAGACAGCTCCATCATTAAGTGTAAATACATACCTTGACACACTTTTGTTGTCATCATGATCAGATAGAAAACTAGAGTCTATAAATTCTACAAGTTTCAAATCTGACTCACCATAAATAAGCCACGAGTCCTTAGTATTTTTTTAAATACTTTAGGATGGTTTTAACAACCTTCTAGTGGTTCTCCCTTAGATCAAATTGATATCCACTCACTATCCCTAGTAAGTATGCCATATCTGATCTTATACATGTCATGGTGTACATGATAGAAACCACTACCAAAGCATATGGAACTCTACTCATATGCTCTCTCTCTTATGGTATTGTTGGACAATCCCTCTTCAAGAGAGAAATTTCATGGTCTATCAATAGATAGCCTTTTTTGAAATTCTTAATGCTAAACCATTTCAGCATAGTGTCAATATACATGGACCGGAACAACTTGAGCAATCTCTTAGATCTATCTCTATATATCTTCATCTTAAGGATGTAAGAAGCTTCTCCCAGATCCTTCATGGAGAACTATGACGACAGTCAGATCTTTATTTTCTATAATATAAGGACATCATTCTTAATTAAGAGAATGTAATCCGCAAATAATATAAGGAATACAATCGCTAGACCATTAGCCCACTTGTATATGCAGGACTCTTATCCGTTCTCAACAAAGCCATATATCTTGATCATCCTATCAAAATGTATGTTTCAACTCCGACATGACTGCTTCAGTCTATAAATTGATTTTTGAAGTTTGCACACTTTAAACTCATCTGTGGATGTGAACTCTTTAGGTTATATCATATACACCTCTTTGTCTAGCTCTTCATTCGGAAAAGCTGTCTTCACATCCATCTGCTAGATTTCATAGTCTAGATGGATAACAATCACAAGTATAATCCAAATAGACTTGAGCATTACTGTAGAAGAAAATATCTCATCATAGCCTATACCATAACATTGATGATGTCCCTTGGCAACCAGATGGGCCTTATAGGTCTCCACCTTCTCATCTATGGCCTTTTTTTTTTTAAAGGCCCACTTACACCCTATGGATTTTATTCCTTCGAATAGATCAACCAATGTCCATACATCATTAATCTTCATGGATTTCATTTCAAATTTCATGGCTTCGAGCCATTTCTTAGAATTGGATCTTTACATTGCATCCATATAGATGATCGGATCCTCATCGTTCTCATCGAGTTCGATAGGATCACCATCCCAAATCAAGAAATCATAATATATGTCCAACTGATGTGGTACTCTAACAAACCGTCTTAAGGGTTCAGGTTCACTAGGCTCTGGATTTGATCTAATCAAATTTGGTTCATATTCAGCTACGTGTGTCAATTTTTTTACCTACTGAACTTCCTCAAGTTCAACCTCAGAGGCATTAATTCCTTCATCAAGAAACTCTCTTTTCAAAAAGATTACCTTAAGGCTGACAAACATCTTTTGCTCATCAGTAAGGTAGAAATAATATCCTTTGGTCTCTTTTAGATATCCTATAAAACTATACTTGTCAGACCTAGGTCCAAGCTTATCCATTACTAAATGTTTGACATAAGTTGGACACTCCAAAATCCTAAGGTATGAGAGTACTAGCTTATGCCCTATCCCATATGATGTTTTAGCTACAAACTTACTCAAAATCCTATTAAGAATGTAACTAGCCGACTTGAGCACATATCCCCATAAGAAGATCGACAAACTGACAAATCCCATCATGGATCAAACTATGTTTAACAAGGTCTGATTTCTCATTTCAGACACATCATTATACTGTGGTATTCTAAGAGTCCATTGGAGAGAATTTCATTCTTTCCTAGATTTGTTAGAAACTCACTGGAGAGGTACTAGCCCCCTTGGTCAGACTAAAGAATTTTAATACTCTTCATAGTTCGCTTTTCTACCTTATTATGAAATAGTTTGAACATTTCAAATAACTTCAACTTATGTTTCACCAAGTAGACGTACCCATACCTTGATAGATTGTCCATGAAGGTTGTAAAGTAGAAATATCCACCTCTAGCACTTGAGCTCATGGATCCACATACATTAGAAAGTACTAGACTTAGGAGTTTCCTGGCTCACTCTTCCTCTTTTCCAATAAAAAGTGATTTCATCATCTTCCCAAGAAGATAGGACTCACAGGTTGAAAGTGATTCACAATCACATACTTCAAGAATTTCTTCTTGAGCCAACCTACTTATTCTATTTTTTTTTATATGATCTACCCTATAGTGTCAAAGGTAGATATCTGATACATCATTTACTCTAGGATGTTTATTGGAGGACTGAACCATATTAATAGACAGTGATAGTATATAATTTTTGTTATTAAATTATCCAACAAATATCGTAACACCATTCAAAATGATATTACAAAAAAAAATTATTTTTGTCAGAAGGCCTATAGCAATAATATTCAAAAAAAAGCTTGGACAATAATGACATTTATTCAAAACAACAGTATGAGAATTGATTATAACGTTCATGATTCCTAAAGCTAGAACTAAAACTCGTCTTTCACCTCCAACATTCAGGAACCTCTCACCTTCATCAAATCTTCTACTAACTTGCAAACCCTCACTACAATAAAATAGATCTTTTGTGATGGATTTATTTATGATGATAAAAATTTTATTGCAAATAAGCTTATTAGCGATGAAAAAAATTTCATCATAAAAATTATTATTTATGATGAAAATTTTTTTTCCTTGCAACTAATCAATAATTTATGATGGAAAAAAATTTTCATCATAAATATCAATATTTATGATAAAAAGTTTCCATCGTAAATAAGCTACTATTAATAAATAATTTTTAAAAAATAAAATGATGGAATATTAGTGATGAAAATTTTTCATCGTAAATAATAAACCATTAACAATGGAAAAAATATTTTCATCATAAATTATCAATTATTACAATAGAAAGTTTTTATCACTAATAAGCTATCATTAAAAAATAATTTTTAAAAAATAAAAATATGAAATATTGGTGATGAAAAATTTTCATCATAAATAATTGATCATTAGTAATAAAAAATAAATTTTCATCATAAATGATCGATTATTTTTGATGAAAAATTTTCATCGCTAATAAGCAACCATTAATAAATAATTTTTTTTTAAAAAAAAGATCAAATATTAGCAACGAAAACTTTTCATTGCAAATAATAGATCATTTATGATGGTAAAAAAATTTTCATCATAAATAATCTATTATTTACAATGATAAGTTTCTATCGTAAATAAGTTATCTTTAATAAATAATTTTTAAAAAATAAAAAATATGGATTATTAGCGATGAAAACTTTTCATCGTAAATAATAGATCATATGTGATGAAAAAAAATTCTCTTGCAAATGATCTATTATTTACTATGAAAATTTTTCATTGCTAATAAGCTATCATTAATAAATAATTTATAAAATAAAAAGATGAATTATTAGCGACAAAAATTTTTCATCTTAAATAATATCATTACCAATGAAAAAAAAAGCCATCGCAAATGATCAATTATTTATGATGAAAAGTTTCTATCACTAATAAGCTGCCATTAATAAATACTTTTTGAAAAATAAAAAGATGGATTAATACTCATTCATTTGTGATGAAAACTTTTCATTGTTAATACTCCATCACAAATACATCGAGCAGAGTTTTAAATTTAAAAAAAATATGGACTACCTTAAAAATAAAAAAAGAGCAAAAATACATCATGCATGGCCAATGTGATGGGGTCGAGGGGTCCGAGCACGTCCACTATTTGCTCGCCCACAAGCAAAAGAAGTATATTTTTTATAATTTTTAAAAATTAGTATTCTTTTAAATAAAATTATTTTTCTCTAAATATTATATAATTTTATAATTTAAAGCCTATCTTCACCATTCATTATTTAAGTAGTTATCATGCAAGCACCATCACAAAATATCATCTCGATCTGGTAGCTCTAGCTATGCAGATTGATAAAATTTTATTTCGATGATCACAAATGATCGTATGATGATCTGATAGATAGAAATAACTGATGGATCTAAAAACTTACAACGATAATTTTTGTAATATTTATAGTATACTATCAATATTTTACTTCAATCAAATATAATTATAATAGTCAATTTAGCATGAGATAATTTGGATCATTAAATTAAAAAATGAATGATCAAAAGACCAAATGACATTCGATTATAAGATAATATTTTGACAAATGATCTTTGCTACTATTTTAATCATCTATATGGTGGTGATTGTAAAGCCTAAACTCCATGTATATGAATCATCCATATTAAGTATATTTTACAAAAGCGTAAGTATAATTGCTTAAGAATTTTAAGAATGTGCATTAGGAGACATGTAGTTTCAGAAAGTTTATATACATGTGGTTTGCTTTTTATGATCACCACCACAAAAATGATCAAACTATTAGCAAAGATCATTTATCTAAAAAAATAATCTAATAAACACATGCTAATTGGCATTTTAATCACTCATTTTTTATTTAACGGTCTAAATTATTTCATACTAAATTGACTATAATAATTATATCCGATTGAAGTAAAATTTTGCTAGTGTGCTATAAATGACATCAAGATCATCATTATAAATTTTTTAACTAATCAATAATTTTTATCTATCAAATCATCATATGGTCATTCATGACCATCGAAATCAAATTTTTTCGATCTACATAGCTAAAGCAACATGATCGAGGCGATATTTTGTGATGGTGCTTGCATGATCATTACTTAAATAATGAATGGTGAAGATAGACTTTAAAATTTAAAATCATATAATATTTAAATAAAATAAAAATTTTAATTTTAAAAGAATACTAATTCTTTAAAATTTAAAAAAAATATTAATTTACTTGTAGGCTAGCTAATAGTGGATGCACTCGCACCCCATAACCCCATTGCATTAGCCATGCATGGTGCATTTCTGCCTTTTCTTGATTTTTAAAATAGTCCATATTTTTTTTATTTAAAATTTTGGTCGAACTATTTACGATAGATTATTAATGATAAAATTTTTCATCATAAAAAATTAAATTATTTATGATGAAAATATATTTTTTTATAGTAAATAATTAATTTTTTATGATGAAAAATATTTTTCATCATAAATAATAAGTATTTATGATGAAAATATTACATCATAAATAATCAAAGTTTTTTTATGATTTATTATTGATAGATTAATAGTAGTAAAATTTTTTGCAATAAAAAATATCATCATAAATAATTAATTATTAGCAATAAAAATTTATTTTTATTATAAATAAATTATTTTATTATTTTTTAGAGAGGAAAATTTTTTTAGTAAAATAATTGGTAGGAATTATTAGCAATAAAATTACTTATAATAAAATTTTTCATTGTAAATAACTAATATTAGCGATAAAAATATTTATTTCATCGTCAATGAGATTATTGGCAACAAAAATTAGGTCACAAATATTTCATCTTTAAAACCCTTTAAATATCTGCTCTCCACTCCCGCAAAATCCGCTCTCTCTCAGCCCAAAACCCTCTCCTCTTTTCTCTCTCTCCCACTCATCCTCTCTCCCCTCCTCTTGGGCTACCATCGATCGGCAACCGCATTTTCCTCTATCGCTCCCATTGTCGCCGCCATTGCCACTGCCACATGTGTTAGATTTTTTATTTTTGATTTGTTCTTTCACTTTGAGGGCCAAATGTGTTACCATGTCGGTGGCTGGTGGCAGGCGATAGGGTGTGAAAGGTTGGTGCTAGTTGTAGGCCATGAATGGTGGTTGACGGGCCTGGTGGAGGCCACTAGTGGTGGGAGGCAGAGGGCTGGCGCCGTTGGGGCTGGGGGGCTACTCAGGGTGGGGTGCTGAGGGACGGTAGTGATGGGATGGGTGGTGTGAGGCAAAGGAGGGTGCATGGGGCATGGAGGGCAGCGGTGGTAATGGGTCAGATGGGGGGCCATGGGTGGTGGGTGGCGGAGGGGAGCTATAGGGGGTGGGGGCCATGATGGCTGGGTACATGGGCAACACAGGGGCTAGGAAGCCTGGGGGGCCACAACGGGTGGGGGATGGATGGGGGTGCATGGGGCGTGGAGGGGCGGTGATGATGGCTTAGGTAGGAAGCCACGAGTGGTGGACGGTGTGTTGGAAAATATGTCCCAAAGCCAATCATCATCCTATTGATAATTATGCTATCTTATAATTATAATTAATTTATTATTAAATAAAATATATTTTTGGCATTTTCATCATAAAGTCTACATCTTTTAATGAATTTTATTATTGTGATGAAGTCCTTAAGACTATTTAGCTTTAATAAAGAGAGAATTTATCGATTAGTTCTTAAACTATTCACGACCAAATGATATGCTGTTAATAAGAATGACAGTGTTTATCAAGCATAGGTCGTTGTGTGTCATATGGGTTGGTCGTTCTCTTAATCAAGAAGTGTAGAGATACTAGTATGGCATATAAGTAAGATGTATGGGTACATTGTCATTGAATGTGACCAACTCTAGAGCATTCTATTATCGAGAATTGCTCTGATGAGATATAGGTATAAGTGTCCCTTAGACCTGAGATCACCATAGTGGCTTGCAAGCAACCACTATGCTTTGGTGCTAGATGAATTGAATTTCTAATTCAGTGATAGAAGATTTTTGGGCATAGTCAAGTACTTGCGAAGTCAGTGAATGATCAAGATGGGATTGACCACTCCAAGAGTTGGAAAAGGATGCATCATTATATTTCAATATAGCAAAAGCCTTAGCCAGGGTAATCCATGAGATGAATTTGACATTTTGAAATATAATATGGATAACCTAATCGGGGTTGACAGTTAAGCTTTGAAGTGTTCTACGAGAATTTTGGTCAAGGGGATGAATTATACAAAAAACTATATCCACATGGTTTCTAAGGATGTTGTTCTACACATTTGACCTATCTAGCCATCGGATATCATTGCTAGACAATCACTTCGATTGGTATAAAAATTTATTTTTATACTATCGGCTTAGGTTTGGACCTATGGGGTCATAGTAATAAGATTTTTCAATATAATCAGATGGTTGATCGATGATTAAGAATCGTTCTAGGGTTAAACATTCAATAAGATTAATATTTGACCTAGTGCAAGTGTTGCAGAAGGATCGATTAGCAATTCGATTGTAAATTAGCTTAATTTAATTAAGCTAGAGGGTTGAGATTAAGTTTAATTAAATTTATATTTAATTAGAGTTTTTTTGGGCTTGATTGGATCAAGTCTAATTAGTTTATTGGATGAGTAAATTGTAAGGAAGAACTAGTCCTAGTTCAATTAGGACTTGTATCAACCCAATTTCTAATTTGATTAAAAAATTAAATTAGAATTAAATTTAATTTAATATAATTTAATTATGTTATTAGTTTGACTAAGATCTAATCTAATTAGATGAATTAAATCTTAATTTAATTTGGTATAAGGATCAAGTTGGACCAAGTCAAACTAGGAGTCCTAGTGAGACTAGGACTCCTATCTCCATCCCCCACCTTAGCCCCAACACCTCCCATGCCATTTTTGTTGGATTTTTTCATGAAAATATTTCTTTTCAGATGTCCATGCATGCCCCTTGCTCCCTTTATCTCGAATATGGTATTTAGATATTATGATCAAGTCAAAAGAAGAGTTTGAGTTGATTTAAACTCTATGAGATAGAGTTTTGAGAAACCAAAACTCCTTCCTATTTTGTGTTGCCCACATCCCTATTTTTCCTCTCAAAAATTTTGTGCCTTTTAGATGCCTTTTTGTGTGACATTCCCTAATATTCCATGCAAAAAATAAAGGAGAGGGCACCCAAGAGTTGGGCGCCCCAATTCTGGCCCTGTTTGGATAACCCTTGACTAGGTATTTGACCTAGTCAAGGATTCCTCTATATCTTCTTATATAAAATGAATTTTGATCTAAATTTTTTGTGGATTACATATCTGAGAGAGTTCATTTGGAGTATGAAAAATCTGAGAGAGAATCCTTAGACGTGAGATTTTGTAAAGGCACCAATCAAGGTTCTTTGGTGAGAGAAGAAAGAAGAAGAAGAGGGTCTTCTTCTAGGTTTTTTCTTCCACTCCTATTCCTTCATTTTTGTGAGTGTTTGAGATATGTCTCAGCATCAAAAATCATCTTCCTCAACTTCAAAATGTTGGAGAGTCCAAGCTTGAAGGAAAGATGATCCAGATCGATCGTTGGAGAAGGATCAGCATAGTACTAGCATACTATGCTGATTTTTGGGCATCAAACTTTAGATCTGCAATCGAGGGCTCATGTGGACAACTCGTAGAGGCTGGACATATGTGCAGCTTAGAGCAACCATCTTAGGTTTGGATCAATAAGTTAAAAAATATGAGATTCAAAGGTAAGGCTAATCTGATCTCCCTATTACATGTCTAGATCTGATCTAGAGTAGTTCGCTGTTGATATGATTAATATGTAATTTTTTTGATATTTTATTTTTTGATTTAATAGCATGCCTTAATCATGTAATAGGATCATATCTCTAGGATTTTATGTTATATTGTTCATGATTTAATATGATTAATTCACCTCTTCTGCTATAATTTTGAAAAAGTTTCAAAAGCTAACCCTAGAACCCTAGATTGGTTCCTACAATTGGTATCAAAGCCCAGGTTCATTTATTACATGATTTATGCATGATTAGATTATATTTTTAGATTAGATATAATTTATAATCTGATGATTAAATCTAAAAATAAAATTTTAGATTGCACATATTGTAAGGTTGTCCTGCTGTAAAGTTTATCCCTTATAGTGGAGATGTTGTCCTAATGCATGTAGATCTAAAATCCTGATCATAAAATTTTAGATTAGATCTAAAAAATTTTATGATCTGATTAAAAGAGTTTTAATCTAATTTTTATTATCATAAATGTGTTAGACCTGATCTAAGTTGATGTATGATTAATTAGAATTAAAATAGTTTTAATTATATGAGCATGTTTAGATTAGATCTAAAATAGTTTTCATATTTGTTATATGTGCATATTGATTGTGAATCAAACATCCAACTGGTTGATAGAATCATGTTGCGAAAATCTTTTACAAACATGAAAATCATTTTCAAAATGCCGAACCCCAATCCTTAGCCTAAAACTTAATTAAGAATTAAGAATTGATTAATTAGGATCTAGGATTATGAATTGAAGATCCTAAGACATAAATCATAACATATTGGGTTAATGGGTTAATGAAAATTAGGTCCATTAATTGGTTTAGACCTAAGGTTAGATTAAAAAATGGACTTAATTAGAGAATTGACTAAATCTAATCAATAGTTATCTTAGATTAGGTCAAGAATTCTCTAGATCAATTACAATAGTTATAGTTGGTCAAGTTCATGTCTTTAATGAGAACCAAGATGGACTTGATTCTTGGCTACGCGATCGAATTCAAAATTACTAGGTTGGTCAAGTTGAATCTAATAAACCGGATGGTATTTAAGGTAAGTTTGGCGGTCTGACCAGTGGTTTTTAATTGGGAGCTACTCGCACTGATTCAATTTTTAATGAGTTAATAGCATATTTCTTCTACTGATCTCACTTACCTAGCCATCCTGATAAATTAGATTTTGATTAGATCACTTGGAGATTTGGGCTCACCCATGTCAATTAGGTAAATCAATGTGACTGATTTAGGTGCTTCTAATGCCGGTTTGAATTAGGTCCCTTTTTTTGTCTAACTTGGTGAGGTCAATGGGAGGATTGAAATTGACAAGCTCATTCTCTCATCTTCTTTAAATCAAATTAATTAAATTCTCTAAAATTATTAGATCCCTAAAAATAAAATAGTTATGGTGATAACTAGATCATAGCCTCTCATTAAGTGGATGATAATGGGTCCATTAGTTTGACAATCATTGGAGGCCCAAAGGCCTGGTGCTTATCGGCTAATGGAATTATTATTCATAATATGATTTTTTGACTGCATCTATCTAAATGCTGGTTAGGTTGACCAACCAAAGTTGGACTAAATCATTCATTGGTTAGATGGACCAAGTATGGTCATATTAATGGTTGGATCTAACCAAACCTTTTCAGTGAAGGCCATAGCTTACTGATTAGGGGCTGGGGTAAAATTAAATTACTAAAAATTATTTAAAAAAATAATTGATTATGAACCTATCCTTAGATGTACATAGGTTGACCAACCAAAATTGGGCTTATGTGCAGTCTATATGGATTTTAGTATCCACTAAGGAATTAGGATAATTCCTTGAATTGGAGGTAGAGGCTACCAATTCGAAAAAAATAGTGGAAGAACCTTTTAATTAAAAGTCTAAATCTTTAGGTTTAATGAATCAATTACTAATTAGATTTTATTTTTTCTTTGTGCAGACATGGACACTTCCCTTTCGCTCCAATCATGTTAGACAATAATAAGCTGGTAGGACCTAACTTCAGTAAATGGTATCGAAAGTTGAAGATTATCCTAGAGCATGAATGAATTCTATATGTACTGATAGATCCGGTACCTAAGAAGCCAGCATCCAATGCATGTGGAATGATCAGAGATACTTACCAGAAATGGCTTAATGATCAAATTATGGTGCATTGCATTATGTTGGCTGCCATGAGCGGTGAGTCCAGTCGCAGGTTTGAGTCAGCTTAGTTAGAAGACATTCTTCAAGTGTTGAACGAGTCTTTTGGTACATCCGATGACATTGAGAGGCATAAGATTAGTTGTACCATCTTCAACACCAAGATGAGGGATGAAACTTCAGTCACTAATTATGTACTATACATGATCGAGCTGATGAAGCATTTGTGCGAGCTTGGATTTTTTTTGCTTGAGCAACTAGGGAAAGATGCGATTTTGAACTCATTGCCAAATCATATCTCCCATTCCTTACTCATTATAGAATGACAAAGCCTGAAGTTAACTACCATGAGTTACTGGGGTTGCTTCAAAACTTTGAGAAGGATCACTAGCTCTACAAGGAGTCTGTGAACTTAGTGAAAGGTTCAACTTCTAGCTCTTAACCCTTTAAGAAGGGAAAGAAGAATAAGAAGAAGAAATCAAAGAAGGTGTAAGTTCAGGCTGGGACATCTGTGCAGGGCCAGATCAAGAAGATCAAGCCTGATAAGAGTCAAGCTGAATGCTTCTTCTATAAGAAGCAGGGGTACTGAAGGAGGAACTATCCTCAGTACATTGCCTCACTGGACCCCAATAGATCGAGAAAAAAGCAAGTTATTATAGGGCAAGATACTTATATGATAACTCCTTGCAATTTCTCTATTTATGTTAAAACTGACTAGGTATTGGATACCGATAGCCCTTACCATATTTGTAATTCATTGCAGGGGTTGTAAGTCAGTAGGAGATTCAAGCAAGGTTAGAGGTTCCTTAACATTAGAGATGGAAGACCGGTTCTAATTCTAGCATTAGGAATCTTGAAACTTGTATTTGAGTCTCATATAGTTATTCTTAGTGATTGTCATTTTTGTCCTAGTTTCTTTTTTAACATCATTTCTGTAGGCCTTTTGGCCAAAGACAATTATGAATTTTTCAATAAAGAAAAAATTTTATAATGTCATTATGAATGGTATTACTATATTCTCTGGATATTTGAATAATGGTGTGTACATGTTATCACAACCTATTAATATAGTCTATTCCACTAGCAAGCATCCTAGATTAGATAGTGTATCTGATATCTACTTATGGCATAGTAGGCTAGGTCACATCAACAAGAATAGGATAAATAGGTTGACTCAAGAGAGAATCCTTGAAGTCAGTGATTGTGAATCACTTCCAACCTATGAATCTTGTCTTCTTGAAAAAATGATCAAGTCATCTTTTACTGAAAAAGGTAAGAGAGCCACCAAGATCTTAGCCCTAGTACATACTGATGTATGTGGACCAATGAGCACAAGTGCCAGAGGTGGATATCTCTACTTCATTACATTCACAGATGATCTATCCAAGTATGGATATATCTATCTGATGAAATATAAGTCTGAGTTATTTGAAATGTTCAAATAATTCAGAAGTGAAGTAGAAAAATAAATTGGAAAGAATATTAAGACTCTTCGATCTGATTAAGGAGGGGATTATCTTTCTAGTGAGTTTCTTATATATCTTGGACAGAATGCGATTCTCTCCCAATGGACTCCTCCAAGAACATCACAGCATAATGGTGTATCTAAGAGGAGAAATTGAACTCTATTAGACATGATCTAATCGTTGATGGATTTTGCCAGCTTGCCGATATCTTTCTGGGGATATACACTCGAATTGGCTTGCTATCTATTAAATAGAATTCCAAGTAAATCTGTAATTAAGACTCTATATGAGATATGAACAGAACGTAAGCCAGCACTTTAATATCTTAGGGTCTGGAGGTGCTCGGCTTATGTGAAATGGTTAATCATAAATAAATTTGGACCTAGGTCTGACAAATGCATATTTATAGGATATCCCAAAAATCAAAAAGGTATATTTTCTACCATGCTGATGAACAAAAAGTGTTCATCAGCCTTAAGACAATCTTCTTAGAAAAAAAGTTCCTTGGTGAAGAAATTGTTGCCTCTAAGGTTGAACTTAATGAAGTTCAACAGGTAGAAAAGCCGACACCTATTGTCGAACCTGAATCAGATTTGATTAGATCAAATCCAAAGCCCAGTATCTCTATACCATTAAGGCGATCCGGTAGAGTACCATGTCAACCGAACAAATACTATAATTTCTTGGTCTAAAATGGTGATTCTATCAAACTTGATGAGAACGATGAGGATCCGATCACCTACATGAATGCACTGCAGAGACCTAATTCCAAAAAATGACTTGAGGCCATGAAATCTGAGAGGTAGTCCATGAAGGTCAACGATGTGTGAACATTGGTTGACCAACCCAAAGGGTTAAATCTATTGGGTGTAAATGGGTCTTCAACAAGAAGAAAGGTATAGACGAAAAGATGGAGACCTATAAAGCCCATCTGGTTGCCAAGGGATATCATCAATGTTATTGTATTGACTATGATGAGACATTCTCTCCTATGACAATGCTCAAATCCATTTGGATAATGCTTGCTATAGCTACCATCTAGACTATGAGATCTGGCAGATGGATGTGAAGATAGCTTTTCTAAATGGAGAGCTGATCAAAGAGCTGTATATGATACAACTTGAGTGGTTCACATCTATAGATGAGTTCAAGGTGTGCAAGCTTCAGAGATCTATTTATGGATTAAAGCAAGCATCTTAGAGTTGAAACATGCATTTTGATAAGATGATTAAAATGTATGGCTTCGTTAAGAACAGAGAAGAGCCCTGCATCTATAAGTGGACGAATGGTTCGATAGTGGTATTTCTTATCGTGTACGTTGATAACATTCTCCTAATCAGGAATGACATCCCGGCACTATAAGGAATAAAAGTATGGTTGTCATCCCAGTTCTCCATGAAGGACTTGGGTTAAGCATCCTACATCCTAGGGATGAAAATCTATAGGGATAGATCAAAAAGGATGCTTGGGTTATCCTAGTCCACGTACATAAAAACTGTGCTGAAAAAATTTAGCATGGAGAATTCCAAGAAGGGCTATCTTTTGATAGGCCACAAAAATTTTTTCTCTAAGAAGGACTGTTCGACAACTTCTAAAAAGAGAGAGAGAGCATATGAGTAGAGTCCCATATGCCTCGATAGTAGGATCTATCACGTACGCCATAATATGTATGAGACCAGAAGTGGCATACTCACTAGGAGTAGTGAGTAGATACCTATCTGATCCAGGAGAAAACTACTGAAAAATGGTTAAAACCATCCTTAAGTATTTAAGAAATACTAAGAATCAATGGTTGGTTTATGGTGAGTCAGATTTAAAACTTGTGGGATTTACTGATGTAAGATATATGTGCCCTAGAAGCCAGAATTGGCTGACACTTGTAATACACTTCTAGGGGCAAAATTATAATTTTGACTATAATCAATAAAATGGGTTATTTTCTATCACATATGTGTATTTAGTATCTGTGATACATCCTTTGAGTTAATGGTAATGATAATTCATATTTTCAAGAGTTGAAAATTTAAGACATGAATAATCATTATTAACTCATAAAATGCTCCCGACCATAGGATCATCATGAGGATGGTGATTGATCCGAAAGGTTGGTGTACAATCACTTCTCTTTAGTAGATGAGTCTTAAGTCTACGGTGTGGAGACACCGAAGCGAGAGTATAGGTACTCGTTAGAGAACGAGGGCACTGAGCATGACCACCTCGAGTAGTCATTAGGAAGTCTACCTTCTCGTCAATGACTGACTCGATGCTGCAGTGGTGTGTCTGGTTCTTTGACTTGAGGTGCATCGACAGTTCACCTTGAGGGTGTTATAGTTTGACTACACCATAACTTGGTCTCCTAGCCATTCGAAATTCTGAGGTGTATGTTGGCTATAGCATATTTATTGTAGGAACTGGATTGCATCAAGATGGAATCTATCTACCTCGGTGGTAGAGGAGCAACCCTATGATGATCATAAGAATCAAGTCCAGAAGCCCATGGCCATAGCAGAGTGAAATAATAGAAAGAGTTTCTATTTAGATTTTCACATCGGACTTGAATCGAATGATTACATCATATGATAAAAACTAAGGTTTGATGAGTTCACCTTAACCCTAATCTGATCGGAGCTCAAGATAGAAGAACTGAATCACACAGGTAGCCACACCAAAAGGTTCACATTCAGCTCTGATGGGCTGCCACCACATACTGCTAGGTGTCACTGGTGGATTTTTGGAGCAATTAGAATAATTTAGATGATCGATCATTCTAGCTGTTCGAATCAAAAGAGTTTTGATCCATCGAAAGGAGTTTTGATGATGTCGATGATAGAGATCATGACATATCCCATTACCATATAGAACTGAAACTAACTAGGTCACACAAACAAGGGTTTGAATCTGGTGATCATCAAATGAACTGATCCAGTTCAATTGATCTGAATAAGATTCAATTAGGTTCAAGGAAATCGTGCTAGCACTCGATTGAACCTAACGTTCTTCTTTTACTACATAAATAGTTGTCCTGACTGAGCCAAAGGAGTTTGTGCTCGATCAGAGGCCTTCACTTGGTCTGACTAGAGCATGTCTAGGTCAGAAAAGGATTGTCTAATTTTGTAAGACAATACCAGCCATTTTTGGCCACCTGCCATTTCTCGTCCTTTGAGTTTGGTCAAAAGTTGATCTTTAACTGGTCAAATATTAACCATTGACACTTTGACTTCTATCCATGTGTCACGTACCTATTGGAGAGCTGGTGGGGGCTTGTCCCTTTGCCAGAAATTGGGAAGGAGGAGGGCGCACGCCAAGGGTGGCATGCACCCAAGCTTGAGGCACCCAGGAGTCCCTGTTGGACAGGGACTCCATCTCCTTATTGGATTTTGATTAGACTTCTCCTAAGAACCAACTTTGACTGGTCTTAGGTGCCATCTAAGGATGAATCCAAGGGACTCTATTTCCACCAATCAGATTTAGATCTAATTTCATAAAGGGTTGTGATTGGTTGGGAAGAAGAGGAGTTGGATCACCCATAGTCTATAAATAAGACCCTGCGCCCAACTCAAAACATATAGAATAATTCCCACGCCCCAAGGCTGCCTCTTTCTTCCTCTCCAAGACAAGTTCATCTTCTCCCTCTCCTCTCTATGCCTAAAGAAGTTTGGGATCTCAGTTGGTGCAATCTAGGTGAGAGAAAGGCAACGAAAAGCTAGAAGGCTGCGCTGCTACAAAGGACAACCGCTAATCTTCAAAAGCTGTTTTAAAGATCCTCCAAATCAGATTCAGATCTAATTTTTGGTGACGTGATAGAGAAGAAGAGGATCTCCAAATTCAGTCCAAGTGGATACCGATAGAGGCCAGGCACTTGCGTGGCTAGATACAGAACCTTCCGCTGCTTACAAGATTATCAACGGGTAATAAGATTACCCTACATCAAGGTAAATTAAATATGATTTAATTTAATTATATTTTATTTTAATTATTAAAATAATAAAAATTAGATCTAAAACATCTCAGATCTGATTTGGATCAAAAAAAAAATTTAAAATATATCTCTTGATCCGATCAGATCTGAACGAATCTAGTCCGAAAAATCATGATTTTTCTTCAACTGATATTAGAGCCAAGGTTCTAAAATATTTAGATCTAATTTTAAATTTATTTTAATCAAAAAATAAGTGATTTTAGATGTCACATGAGATGTGATCAGATCTAAAATCAGAAAAATTAAAATTAAATGATTTGGATCTAAGATTAGAAAATACGCATGACTAGTTCTAAAATAGAATAATTCTATAGAATAGTCTTGCATGTTTACAATTTAATTTAATTAAATCATATTTTAGATATATTTATTTACTATTTTTTGATATTATAATTATTATAATAACATCTAAAAAATAAAAAATAAAAAATATTTAATTTTAACATCATATGAGATATGATTGATACATGTCTAGACTAGTTGTAGAATAGTTCTACATAGTTGTCTAGATTAGAGTTTATTTTGATAAGATCAATTTAAATCTAATTTTTTAGATTATTATGAGATAATTTAGATCTGAAAATATGCATGATTCGATACATGAGATGTATGCAAAATATGCCATGATTAGATCTAATTTGTATATGAGATATATGATATAGATCTAAAACTATTTTGTAGTATTACATGTTCCTGATTAAGGCATTCCTCTCAGCCATCCGGTCATAAGAACAAAGAAGCATTTTAAAGCCCTCTCCTTCCATCCGATGGGGTATTCTTATAACGTGTAGGGGTACTGCACGTTCGTTCTTAATCAAAAATTCAAAACTTACTTTCTACAAAATCCTAGATCCTGAAATCCTAGGATTTATTGTGCATATTTTATTTATGAATCCTACTTAATTAAAAATTAAGATTATGGAATATTAATTAGGTCTAAAATTAAAAATTTTAGATCTAAGACATATTCATAATACTGGGTTCGGGGTTGGGTAGCACAAATAGGTCTAAGTGGTTGATCAAATCGAATCAAGAGTTAGTTAGATGGGATCAACAATGCTTAAATTGACCAACCTAATAGGATTAAGTCTGGGTCAAGATTGAGTCACGATCATGCAAGACCTAATTAGGCTCAGAGGTTAGAGTCTGGATTGTAGGCTAACCCAATTGGTTCTGGCTTAATAATTTGGTGTCTAAGATAAGTTTACACATACGATCGATTGATTTTTAATTGGGAGCTACTCGATCTGAATGCATTCTTGTACGAGTTAATGGCATATCCCTTCCACCGGTCTCATTTACCTAGCCATATCTGTTGACTCAGTTCTGATTTAAGATGGTCAATAATCTGAGCTAACCCATGCTACTAAGTTAGTCATAATTGTTATGACTATGACAAGTCTAGTTTAATGAGACCTAAATCAATTCTCTCTAAAAAAAGATTAAGTCTGAGGTCATCCACCATTGTAGATGTGCGGGCCCTTCCCAAGGTTGATTGTTCTCAACTGGATATAGTGGCTCAGTTGCACCAAGAAGATGCAACCATGTCTATTAGGCATTGGATGCTATGGGCTGGAGGATGAGTTGGGCTCAATATTCTAGATACGGTGAGAGACTCAATTAGGAATCCAGTCTGTGCAAATGGTTGGTCTGACTAAACTAAGGAGTGGATCAATATTTTGGATACGAAGAGATTCATGAATTAGAGACCAAGTTTGGGTGCACCATGATTAGAGAATCATTGAACAAGAGTTGTTCACTCATTGGCTAACCCATCATCAATAACTATTAGGTGAGGTGATGAGTCAATTGGTGAGACCACACCACCCACTAGAAATCATTAATCGTGAAGATTTTTGCATCTCTATAGAGGGAGTGTAGGGATCCAAGAAAATAGTGGGAGTTAATTTGTTTAAAAATAAAATTTTTAAACATATTGGACAAGTCATAATTATAGTATCTAACTAGAATCTTTGACTCTACAGAAAAATGTCTGCGTCCAACCCATTAGCACGTATCCTGGACACACATAGACTGACCGAACCCAATTATAAAGATTGGCTCAAGAACTACAAAATTATTTTGGGTTTTGAGAAGTTAACCCCTGTATTGGATCAGGACCCTCCCACCTTACCAGTCCGTCCATCCACTGAATGGAGACCATCTCTAGAAAAATGGATAGACAAAGATAATAAGGCCAGATATTACATACTGGGCTTGATGTCTGATGAGCTCCAGCGCCAACACGAAGATATCAGAACTGCTCGCCAAATGTTGGCTCACCTACAAGAGATGTTTGGTGAACAGAGTCGCGCAGCCAAGTATCAAGTCACGAAATGACTTTTTAAGGCTAAGATGCATGATGGGTAGTCAGTCCAAGATCACTATCTAATGATGATCAAGGACTTGGAAGAGCTTGAGAAGCTCGATGTGAAGTTAGACTTGGATCTACAGAATGATGTTATTTTGCAATCCTTGACTGATGCATATGGGAAATTCATCATGAATTACCACATGCATAAACTTCAAAATTCCTTGGCCGAATTAATGAACATGCTCGTCACCGCTAAGCTTTTTATGAAAGATTCTAAAGGCTCAGTTCTTGCTATGAAATGGACTTCTTCCAAAAGAAAGTCTTCTGGAAAGAAAAAGAAGTCTGCGAAAAAGTAGAAGATGGAATGAGAAAAGAAGAAGAAGGCAGAGCTGAAGAAGAATGCCGCTGTCAAAGGAAAGTATTTCCATTACAACAGCGATGGCCATTGAAAGCAAAACTGTCCTATTTACCTGGCCACCCTAAAGAACAAGAAGGAAGGTCCTTCTAAAGGTATGCTCATTATTAAGTCTAACCTTACGATTTTTTCTACATCCAGTTGGGTGCTTGACTCTGATTCTAGTGCTCATCTGTGCACTTCCATGCAGGATCTTGAGGATAGCAAGAGGCTGAGGGATAGAGACATGATCCTATGCATCAAAAATGGAGCAAGAGTTGCTGCAGTGGCTGTGGGAACATATCCTCTTCGATTATCATCTAGTTTACCTTCTTTAAGGACCATTGTAATATTTTTTATGAAAGAAATAAAATTGCAAATGGTTTCCTTATTAACGGTCTTTATCAGCTACATATTGATGTATCTATTCTAACTAACGAGCAAAACGTGAATGCCAAATGACCTAGGAATAGTCCAAATGATAGGTATCTATGGTACCTGAGATTAGGTCATATAGCAGAAGATAGGATCAATAAATTGGAGAAAAATAGATTATTCAATCCGTTGACTTCTGAGTCATATCCAACTTATAAGTCTTGTCTTCAAGGCAAAATGACTAAACTCCTTTTTGTAGGACATGGAGAAAGGGCCACAGATCTCCTTGCCCTAGTACATATTGATGTATGCGGCCCATTTGATGTGCTAGCTAAAGGCAATTTTATCTACTTCATTACCTTTATCGATGATCTATCTAGGTATGAGTGTGTGTATCTTATGAGATATAAGTCTGAAGCTTTTAAAAAGTTTAAAGAATTCAGACATGAAGTAGAAAAACAAACTGAAAAATCTATTAAGGTTCTTCAATCAGATCGAGGAGATGAATACCTTAGTCGGGAATTCCTAGACTATCTCAAGAAAAATGGCATAGTCTCTCAATGGACTCCACCAAGAACACCTCAACTCAATGGGGTTTTAGAATGGAGAATTCGGACTCTATAGGATATGGTTTGATCCATGATGAGCTTCACAGACCTTCCAGATTTTTTTTGGGGATACTCATTGTTAACTTCAATTTATCTACTGAATAGGGTTCCCTCTAAAACCATTTCCACCACACCATATGAGATATGGCACAGTAAGAAACCAAGTCAGAGTCATGTCAGAATTTAGGGTTGTCTAGCTCATGTCAAAAGACAACAAGCGGATAAGTTAGAGTTTAGGTCCTTCAGAGCTTGATTCATAGGATATCCTAAAGAGTCAATAGGATACTATTTCTACATTTCAGAAGACCATAATGTGATTGTAAGTCGACATGCCATCTTTCTTGAAAAATAATTTATTCAAGATAGCGGCATTGGAAAGCAGATTAAGCTTGATGAGAAAGTCTCATAAGTATAACGAGCTAAGGACCAATTGGAATCAAATCAGGTTGAGCCAATAAGAACACTACCTCCTCCACCTCGTAGATTGGAAAGAGTTTTTTATCCCCCTGAAAGATACTTAGGTATTATTTTAGAGGAAGCAGAGAAAATGTTCCTCATAGGTAATGGTGCTCATGGTGATGATCCCAAAACCTACAACGAGGCAATATCAGATATCGACTTTGAGAAATGGCTAGAGGCAATGCAGTCAGAAATTGACTTGATGCACTCAAACCAAGTCTGGATCTTGGTAGATCCACCAGAAAGTATAGTACCTATTGGGTGTAAATGGATCTTCAAGAGAAAGATTGGTGTAGATGGGAATATGGAGACATTCAAGGCTAGACTAGTGGCAAAAGGTTATAGTCAACGTAAAGGCATTGACTATCAGGATACCTTTTCCCCAGTGGCTATGCTAAAATCCATCCACACATTGCTTGCCATTGCAGCATATTTTGATTATGAAAAATGGCAAATGAACGTGAAAATGGCATTCTTAAAAGGATATCTGGAGAAAGATATCTATATGGAACAGCCGCTAGATTTCACATCCAGTGATACTGATCACAAGGTTTGCAAACTACAAAGGTCCATATATGGACTTAAGCAAGCATCTCGGAGCTGGAATACTCGTTTCAATAATGTGATCAAAACATTTGGTTTCATCAAAAATAAAGAGGAACAATGTATCTTCAAAATGGTCAGTGGGAGCACTGTTGTCTTCCTCGTATTGTACGTGGATGACATCCTTCTTATTGGGAATGATATTCCCATGTTGACGATAGCCAAAATATGGTTGTCCAAGGAATTCTCCAAGAAAGACCTAGGTGAAGCATCCTTTATTCTAGAAATTAAGGTCGATAGGGATAGACCGAATAGGATGCTAGGACATTCACAGAAGATGTATGTAGAGGAAGTACTAAAGAGGTTTAGTATGGAAAACTTTAAGAGGGGATTAATATCTTTCAGACATGGTATTCATCTTTTCAAGAAGATGTGCCCTAGCACACCTGAGAAAATAGAACGCATGAGCAAGAACCCTTATGCTTCTGCAATAGAGAGCCTTATGTATGCCATGCTATGTACACGACCTGATATAGCCCATGCTGTGAGTGTCACAAGCAGATATCAGTCAAATCCGGGTGAAGAACACTGGACTTCTGTGAAATGTATCCTTAAGTACTTAAGAAGAACTAAGGATATGATGTTGGTCTTTGGTAATGGAGAACTCCAAGTCCAGGGATACACAGACTCAAATTTCATGTCCGATGTAGATGATTGAAAGTCGACATCTGGGAGTCTGTTGGTGTGCTATGGTAGTGCTGTCAGCTGGAAGAGTTCCAAGCAAATCGTGATAGCAGATTCTACCATGGAAGCAGAATATATCACTGCATCAGAGCCTGCGAAGGAAACATTCTGGTATAAAAAGTTTGCTGCAAAAATCGGAGTAATGCCATCAGATGCCATTCCTCTATACTACGATAATAATGGCACCATAGCCCTTGCTAAGGAGCCGAGGTCTCACCAAAAATCTAAGCACATTGAGTGGTGATACCACCTCATCCGCGATTACCTCAAAAAGAAATACGTCGAGGTCAAGAGAGTCAATTCTGCAGACAATGTGGCAGACCCACTTACAAAGCCGTTGGGACAACAAAAGATCGAAGCCCACCTTGAGAAGATGGGACTTAGACTTGTAGCCAATTGGCTTTAGGACAAGTGGAAGATTGTTAGATATATATGCCCTAGAAGCCAGAATTGGCTGACACTTGTAATACACTTCTAGGGGCAAAATTATAATTTTGACTATAATCAATAAAATGGGTTATTTTCTATCACATATGTGTATTTAGTGTCTGTGATACATCCTTTGAGTTAATGGTAATGATAATTCACATTTTCAAGAGTTGAAAATTTAAGACATGAATAATCATTATTAACTCATAAAATGCCTCCGACCATACGATCATCACGAGGATGGTGATTGATTCGAAAAGTTGGTGTATAACCGCTTCTCTTTAGTAGATGAGTCTTGTGCCTATGGTATGGAGACATCGATGCAAGAGTATAGGTACTTGTTAATGACTGACTCGATAGGAAGTCTACCTTCTCGTTAATGACTGACTCAATGCCGCACAGGTGTGTGTGGTTCTTTGACTTGAGGTGCATCAATAGTTCACCTTGAGGGTATTAAAGTTTGACTATACCATAACTCGGTCTCCTAGCCATTCGGAACTCTGATGTGTAGGTTGGCTATAGCATGTTCATTGTAGGAACTGGATTGCATCAAGATGGAATCTATCTGCCTCGGTGGTAGAGGAGCAGCCCTATGATGATCATAAGAATCAAGTCCAGAAGCCCATGGCCATGGCAGAGTGAAATAATAGAAAGAGTTTCTATTTAGGTTTTCACATCGGACTTGAATCGAATGATTACATCATATGACAGAAACTAGGGTTTGATGAGTTCACCTTAGCCCTAATCCGATCGGAGCTCGGATAGAAGAACTTAATCACACAGGTAGCTGCACCAAGAGGTTCACATTTAGCTCTGATGGGTTGCCACCACATACTTCTAGGTGTCACTGGTGGATTTTGGGAGCAATTAGAATGATTTAGATGATCGATCATTCTAGCTGTTCGAATCAAAAGAGTTCTGATCCATCGAAAGGAGTTTCGATGATGTCGATGATAGAGATCATGACATATCTCATTACCATATAGAACTGAACCTAACCAGATCATACAAATAAGAGTTTGAATCCGGTGATCATCAATTAAATTGATCCAGTTCAATTGATCTGAATAAGATTCAATTAGGTTCATGAAAATCGTACTAGCACTCGATTGAACCTAACGTTCTTCTTTTACTATCATAAATAGTTATCCTGACTGAGCCAAAGAAGTTTGTGCTCGATCAGAGGCCTTCACTTGGTCTAACTGGAGTCTGTGCAAGTCAAAAAAGGGTTGTCTTATTTTGTAAGACAATACCTGCCATTTTTGGTCACCTGCCATTTCTCGTCCTTTGACTTTGGTCAAAAGTTGACCTTTGATTGGTCAAATATTGACCATTGATACTTTGACTTCTGTCCACGTGTCATGCACCTATTGGAGAGCTGGTGGGGGCTTGTCCCCCTACCAGAAACTAGCAAGGAGGAGGGCACACGCCACCCTTGGCGTGCGCCCAAGCTTGAGGCGCCCAGGAGTCCCTATTGGATAGGAACTCCATCTCCTTATTGGATTCTGATTAGACTCCTCCTAAGAACCAACTTTGACTGGTCTTTGGCACCATCTAAGGATGAATCCAAGGGACTCTATTTCCACCAATCAGATTCAGATCTGATTACACAAAGGGTTGTGATTGGATGGGAAGAAGAGGAGTTGGATCATGCATAGTCTATAAATAAGACCCTGCGCCCAACTCAAAACATATAGAATAATTCCCATGCCCCAAGGCTGCCTCTCTCTTCCTCCTCCATGCCAAGTTCATCTCCTCCCTCTCCTCTCCATGCCCAAAGAAGTTTGGGATCTCAGTTGGTGCAATCTAGGTGAAAGAAAGGCGACAGAAAGCTAGAAGGCTACACTCCTACTTAGGATAACTGCTGATCTTCAAAAGCTATTTTGAAGATCCTCCAAATCAAATTCAGATCCAATTTTTGGAGATGTGATAGAGAAGAAGAGGATCTCTAGATCTAGCCTAAGTGGATACCAGTAGAGACTAGGCACTTGCATGGCTAGAGCCAGAACCTTCCTCTGCTTATCGGATTATCAACGGGTAATAGGATTACTCTACATCAAGGTAAATTAAATATGATTTAATTTATCTATATTTTATTTTAATTATTAAAATAATAAAAATTAGATCTAAAATATCTCAGATCTAATTTGGATCAAAGAAAATAATTTTTAAAATATATCTCTTGATCCGATCATATCTGAACGAACCTTGTCCGAAAAATCAGGATTTTCCTTCAACTGACTCCATCTTTGAATCTGACCATGATGATAGCAGAAGCATGTCAACTTATGTCTTTATCCTAAATGAAGGAGCCATCTGCTAGAAGAGTTCCAAGCAGCATATTGTGGCAAATTCTATTTGTGAAGTAGAGTACATCGCAGCATTAGATGCTGCGAAGAAAGCTGTGTGGCTGAGAAAGTTCATCACCGAGCTCGAAGTAGCACTCATCCTTGATGGTCTGGTCCTGTTCTACTATGACAGCATTGGTGCCATTGCTCAGATGAAGGAACCGAAGGCACACTAAAGGATGAGGCACATACTATGCTACTACCACCTGGTTTGGGAGATCATGAATAGAGGTGACGTCAATCTTCAGAAGATCGACGAAAAGGATAACTAAGCCAACCCGTTCACTAAAGCCCTAGTGATAAAGAAGTTTGATGACCACAAGTCAAAGATGGGTATTAGATACTATGACGAGTGGCTTTAGGATAAGTCGGAGTTATTGGGAAACATGTCCTAAAACCAATCGTAAGCCTATTGATGGTTGTGCTACCTTGTAATTATAATTGATTCATCATTAAATAAAATATATTTTTGGCATTTTCATCATAAAGTCTACATCTTCTAATGAACTCCATTATTATGATGAAGTCCGTAGGACTATTTACCTTTGATAAAGAGAGAATTTATCAATTAGTCCTTAAACTATTCACAATCAAATGATACGTTGTTAATAAGGACAACAGCGTTTATCGAGCATAACTCATTGTATGCTATATGGATTGGTTGTCCTCTTAATTAAGGAGTATGGAGATATTGGTATGGCATACAAGTGAGATGTATGGGTACATTATCATGGAATGTGACCAACTCTAGAGCATTCTGCTGTCAAGAATTGCTCTGATGGGATATAGATATAAGTGTCCCTTAGACCTGAGATCATCATAAAGGCTTGCAAGCAACTCACTATGCTTTGGTACAGAACTAACTAAATTTCTAATTTAGTGATGGAAGATTTTTGGGCATAGTCAAGTACTTGCGAAGTTGGTGAGTGATTAAAATGGGATTAACCACTCCAAGAGTTTGAGAAGAATGCATCATTATATTTCAATATAGCAAAATCCTTGGCCAGGATAATCCATGAGATGGATTTGATATTTTAAAATATAATATGGATGACCTAATCGAGGTTGATAGTTAAACTTTGAAGTATCCTATGAGAATTTTGGTCAAGTGGATGAATTATACAAAAAACTATATCCACAGAGATTCTAAGGATGTTGTTCTATACATTCGACCTATCCAACCATCGGGTACCATTGCTAGATGGTCACTTTGATTGGTAGAAAAATTTATTCCTATATGATTAGCTTAGGTTTGAACATACGAGATCACACACATAAGAGTTCTCCATCTGATCGGATGGTTGATCGATGATTAAGAATCATTATAGGTTAAACATTCAATATAATTAATGTTTGACCTAGTGCAAGTATTGCAGGAGGATCGATTAGCAATTTAATTACTAACTAACTTAATTAGATTAAGTCAGAAGATTGAATTAAGTCTAATTAAATATAATTTAATTAAATTTAGTTTGGGCTTAATTGGATTAAGTTCAATTGGTTTATTGGATGAGCAAATTGCAAGGAAAAACTAGTCCTAGTTCAATTAGGACTTGTATAAATTCAATTTCTAATTTGATTAAAAAATTAAACTAGAATTAAATTTAATTTAATCTGATTTAATTAGATTATTAGTTGTACTAAGATCTAATCTAATTAGATTAATTAAATCCTAATTTAATTTGGTCCAAGGATCAAGTTGGACCAAGTCAAACTAGGAGTCCTAATGAGACTAGGACTCCTATCTCCATGCGCCACCTAAGCCCCAACGCCTCCCATGCCATTTTCGTTGGATCTTTTTATGGAAATATTTCTTTCCAGATGTTCATGCATGGCCCCTTACTCCCTTTATCTCAAATATGGTATTTAGATATTATGATCAAGTCAAAAGAAGAGTTTGAATTGATTTAAACTCTATGAGATAGAGTTTTGAGAAACCAAAACTTCTTCCTATTTTGTGTCACCCACATCCCTATTTTTCCTCTCAAAATTTTTGTGGCCTTTAGAGGCCTTTTTGTGTGACATTCCTAATAGTCCACATAGAAAATAAAGGAGAGGCCGCCCAAGAGTTAGGCCCCCCAATTCTAGCCCTATTTGGATAATCCTTGACTAGGTATTTGACCAAGTCAAGGATTCCTCTATATCTCCTTATATAAAATGAATTTTAACCTAATTTTTTCATAGATTACACATCTGAGAGAGATCATTTGGAGCATGAAAAATCTGAGAGAGAAGCCTAGGATGTGGGATTTTGTAAAGACACCAATCAAGGTGCTTTGGTGAGAGAAGAAAGAAGAAGAAGAGGGTATTCTTCTAGGTTTTTTCTTCCACTCCTATTTCTCCATTTTTTATGAGTATTTGAGAGATGTCTCAGCATCACGAGTCATCTTCCTCAACTTTAGAAAGTTGGAGAGTCCAAGCTTGAAAGAAAGATGATCCAGATCAATCATCGAAGAAGGATCAGCATAGTACTAGCACACTATGCTGATTTTCAGGCACCAACTTCATATCTATAATTGAGGGCTTGTGTGGATAATTCGTAGAGGCCTAACATGTGTGTGGCTTAGAGCAACCATCTCAGATTCGGATCAGCGAGTTAAAAAACTCGAGATTCAAAGGTAAGGTTGATCTGATCTTCCTATTACATGTCTAAATCTGATCTAGAGTAGTCTGCTATTGATATAATTAATATGCAGTTCTTTTGACATTTTATTTTCTAATTTAGTAGCATGCCTTAATCATATAATAGGATCCTATATCTATAATTTTATGTTACATTATTCATGATTTAATGTGATTAATTCACCTCTTCCACTGTAATTTTGAAAAAATTTCAAAAGCTAACCCTAGATCAGTTCCTACACGATGGAGGGGAGCCGTAGGGTGTGGGGGACCATGATGGTTGGGTACATGGGTGGCACAGGGGCTGGAGGGTCAGGGGCCCGTGATGGATTAGGCACGGATGGGGGTGCGTGTGTCTTGGAGGGGAGCCATGGGTGTTCGACAGTGGTAAGGAGCCGCAGGTGGTGGGGGGCTTCAATGGGTGGGGGGTTTCAATGAGTTTAATCCTTAGTAATTTTTAAAATTTTAATAAATCATAAAAAATAATAATAAGCATAATAATAATGATGATGATGATGATAACAGTAAAAATGGTAATCATAAAAATAATAATAACAATAATAATAATAGTAGTAGTAATAATAAAAATAGTAATATTAATACTAGTAAAAGAAAAAATAATAATAATAATAATAATAGAAATAATAATAATAATAGTTGTAGTAGTAATAATATAATAATAGTAATAGTAATAATAATAAAAGTAAAAAATAGTAATAATATTAGTAGTAGTAGTAATAATAGTAATAATAATAGTAAAAATAGTAGTAGTAATAATAATAACAATAATAATAAGTAATAATAATAATAATAAATAGTAATAGTAATAGTAATAATAATAATAGTAAAAGTGGTAGTAGTAATAATAATAATAGTAGTAGTAGTAATAATATAAATAATAATAATTTAATTGACAAATAAATTTTAAGATAAATTAATAAAATATTTAAAAATTAGATATTTTTTATAATTAAAATAGTTAAATTTTTAATTATATTTTTATGCTTTTACTTATTATAGTTTAATCTTATTTTTTATTCAGTTCCTGTATTCCATTATAATTATGATTTAATATTTTAATTTGCATTAATCGAAGGTTTTAATTTCTAATGCATATGAACTATTTGATTTGAGATTTGGATCGAGTTTCAATCAAGGATATGAGTCAGGATCCTAGCTATTTGGGATTCGAGTCATGATCCAGGTCGAATCTTGGTCTAGAATCTGGATCGAGTTTTGATCAGGGATATGAGTCAGGATCCTATTTGGGATTCAGGTCATGATCTAGGTCAGATCTCGATCTAGCATCTAGATCGAGTTTGGATCTCGGGTCAGATCTCGGTCTGGGATCTGGGTCCAATCTTTCGATTATTACATTCATTTATGTGTCAAGTTAATTATATGCATAGTTTAAACATTGCAGATATGGCACCAGGAGGGATACGATGATGTTCGACTTTCCAACCTACCCCTGAGCCTTCTTCCATTTCCACTGCTACATCATTAGAGTCGTCGAAGGGCCCTGTATAGGTGGGTCTAACTGAGGAGGGTTCGAGTGATCAGGCAGGCTCGAGTGGTATTTTAATATTTTTTATGTAATAAAATTTAATTTTAATTTATCTATTAGGTTTATAGATGGCTATTATACTAATAATTTATTCATTAGTTTTTCACGCCATTCTCTTTCAGTGGTGAGACGAGGACGAGGTCCATCGAAGAACCTCACCCTTGAGCATTAGAGATGCGAGCATGAGGAACAACATCTCCACATCGAGATTTCGTCAGGCTATACCTGTTAGATATATGTGCCCTAGAAGCCAGAATTGGCTGATACTTGTAATAGACTTCTAGGGGCAAAATTATAATTTTAACTATAATCAATAAAATGGGTTATTTTCTATCACATATGTGTATTTCGTGTCTGTGATACATCCTTTGAGTTAATGGTAATGATAGTTCATATTTTCAAGAGTTAAAAATTTAAGACATGAATCATCATTATTAACTCATAAAATACATCCGACCATAGGATCATCATGAGGATGGTGATTGATCTAGAAGGTTGGTGTATAATCGCTTCTCTTTAGTAGATGAGTCTTGAGTCTACGGTGTGGAAACATCAGAGCGAGAGTATAGATACTCGTTAAAGAACGAGGGCACTGAGCATGACCATCTTGAGTAGTCATTAGGAAGTCTATCTTTTCTTCAATGACTGACTCGATGCTGCAGTGGTGTGTCTGGTTCTTTGACCTGAGGTGCATCGGCAATTCACCTTGAGGGTGTTATAGTTTGACTATACCATAACTCGATCTCCTAGCCATACGGAACCCTGAGGTGTATGTTGGCTATAGCATGTTCGTTGTAGGAACTAGATTGCATCAAGATGAAATCTATCTACCTAGGTGGTAGAAGAGCAGCCCTATGATGATCATGAGAATCAAGTCCAGAAGCCCATGGCCATGGCAGAGTGAAATAACAGAAAGAGTTTCTATTTAGCCTTTCACATCGGATTTGAATCGAATGAATACGTCATATGACAGAGACTAGGGTTTGATGAGTTCACCTAAACCCTAATCTGATCGGAGCTTAAGATAGAAAAACTTAATCACACAAGTAGCTGCAGCAAGAGATTCACATTTAGCTCTGATGGATTGCCACCATATACTGCTAGGTGTCACTGGTGGATTTTGGGAGCAATTAGAATGATTTAGATGATCGATCATTCTAGCTGTTCGAATCAGAAGAGTTCTAATCCATCAAAAGGAGTTTCGATGATGTCGATGATAGAGATCATGACATATTCCATTACCATATAGAACTAAACCTAACTAGATCACACAAATAAGGGTTTGAATCTGGTGATCATCAATTGAACTAATCCAGTTCAATTGATCTGAATGAGATTCAATTAGGTTCAAGGAAATCGTGCTAGCACTCGATTGAACCTAACGTTCTTCTTTTACTATCATAAATAGTTGTCCTGACTGAGCCAAAGGAGTTTGTGCTCGATCAGAAGCCTTCACTTGGTCTGACTGGAGCCTATCTAGGTCAGAAAAGGGTTGTCTTATTTTGTAAGACAATACCTGCCAGTTTTGGTCACCTACCATTTCTCGTCCTTTCACTTTGGTCAAAAGTTGACCTTTGACTGGTCAAATGTTGACCATTGACACTTTAACTTCTATCCACATATCACACACCTATTGGAGAGCTGGTGGGGGCTTATCCTCCGACCAGAACCTGGCAAGGAGGAGGGCGCACGCCACCCTTGGCGTGTCCCCAAGCTGGAGGTGCCCAGGAGTCCCTGTTGGACAACGAGTCCATCTCCTTTTTGGATTCTGATTAGACTTCTCCTAAGAACCAAGTTTGATTGGTCTTAGATGCCATCTAAGGAGGAATTCAAGGGACTCTATTCCCACCAATCAGGTTTAGATCTGATTTCACAAAGGGTTGTGATTGGTTGGAAAGAAGAGTTGGATCACGCAAAGTCTATAAATAAGACCCTGCGCCCAACCCAAAGAGCATTGAAAATTCCCATGCCCCAAGGCTACCTCTCCTCTCCTCCTCCATGCCAAGTCCATCTTTCCTCTCTCCTCTCCATGCCCAAAGGATTTTAGGATCCAAGTTGGTGCAATCCAGATGAGAGAAAAGCGACAGAAAGCTAGAAGGCTGCACTGCTGCAAAGGACAACTGCTGATCTTCATAAGGTATTTTGAAGATCCTCCAAATCAGATTCAGATCTAATTTTTGAAAATATGATAGAAAAGAAGAGGATCTCTAGATCCAACCCAAGTAGATATCGGAGAGGCTAGGCATTTGCGTGGCTAGATCCAGAACCTTCCGCTGCCTATAGGATCATCAATGGGTAATAGGATTACCCTACATTAAGGTAAATTAAATTTGATTTAATTTATTTAAATTTATTTTAATTATTAAAATAATATAAATCAAGTCTAAAAAATTTTAGATCTGATCTAGATCAAAAAAAAAAAATTTTGAAATATATCTCTTGATCCGATCAGATCTGAACGAACCTGGTCCGGGAAATCAGGATTTTTCTTCAACTGGTATCAGAGCCAAGGTTCTAAAGCATTTAGATCTGATTTTAATTTTATTTTAATTAAAAAATAAGTGATCTTAGATATCACATGAGATGTGATCAGATCTGAAATTAGAAAAAGTTAAAATTAAATGATTTGGATCTAAGATTAGAAAATATGCATGACTAGTTCTAAAATAGAATAGTTCTATAGAATAGTCTTGCATGTTTACAATTTAATTTGATTAAATTATATTTTAGATCTATTTATTTATTATTTTTTGATATTATAATTATTATAATAATATCTAAAAAATAGTAAATAAAAATTATTTAATTTTAAACATCATATGAGATATGATTGATGCATGTCTAGACTAGTTGTCGAATAGTTCTACATAGTTATCTAGATTAGAGTTTATTTTGATAAGATCAATTTAAATCTAATTTTTTAGATTGTTATGAGATAATTTAGATCTAAAAGTATGCATGATTCGATACATGAGATGTATGCAAAATATGCCATGATTAGATCTAATTTGTATATGAGATATATGATATAGATCTAAAATTATTTTGTAGTATTGCATGTTCCTGATTAAGGGGTTCCTCTTAGCCATCCGGTCATAAGAACGAAGAAGGGTTTAAAGACCCTCTCCTCCCATCCGATGGGGTGTTCTTGTGATGTGTAGGGGTGCTGCGGCCGTCCTTAATCAAAAATTCAAAACTTACTTTCTGTAAAATCCTAGATCCTGAAACCCTAGGATTTATTATGCATATTTTGTTTATGAACCCTACTTAATTAAAAATTAAGATTATGGAATATAAAGTAGGTCTAAAATTAAGAATTTTAGATCTAAGACATATTCATAATACTGGGTTCGGACTTGGGGAGCTCAATTAGGTCTAAGCGGTTGATCAAATCAAATCAAGAGTTGGTTAGATGGGATCAACAATGCTTAAATTGACCAGCCTAATAGGATTAAGTCTGGGTCAATATCGAGTCACGATCAAGGAAGACCAAATTAGGCTCAAAGGTTAGAGTCTGAATTATAGGCTAACCCAACTAGTTCTGACTTAACAATTTGATGTCTAAGGTAAGTTTGGCACATACGACCGACTGGTTTTTAACTGGGGGCTACTCGACCTGAATGCGTTCTTGTATGAGTTAATGGCATATCCCTTCCATCGGTCTCACTTACCTGGCCATATCTGTTGACTCAGTTCTGATTTGAGGTGGTCAATAATCCAAGCTAACCCATGCCACTAGGTTAGTCATAATTGTTATGACTATGGCAAGTCTAGTTTAATGAGACCTGAATCAATTCTTCCTAAGAAAAGATTAAGTCTGAGGTCTTCCACCATTGTAGATGTGCGGGCCCTTCTCGGGGTTGATTGTTCTCAGCTGGATACAGTGGCTCAGTTGCACCGAGAAGATGCAACCATGTCTATTAGGCATTGGATGCTATGGGCTGGAGGATGAGTTGGGCTCAATATTTCGAATACAGTGAGAGACCCAATTAGGAATTCTGTCTGTGCAAATGATGGGTCTGACTTAACTAAGGAGTGGATCAATATTCTGGATATGGTGAGATTCATGAATTAGAGACCAAGTTTGGGTGCACCATGATTAGAGAATCATTGAACAAGAGTTGTTCACTCATTGGCTAACCCATCACCAATAACTATTAGGTGAGGTGATGAGTCAGTTGGTGAGACCGCACCACCCACTAGAAATCATTAATCCTAGAGATTTTTGCATCTCTACAGAGGGAGTGTAAGGATCCAAGAAAATAGTGAGAGCTAATTTATTTAAAAATAAAATTCCTAAATAAATTGATCAAGTCATAATTATAGTATCTAACTAAAATCTTTGACTCTCTATAGGAAAATATCTGCGTCCAACCCATTGGCATGTATCCTGGACACACATAGACTGACCGGACCCAATTATAAAGATTGGCTCAGGAACTATAAAATCATTTTAGGTTCCGAGAAGTTAACCCATGTATTGGATCAGGATCCTCCCATCTTACCAGCCCGTCCATCCAATGAACAGAGAGCATCTCTAGAAAAATGGATAGATGAAGATAATAAGGCAGATATTATATGTTGGACTCGATGTCTGATGAGCTCCAGCACCAACATAAAGATATCGGGACTGCTCGTCAAATGTTGACTCACCTACAGGAGTTGTTTGATGAACAGAGTTATGCAGCCAAGTATCAAGTCATGAAATGACTTTTTAAGGCTAAGATGCACGATGGACAGTCAGTCCAAGATCACTATCTAATGATGATCAAGGACTTGGAAGAGCTTGAGAAGCTCGATGTGAAGTTAGACTTGGATCTACAAAACGATATTATTCTACAATCCTTGATGGATGCATATGGGCAATTCATCATGAATTACCACATGCATAAACTTCAAAATTCCTTGACCGAATTAATGAACATGCTGGTCACCGTTGAGCTTTCTATGAAAGGTTCTAAAGGCTCAGTTCTTACCATGGAATGGACTTCTTCCAAAAGAAAGTCTTCTGGATAGAAAAAGAAGTCTACGAAAAAGCAAAAGGTGGAAGGAGCAAAGAAGAAGAAGGCAGAGCCAAAGAAGAAGGCCGATGTCAAAGGAAAGTTTTTCATTGCAACAGTGACGGAGACTTAAAGCGAAACTGCCCGACTTACCTGGCCACCCTGAAGAACAAGAAGGAAGGTCCTTCTGGAGGTATGCTCGTTATTGAGTCTAACCTTACGGTTTCTTCTGCATCTTGTTGGGTGCTTGACTCTGGTTCTAGTGCTCATCTATGCACTTTCATGTAGGATCTTGAGGATAGCAGGAGGCTAAGGGATGGAGAAATGATCCTACGCATCGGTAATGGAGCAAGAGTTGCTGCAGTGGCCATGAAAACATACCCTCTTCGATTACCATCTGGTTTAGACTTAGTTTTGAAAGACTGTTATTATGTGCCTGCAGCTAGCAGAAATTTGATTTCTGTTTCATGCTTAGCGCTAGAAGGCTATGTGATTATCTTCTTTAAGGACCATTGTAACATTCTTTATGAAAGAAATAAAATTGTAAATGTTTTTGTTATTAATGGACTTTATCAGCTACATATTGATGTATTTGTTCTAACTATCAAGCAAAACGTTAATGCCAAACGACCTAGGGATAGTCCAAATGACAGAAGATAGGATCAAAAAATTGGACAAAAATGGGCTATTGAGTTCGTTGACTTCTGAGTCATATCCCACTTGTAAATCTTATCTTCAAGGCAAAATGACCAAACTCCCTTTTGTTGGACATGGGGAAAGGGCCATAGATCTTCTTGCCCTAGTACATACTGATGTGTGCGGCCCATTTGATGTGCCGGCTAGAGGCAATTTTGTCTACTTCATTATCTTTACCGATGATCTATCTAGGTATGGGTATGTGTATCTTATGAGACACAAGTCTGAAGCTTTTGAAAAGTTCAAAGAATTCAGACATGAAGTAGAAAAATAAACTAGAAAATCCATTAAGGTCCTTCGATCAGATCGAGGAGGTGAATACCTTAGCCGGGAATTCCTAGACTATCTCAAGGAAAATGGCAGTCTCTTAATGGAATCCACCAAAAATACCTCAACTCAACGGGGTTTTAGAATGGAGAAATCGGACTCTATTGGATATGGTCCGATCCATGATGAGCTTCACAGACCTCCTTGATTTTCTTTTTACTCTTTGTTAACTTCAATTTATCTACTGAATAAGGTTTCCTCTAAGACCATTCCTACCACACCGTATGAGATATGGCATGGTAAGAAACTAAGTCTGAGTCATCTTAGAATTTGGGGTTGTTCGACTCATGTCAAAAGACAACAAGCGGACAAGTTAGAGTTTCGGTCCTTCATAACTCGATTCATAGGATATCCTAAAGAGTCATTAGGATACTATTTCTACATTTCAGAAGACCACAATGTGATTATGAGTCGACTGCCATCTTTCTTGAAAAATAATTTATTCGAGATAGCGACATTGGAAAGCAGATTAAGCCTGATGAGAAAGTCTCACAACGAGCTAAAGATCAATTAGAACCGAATCAGGTTGAGCCAATAAGAACACTACCTCCTCCACCTCGTAGATCAGAAAGAGTTTTTCATCCCCCTGAAAGATACTTAGGTATTATTTCAGAGGAACTAGAGGAAATATTCCTCGTAGGTAATAGTGCTCGTGGTGATGATCCCAAAACCTACAACGAGGCGATATCAGATATCGACTCTGAGAAATGGCTAAAGGTAATGTAGTCAGAAATTGACTCGATGCACTCAAACCAAGTTTGGACCTTAGTAGATCCACTAGAAGGTATAGTACCTATTGGGTGTAAATGGATCTTCAAGAGAAAGAATGGTGCAGATGGGAATGTGGAGATATTCAAGGCTAGACTAGTGGCAAAAGGTTATAGTCAATGCGAAGGCATTGACTATCAGAATATCTTTTTTCCCAGTGGCTATGCTAAAATCCATCCGCACATTGCTTGCCGTTGCAGCCTATTTTGATTATGAAATATGGCAAATGGACGTGAAAACGGCGTTCGTAAATGGATATCTTGAGGAAGATATCTATATGGAATAGCTGCTAGGTTTCACATCCAGTGATACTGATCACAAGGTTTGCAAGCTGCAAAGGTCCATATATGGACTTAAGCAAGCATCTCGGAGCTGGAACACTCATTTTAATGATGTGATCAAAACGTTTGGTTTCATCAAAAATGAAGAGAAATCGTGTGTCTTCAAAAAGGTTAGTGGGAGCGCTGTTGTCTTCCTCGTATTGTACGTGGATGACATCCTCCTTATTGGAAATGATATTCCCATGATGACGACAGTCAAAATATGGTTGTCCAAGGAATTCTCCATGAAAGACCTAGGTGAAGCATCCTTTATTCTAGGAATTAAGATCGATAGGGATAGACCGAATAGGATGTTAGGACTTTCACAGAAGATGAACATAGAGGAAGTACTAAAGAGGTTTAGTATGAAAAACTCTAAGAGGGGATTAATCCCCTTCAGACATGGTATTCATCTTTCCAAGAAGATGTGCCCTAGCACACCGGAGGAAATAGAACACATGAGCAAGATCCCTTATGCTTCTGCAATAGGGAGCCTCATGCATACAATGCTATGTACATGACCTGATATAGCCCATGCTGTGAGTGTCACAAGCAGATATCAGTCAAATCCATGTGAAGAACACTAGACTTCTATGAAATGTATCCTTAAATACTTAAGAAGAACTAAGGATATGATGTTGGTCTTTGGTAACGGAGAACTCCAAGTCTAGGGATACACAGACTCAAATTTTATGTCTGATGTAGATGATCGAATGTCAATATCTGGGAGTCTGTTTGTGTGCAATACTGGTGCTATCAGCTGAAAGAGTTTCAAGCAAATCATGATAGCAGATTCCATCATGGAAGCAGAATATATCACTGCATTAGTGGCTGCGAAGGAAGCATTCTGGTACAAGAAGTTTACTGTAGAAATTGGAGTAACGCCATCAGATGCCATTTCTCTATACCGCGAGAACAATGGCGCCATAGCCCTTGCTAAGGAGTCGAGGTCTCACCAAAAATCCAAGCACATTGAGCGGCGATACCACCTCATCCGCGATTACCTCGAGAAGGGTAACGTCGAGGTTAAGAGAGTCGACTCCACAGATAATGTGGCAGACCCGCTTACAAAGCCATTGGGCCAGCAAAAGATCGAAGCCCACCTTGAGAAGATGGGACTTAGACTTATAGCCAATTGGCTTTAGGACAAGTGGAAGATTGTTAGATATATGTGTTAGATATATGTGCCCTAGAAGCCAGAATTGGCTGACACTTGTAATACACTTCTAAGGGCAAAATTATAATTTTGACTATAATGAATAAAATGGGTTATTTTCTATCACATATGTGTATTTAGTGTCTGTGATACATCCTTTGAGTTAATGGTAATGATAATTCATATTTTCAAGAGTTGAAAATTTAAGACATGAATAATCATTGTTAACTCATAAAATGCTTCCCGACCATAGGACCATCACAAGGATGGTGATTGATCCGAAAGGTTGGTGTACAATCGCTTCTCTTTAGTATAGATGAGTCTTGAGTCTATGGTGTGGAGACACCGAAGCGAGAGTATAGGTACTCGTTAGAGAACGAGGGCACTGAGCGTGACCACCTCGAGTAGTCATTAGGGAGTCTACCTTCTCGTCAATGACTGACTCGATGCTCCAGTAGTGTGTCTGCTTCTTTGACCCGAGGTGCATCGACAGTTCACCTTGAGGGTGTTATAGTTTGACTACACTATTACTCGGTCTCCTAGCCATATGGAACCCTGAGGTATATGTTGGCTATAGCATGTTCATTGTAGGATCTGGATGGCATCAAGATGGAATCTATCTACCTCGGTGGTAGAGGAGCAGCCCTATGATAATCATGAGAATCAACTCCAGAAGTCCATGGCCATGGCAGAGTGAAATAATAGAAAGAGTTTCTATTTATATTTTCACATTGGACTCAAATCGAATGATTACATCATATGACAGAGACTAGGGTTTGACGAGTTTACCTTAACCCTAATCTGATCGGGGCTCAAGATAGAAGGACTGAATCACACAGGTAGCTGCACCAAGAGGTTCGCATTCAGCTCTGATGGGTTGCCACCATATACTGCTAGGTGTCACTGGTGGATTTTGGGAGCAATTAGAATGATTTAGATGATCGATCATTCTAGCTGTTCGAATCAGAAGAGTTCTGATCCATCGAAAGGAGTTTCAATGATGTCGATGATAGAGATCATGACATATCCCATTACCATACAGAACTGAACCTAACTGGGTCACACAAACAAGGGTTTGAATCTGGTGATCATCAATTGAATTGATCCAGTTCAATTGATCTGAATGAGATTCAATTAGGTTCAAGAAAATCGTGCTAGCACTCGATTGAACCTAACGTTCTTCTTTTGCTATCATAAATAAGTTGTCCTGCCTGAGCCAAAGGAGTTTGTGCTCAATCAGAGGCCTTTATATGGTCTGACTGGAGGTTGTTCAAGTTAGAAAAGGTTGTCTTATTTTGTAAGATATTACCTACCATTTTTGGTCACCTGCCATTTCTTGTTCTTTGACTTTGGTCAAAAGTCTACCTTTGACTGGTCAAATGTTGACCATTGACACATTGACTTTTGACCACATGTCATGCACCTATTGGAGAGCTGGTGGGGGCCTGTCCCCCTGCTAGAACCTGGCAAGGAAGAGGGTGCACGCCACCCTTGGCATGTGCCCAAGTTGGAGGCGCCTAGGAGTCCTTGTTGGACAAGGACTCCATCTCCTTTTTGGATTCCAATTAGAGTTCTTCTAAGAACCAACTTTGACTGATCTTAGGTGCCCTCTAAGGAGGAATCCAGGGGACTCTATTTCCACCAATCAGATTTAGATCTGATTTCACAAAGGGTTGTGATTGGTTGGGAAGAAGAGGAGTTGGATCATAGGTAGTCTATAAATAAGACCCTGCGCCCAACTCAAATGATTGATTGAGATCAGAGTTTCCATATGCCCCAAGGCCTTTTCTCCTCTCCTCCATGCCAAAGCTTCTTCTCCCTCTGTGCTCCACATCCAAAAGGAGTTTTGGATTTTTGGTTGGTGCGATTCAGATCAAAGAAAGGTGATTGAAAGCTAGAAGGCTGCACTGCTGCAAAGGACGACTGCTGATCTTCAAATGGAGTTTTGAAGATCCTCCAGATCTGATTTTTGGAGACGTGATAGAGAAAAAGAGGATCTCCAGATCCAGCCTGAGTGGATATTGGTAGAGGCCAGACACTTGCGTGGCTAGATCCAGAACCTTTCGCTGCATATAGGATCATCAACGGGTAATTGGATTACCCAAATCAGGTAAATTAAATTTGATTTAATTTATCCTTATTTTATTTTATTTATTAAAATAATAAGAATAAGATCTGAAATATTTCAGATCTGATACAGATCAAAGAGAAAAAATTTTGAAATATATCTCTTGATCTGATCAGATCTGAACGAACCTGGATCGGGAAATCAGGATTTTCCTTCAATATGTGTCCTAGAAGCCAGAATTGGCTGGTACTTGTAATACACTTCTAGGGGCAAAATTATAGCTTTGACTATAATCAATAAAATGGGTTATTTTCTATCACATATGTGTATTTAGTGTCTGTGATACATCCTTTGAGTTAATGGTAATGATAGTTCATATTTTCAAGAGTTGAAAATTTAGGACAAGAATAATCATTATTAACTCATAAAATACTCCCGACTATAGGATCATCATGAGGATGCTGATTGATCTGGAAGATTGGTGTACAATCGCTTCTCTTTAGTAGATGAGTCTTGAGTCTACGGTGTAGAGACACCGAAGCGAGAGTACAGGTACTCATTAGAGAACAAGGGCACTGAGCGTGACCACCTTGAGTAGTCATTAGGAAGTCTACCTTCTCATCAATGACTGACTCGATGCTGTAGTGGTGTGTCTGGTTCTTTGACCTAAGGTGCATCAAAAGTTCACCTTGAGGGTGTTATAGTTTGACTACACCATAACTCGATCTCCTAGCCATACGGAATCCTGAGGTGTATGTTGGCTATAGCATGTTCATTGTAGGAACTGGATTGCATCAAGATGGAATCTATCTACGTCGGTGGTAGAGGAGCATCCCTATGTTGATCATGAGAATCATGTCTAGAAGCCCATGGCCATGGTAGAGTGAAATAATTGAAAAGGTTTATATTTAGCTTTTCATGTCGGATTTGAATTGAATGATTACATCATATGATAGAGACTAGAGTTTGACGAGTTCACCTAAACCCTAATCTGATCGGAGCTCAAGATAGAAGAACTTAATCACACAGATAGCTGCACCAACATGTTCGCATTTAGCTCTGATAGTTGCCACCATATACTGCTAGGTGTCACTGGTGGATTTTGGGAGCAATTAGAATGATTTAGATGATCGATCATTCTAGCTGTTCGAATCAAAAGAGTTCTGATCCATCAAAAGGAGTTTCGATGATGTCGATGATAGAGATCATGACATATCCCATTACCATACAGAACTAAACCTAACTGGGTCACACAAATAAGGGTTTGAAGCTGGTGATCATCAATTGAACTAATCCAGTTCAATTGATCTAAATAAGATTCAATTAGGTTCAAAAAAATTGTGCTAGCACTCGATTGAACCTAACGTTCTTTTTTTACTATCATAAATAGTTATCCTGACTGAGCCAAAGGAGTTTGTGCTCGATCAGAAGCCTTCACTTGGTCTGATTGGAGCCTGTCTAGATCAAAAAAGGGTTGTCTTATTTTGTAAGACAATACCTACCATTTTTGGTCACCTGCTATTTCTCATCCTTTGACTTTGGTCAAAAGTTGACCTTTGACTGGTCAAATATTAACCGTTGATACTTCGACTTCTATCCACATGTCACGCACCTATTAAAGAGCTAGTGGGGGCTTGTCCCCCTGCCAGAACCGGGCAAGGAGGAGGGCACCCAAGCTGGAGGTGCCCAGGAGTCCCTATTGGATAGGGACTCCATCTCCTTTTTGAATTTCGATTGGACTTCTCCTAAGAACCAAGTTTGACTGATCTTAGGCACCATCTAAGGAGGAATCCAAGGGACTCTATTCCCACTAATAAAATTTAGATCTGATTTTACAAAGGGTTGTGATTGGTTGGGAAGAAGAGGAGTTTGATCATGCATAGTCTATAAATAAGACCCTGCACCCAACCCAAAGAGCATTGAAAATTTCCACACCCCAAGGCTGCCTCTCCTCTCCTCCTCCATGCCAAGTCCATCTTCCCCCTCTCCTCTCCATGCCCAAAGGAGTTTGGGATCCAAGTTGGTGCAATCCAGATGAGAGAAAGGTGACAGAAAGCTAGAAAGCTGCGCTGCTGATCTTCGAAAGGTGTTTTGAAGATCCTCCAAATTAGATTCAAATCTGATTTTTGGAGATGTGAAAGAGAAGAAGAGGATCTCTAGATCTAGCTTAAGTAGATATCGGTAGAGGCCCGGCACTTGCGTGGCTAGATCTAGAACCTTCCACTGCTTACAGGATCATCAACGAATAATAGGATTACCCTACGTTAAGGCAAATTAAATTTGATTTAATTTATCTAAATTTATTTTAATTATTAAAATAATAAAGATCAGATCTGAAATATCTCAAATCTAATCTGGATCAAAAAAAAAAATTTTAAAATATATCTCTTAATCCGATCAGATTTGAACGAACCTGATCTGGAAAATCTGGATTTTCCTTTAATACCATGCCTATTAGGGGATGGTACGAGCCATGGCAAATTGAGCTGGGCATCATTTGCTGCAACTATGCCCCAACGATGCTCTTCGATTGACGTCAAGTTACATGGCCTCAGAGGAAGGTCTTTTATAGCCACTTACAGGTATAATAATATTTATTTTAATATTTAATTAGTACTGTATTCTTATAATATTTCTTATTCATTGGCTATTTTTGATATTATTGATTTTGAGCACGATCATGTACGGTGAGCTATGGATGATCATTTATGCTCACGTTTCAAGAAGTATTGGTATCACATTCATCGCCATTGGTATGCTGTAGTGCACAACCATGGTGTGGAGGTAGCGCGATAGTGGCCATATGATAGCATCACTATGGAGGACTGGGCTGTCATATGCCGCACGTACGAGAATTCGACATATCATGTAACTTCATTTTATTTAAAATTTAATAATTAAATATTATTTATTTTTAAATTTAGTTATTTACTAACTAATTTGAATGTTAACTATGTAGGATCGATGTGCTAAAAATGCTGTAAATTGGGTGAGATAGATAGTCTCACATTGTATGTGTTCGAGGCCATTCATTCGTCATATGGAGCAAATGGTAAGTAATTTCTATTTATCATATATTAACTCTTTAACTATTTAAAAAAAATTTATTAATTATTCTCAAATTGTTAAGAGATGTAGAGAGTGACGAGCTTTCTGGTAGGATCGAGATCTACCAGCGGACACATTAGTGATGGTCAGGGGGCTGGACGATCGAGAGCCAGGAGCTTTATGTAAGTTTTCTCAATTATTTTTTTATTTATATTTTAATTTTTAGTACAAACTTAGAATAGCTATAAATTTTATTTTCTGGATCGTATGATAGACACTAAATCCTAGCCTCTCCCAGAGGACTCGACCAGACCCATAGATGATGAGATCTATGATCGGGTGCTTGGTATGAGACCCTATTATGTTAGGAGATCAGGGCATGGGATCAAAGCTCCTCCATCTTCACGTCCGTTCAGGGCTAACATCCATGTTGCCTATGATGTTTGGCTGGTGAAGATATAGAGACAGGCTGTTGAGGATCGACAGTGGGCTGTTGAGTTGACTGCATGCATCAATGAGTACTAGCAGTTTTAGACGTAGATGATAGAGTAGATCGCATAGATGGAGCAAATGATGCACATGATGAGGCAGTAGCAGGCCGGTTCGAGCTTCTCTGAGTACTTTCCTCCGACCCATTCCTCTTCTCCAGATATTATCGGTGCTTGATGGTCGGCTGCCTATTTTTGTATATATTTATTTTTATTTTGGATATTTTGTATTATGAAAAAATATTTTTTTTAATTATATTTTTATATAACAAAATAAAATTTATTTATGGATATGAATAAAATGATGAAATTTATTTATAGATGAAATGATGAAATTTATTTATGAATTTTTATTTTATTTTTATAAAATTATAATAATTAATATAAAAAAATATAAAAAATATTTTTTTATAATTTTTTAAAAACTTAATATATGATGGAATTATTTATGATGGATATTTTTTCATCATAAATAAGTAATTATTTATGATAGAAATTACCCATCATAGATAATCGATTATCTATGATGGAAATTTTTCATTGAAAATAATTATTTATCTACGATGGAAAGAATCCATTGCAAATAATAAATTATCTATGATGAAAATAATCCATCATAGATAATTAGTCATTTGCAATGGATTATTTCATTAGAAAAAATATTATTAGCAACAACAAATAAAAAATTTCCATCATAAATAATTTCATCATAGATAAATTTAATAAATAAAAAAAAATTTGAAGAAAATTTTTCATCATAAACAAAGGTTATTAGCAATGAAAATGGAATTTTCGTCACTAATTATTATCTGTGATACTATTTTTTGTGACAAACTATTAGATAGAAATTCCATCGCTAATAATTATTAGCAACAAAAATTTATTATTTGTGATGAAATTTTTGCATCATAAAAAATCTATTTTGTTGTAGTGCCTGCATTAAATTACAAATATGATAAGAGCTTTCAGTTTCTAATACCCAAGTAGTAATATCATATATTGAGAAGTTACAGGGGGTTATCATATAATTATCTTGCCCAGCAATAGCATGCTTCTTCCTCGACCTGTTCAGGTCCAGGGAGGCAATGTACTGAGGATAGTTCCTCTTCCAATGTCCCAGCTTCTTACAAAAAAAATACTCCACCTGGCTCTAGTCAAGCTTAGGCTTCTTGGTCTGACCCTGTACAAACGTCCCAGCATGCGGTTGCACCTTCTTATTCTTCTACTTCTTGTTCTTCTTTCCTTTTTTAAAGGATCGATGATCAGAAGAAGACCCTCCCACTATATTCACTGACTTCTTATAGAGCTAGTGATCCTTCTCAAAGTTCTACGGTAACCCTAAGAAACTATGGTAGTTCACTACAGGCTTTATCATTCAAAAATGAGTAAGAAAAGGGAGGAAGGACTTAAGCAGAGAGTTTAGTATCTCATCCTTCACAAGTTGCTCATACAAGAAAAAGTCCAGTTTACTCAGGCACTCAATCATCTCAATCATGTACAATACATGATCAGTGACAAATGCTCCATCCCTCATCCGAGCATTGAAAAAGACACAACTAGTCTTGTGCCTCTCAACATCGTCAAGCATACCAAAGGAGTCATTCAATATTTGAAGCATCTCCTATGGCTGAAAGTTTTCAAACCTACAGCCGAACTCATCATTCATTGTCGCCAGCATGATGCATCGAATAGTGGTACGGTCGTTGAGCCACTTCTGGTAAGTGTCTCGGTACCACCCCTCTAGCATTCAGAGCTAACTCCTTAGGTGCTGGATCTATCAAAATATATAGGATCCGCTCATGCTCTAGGACTATTTTTAACTTTCGATACCAGCAATTGAAGTTGAGTCCCATTAGCTTATCATTGTCTAATAATGATCGGAGCGACAGGGTAGTGGCCATAACTATAGAAAAAGGAAAACCATAACCTAATTAGCATATGAATTATGTATCCCAAAGATATAGACTTTAGTCTAAAGGTTCTCCCACTATTTTATAAGAATTGGTAGCCTCTACCTCCAATTCAAGGAATTACTTTAATTTGTTAGTGGATACTAGAATCCACACAGACTGCACATAAGCCCGACTTTGGTTGGTCAACCCATGTGCATTAATGGATAAGTTCATGACCAATTATTTTTCTAAATAATTTCTAATAATTTTAATTATGCCTCAGAAACCTAATCAATAAGCTTTGGCCTCTACTAAAAAGGTCCAGTTAGGTCCAACCATTAACATAACTGTATTTGGTGCATCTGACCAATAAATGATCAGGCCCAACTTTGTTCAACCAACCTAACCACCATTTGAAAGACAACCAAATCATCATATTATGAATGATAATTCCATTAGTCAATAAGCACCAAGCCTTTGGGCCTCCAATGATTATTATATTAGGATATCAGCTCACTTTGATATCACTTGATGAGGATCTCGTAGTGGGATATTGCAGTAGAAAGAAAGAAGAAAATAAAACAAAACACAACCAAATACATAGATCAGCCTAAAGGCTCATCTCTATGGGGCATGCAAAACTTCACTATGAAAAAGAAAGAGATACAAGAGAAGATTATCCACTCTCAACTCACGTATACAATCCTCTCAATAAGAAGTTATCCTTAACAAACTCTCTCTTGGAGATCTCATGAAATGACTGCAGTCCACTGCCTAGCTATCTGCCCGGAGCTCCTACTCCTATCATCTACTACTGCTCTCTGATCTACTTTGAATCATGTCTTAGGTCTATCAAACTACCACACACTCAAGTCTCAGACTGCTCCAGGCCCTTTAAAGGCCACTGTCCAAGTCCAGATCAAAATCCAAGATCTGCCTAGACTCAAACACCCCCACAGACCGTTGGATCATGACCACGGCCCTCCGTGGCCGCCAGATTGTGCAAATGAGTTTAAAAGGCCTATAAACCATGAAAAAGGACCTGGTCCACACTCTCTGGTGTGTGGACCGTGAAAACTCCAGTCATTGCCCCTATGCGAGGCCGCTTGGGCCTGGGCTATTTGGTGCACGCACTCAGCCTGGGCCTAGGGTGCACCAGTGCACCTACCCACGCATGGTGATGGGCCACGCGCCTGCCCATGCATGGTGCTGGGCCGCATGCTTGGCACGTCAAGCCTTGCCTTGCATGCTTTTTTGCATGTTCTTCACCATCTAAACTCCGATTGGGCTATTCTTGGGCTCGTTGGACTCCGTTCATCATTTTAGACCTCACTACGAGCTTAATGTGGAATAATTCAAGATATTTTTTTCAACAAGCTCCATCTCGACTTGATATTCGATCTTCAGCTATCTAAGAGTTCTTCTAGCACCCCCATGCCCTAGGATAATCATCTGCTAATCATGGATGGGCAAACATGGGAGTCAAGCCAGGCCCCGCTCGATCCCACCTCCATCGACTGCTATGATCCTCTTGATCTGAGACCTGCTCGAGGTAGCCTCCTATGGTAATAGAAACTTCATCTTACGATGTCGTAAGTCATCCTCCTAATTCTCCCATCCCATGTCCGATCCATCTCCACCTGGAGCTCCATCTTGCATTAGACTTTCTGTCAAGTGGTAGTGTCCTCCATACTTTCTTTCTCTTAATACCCCCTACTGTCGTGCATGACCTTCAGGATTTCTCCATCAACTTTTCATTTAAAGTCTATCGAATCTAGTCTGCTTAGTGAGATTAGATTCTTCTTAAAGCTAGGTGTGTATTAGATCTTACCCAACTTTTTTATATTTGAGGAATTGTTTAAAGGAAGTAGAAAATCTTTGCCTCATGGCCATTGAGGATGTGGTAAAATCTAAAAACTCCTCCGAGTTTATATTTGAGGAATTGTTTAAAGCCTTCAATGATTTAATGGATGAATTCAAAAAATTAAGGCTAAAAAATAAAAAAATCAAAAAATCTAATCTTCTTTTAGCTAATGAAAAGAATAAGTTATTAAATGAAAAAGAAGAAATCTTGAAAGAAAAGAATACTTTGACAAAAGAAAAAGAAGAATGGATCAAATCTAAAAATTCTTTAGTTAAAGAAAACATGGAGCTTAAAAAGGATAATGATACCTTAAGATCCTTCCTAAAAGAAAAGAAAAATCTTTTAAATGAAAAAAAAGAGCTCTTAGGAGAAAATAAAAAATTAAGAAGAGAGATTGAAATTTTGAAGCCTATTACTAAAAAGTTTACCATTAGTTTTCAAAATCTTCAATCTATGGTAAAAGCTAATGGAGCTATTTTCAATAAAATAGAAATTAATTTTAATATTTCAAAAAAATAGCAAAATGCCAGGAGTATTTTCACAAGAGCTTCAACTGAAAATCATTCAATTTAATACTTTAAATTTAATAAAATTAGCCAAAAAATTTTTGAATGTAATTTTAAAAGAATTGGCCATACTTTGGTTAGACAAATTTGGATTCCAAAAGAAACCATGAGCACTAACTTCAATGGACCCAAGAAAACTTAGGTACCAAAAATTATGAAGTAATTTTAAAGGTATGCCAAGGATCCAATGAAGCTAAAAGAAGAAAATTTTTATGGATGCCTTGGAAATGAAAATAGATGAATGGTGCTATTTGATAAAATCTAAACTATTCTCACACCATGCCATCTTTATTTGCTAAATATATTTTGATTATTAATTAGCATAATTATTAAGCATATTTGATTGATTTTGATGATTTATCATTGCTTAAAATGATCATACTCTATGAATTGAAAGTTTGATGTATTAACTTTAATGATTTGTTAATATGTATGCATATGATAACTTCTTTTATGTTTTGATAAGCATGATTGATTTTGATGCTTGCAATAATTTGAATGCTTTGATTTTAAAGATTAATACGCTCTCCTCTATATATCATGCTATGAATAAAATGGTTTATTTTGAAATTCAGCATAATATTTTAAGTCTCTCCATATTAATTTTATAATTAATAAATTTAAATTAAAAGATTTTTATTGGATATGAATGTTTTAAATTGCTAATTATTCATAGAGAACTTTAGTTTTAATTATTTGATATCAAACAACTTACTATTGCTATGTATCTGATTGATTTATCTTTTGGCAAAAAGAGAAGAATGTCTTTGTTTCAAATATGATTTTATACAGCTATATGTTTGATATGATATCATTTGAAATAAATTTAAAAATACATACTTTTTTTAACCTAATTGCTTGATATTTCTTATGAAAAGGAAGAAATGATCTTTTTGAAGAATGACTGAAAATTTCTTTATGATTTGTCTTAACTAATTTGCTGATATCAATTCAAATTGATTTATCATTTTAAATACTTAAACTATTTAATTTGAATCAATTCATCTTGATTTAATTCAAAACTAAAATCATTGGTATCAAGCTAAATTTGTAAATTAATCTTTAAATGGTATTGAACCAAGAAAATCATGATTTGATCTAAAACTTAGTTTAATTGGTATCAAGAAAATCTTTCAAAGAAATGACTCTGTTTGTTAAAGTAAGGAGGAGAAAATATTCAGAAAGAAGTAATCATTTAATAAAAAAACCTTTGAAATTAAAAATATATTTTAAATTTTAAAAATTTGAATTTAGTGGTTAAATTCATGTTGAATTTGCTTGATTTGAAATAAAAAAGGAAAGAAAATTAAAAAGTAAATTAATCTTGCTATAAGTATGAAAAATAGGAAGAGAGATATTTTCTAACTTGATTTGATTAAAAAATTTTTGACTAATTTGAAAATATATTCTTACTCCAAGGAATAAATTTTAAAATCTATTAGAAAATTCAAATTTGATCCTAAATTTCTCTTATGCATTGCAAAATTTTTATGAATTATTTATTTTGAAATAATATTTTACTCAAAGTAATGAATTTGAAAATATGACTATCGTATGCTTTGATACTGCTTATCTACATTCCCGATACATACCTTTTTCAAATCTAATTGACTAAATTTTTTTAAGAAAAGAAAAGTTAGAATATTAAAGTATATATTATGCTTGATTTTATATTCAAATATTTTGAAAAGCTCTATTCCTCTTAAAATTTAAAAATGCATATTTAAAAATTTGAATAAAGATCATATTCATTCAAAAAGAGGGAAAGCATATAATATTTAAATTCAAGCTAATTTCTAAAATTAAAATAAATATTTGAAATTTATTTTGAGTCAAATGATAAATTTTCAAAAGGAAGATGATTCATTTAAATTGATTTCATGAATTTAATACATCTCTCAATTTAATGCTTTGATGTTGATTTTTATGACTCATATAAATTAATTTTCTGAACTTAATGCAATTCTTACTTTGATACAATCATATTATTGATTCTGATGATTATTTCTTATTTCTTTTCCATGAGCTTTTTGATGCTGTCAAAAAGGGGAGAGGAATGTTGAGTATATGCTTGAAAAAACTCTATGAATTATATTGATGCTTGAAATGAAAACTTAATACTCACTAATATGAATTGAAATAATTTTTTTATGAGTATATGAAATATGTGTAATGAACCAAAAAGAATAATTAAGAATATTCATGAAGTACTCATTCATGTGTTTAATCTATACTTCATGATACTTTTTAGCAAAATGCATAGAAATACATTATTTACTTTTATTATGCATATACTCAAGATTTTGTCATCATCAAAAAGGGGGAGATTGCTGACCCTGAGATTGATTTTGATTATTCCAAAATATTGAGTATATTATATATCTAATCATGTGTTTCAAGAATGTGTGTAGGATTTTTCAAGTATCCAAAATAAAGAATTTATCTCAAGAATAAATTCTCTCAAGATGCCATGCCAAAATACTTAAAAAAATAAATTCACACATATTTGGATGGCTTGGTATGAAAAAAGTATGATTGAAAGAAGAGAAATTAAAATTGAAGGAAGCAACTATGTTTAAAAGAGTTTGGATCTAAGAAACTCAAGTTTAGAAGGTCAAACATTGAAAAAAAATGGAGTCAAGATTTTTCGAGACATCTCGGATTTTTCTGAGAGCTCTCGAGTGGTCTGGCATAATGAAACAGTATTCTGGCACAGTCTCGAGAGGTCTCGAGTTGAACTCGAGATGTCTCATTCTCAGAAGATAGAAACTTCATTTCTGTGCTCTAAGAGTAAGAGGTCTCGTAGATTTTTTGAGAGATCTCACAATTCTGACGAGAGATCTCTTGAAAAACCAAGAGATCCCGATCTGCACGGACAGCCTTCAACGAATAGTTTTTCAATGGCTATTTTTCGACCCTAATAGCTATTTCAGAGCTTCCAATGGCTAAGAACTCTCACTCCAACCTTCTCTAAAGGTATTTAAAGATAGAGAATCTATTAAAAAAATAGAAGAAAGAGATCAAGAGATTTAGAGAGAGAATCTTTCAAATTTTGTAAGGAACATTGAATATACAAAGAAAAGAAAAAAGAGAGGAGTGTTGTGCACAGATTTCAGCGAGCCTTCAAAGCAATCTTCTCCAGCATCTTTCACATCCTCTCAAGCATAATTTGAAGAAAAGCCAAGCTTCAATCGAGCACATTATCGACTTGTTCTTTAGAATTTAAAAGAGCTTATACTCTATTTTTTATATTATGCTGAAATTTTACTTATATATTTTGATTTCTTTACAAGTTTCTTTGGGAGAAAGAACTTCGGGTTTAGGCCCATCCAAGCCTGGAATTGGATATTATAGATTTTGGTTGGTGATCCCAAAAAATCAATTGGATTGTTAATGAATTCAAAAAACTAATGGTGTTAGGTTTTGTTTGGTGCTCCTGTGAGAACCAACTAGATTTGTTTGTGAGCTTGGGAAAACAAACACATTGTAATCAAGGATAGATTATAGTAAAATTCTCAAGAAAAGCTTAGGGAGTGGACGTAGGAGCGGATTGCTCCAAACCACTATAAATCTTTGTATTTGTGTTATGCTTTTTTCTTCTATCTCTCTATATACTTTGCATGCTTATAATTCTTACTTTACTTTCATAGTTTGATTTTGTTATCTTAATTCCGCTGCTCATATTATATACATCTCATCCTCACCACTTAGATTAAAATCAAAGCACATAATTGTTTAGAGTTAAATTTAGCCAAAGTTTTTATCAGAACCCAATTCACCCCACCCCCCACCCCCCCTCCTCTCTTGGGTTGCTACTCTGGGCAACACCTCTTATACCAGGCCTTAAGACCCCTTAGATTAGACCCAATCTAAGACCAAATAGAAAACTCAACCAGATCTATTCACCACCATCAAGTTGGCTCGATCAGAAGCTAAGCTGGTCTGATTGTGTCTTCTCAAACCATGTCTTCTATCTACTTGAGATAGCCGACTCGGCTGTGTATCTGATCCAGCCCGATTGTGTGTCAACCTCTTTATCTTTGTCGATACATCTCTGGCCAATCCTAGCCTTCAGGAGCCACCACCTTGACTCCTTCACAGTCTTCCAAGACTTGGGAGCACCACACTTGCCTTTTCAATTTTTACCTTGGTGCCTCAAGGCTTGAGATAAGTCTATCCTATTCATCAGATACATTGATTTCATACATTTACGAATGCTATCCGAAGGAAGAACTTTTGTTAGTACATCTGCTGAATTCTTCTTGGTGTAGACTTTCACCAGCTTTATTTCATCTTCTTCCACAAGCTCTGTGATCCGATGGTACTTGATGTCGATGTGTTTTGTCCTTACATGGTAGATAGAGTTCTGAGCAAGTAACAGTGCATCCTGATAGCCTCTTGCATCACACCCATCTCTAACACCAATCCTTTCAACCATAGAGACTCCTTTGCTACCTTCATAACATCTATGTATTCCGCCTCAGTTGTAGATAAGGCTATGATGGATTGCAAGCATGATTTCCACGAGACTGGACCTCCAAATAGGCTAAACATAAAGCCTATCGTTGACCATCAAGTGTCCATGTCCCCACCAAAATCTACATCCACAAACCCATTTATCTACCCCTAAGCTTCCTTGGATATGTCGGAGAGTTTCTCAGCTCCATCTTGCTATCCATAGCAGATGCCAACTCCAACAGTACCCACCAAGTATCTGAAGATCCACTTCAGTGCTCGCTAGTGCTCCTTATCAGGCTGTGCTATGAACCTACTGATCTGGCTCACTGTAAAGATGATATCTGCTCTATAATACATCATGGCATACATTAAGCTTCCTACACTAGAGGCATATGATATTTTTTCCATCTCTTGAGCCTCCACCTCAGTCTATAGTAACATCATCTTTGAGAGTTTGAAGTGTTCGGTAAGTGGTAGCTCCACCAGTTTTGCTTTCTTCATCCCAAACCTCTCCAAGATCTTTTTGATGTAGCTTTCTTGAAATAAATACAGCATCCTCTTAGCTTAATCTCTGAAGATTTCCATGCCTATGATCTTCCTTGCAGACCCCAAATCTTTTATCTCAAATTCTCGAGATAAGGCTGCCTTTAGTTCCTGCACAACCTTCCTACTCTTGCATCCCATAAGCATGTCATCCACATACAAGAGTAGAAATACCCTAGACTCATCCTCCAAAGATTTAACATACATATAAGAGTCATACTCGCACCTAAAAAGTCTAATGCTTCAAATCGCTTGTACCATTGCCTTGGCGATTGCTTTAGGCTGTACAATAATTTCTACAACAAACAGACCTTTCCTTCTACTCTTGGCTCTTGAAACCCTAGTGGCTACTCCATATGCTCGCCTCCAAATGCCCATGGAGGAATGTCGTCTTGACATCCATCTGCTCCAGCTCTAAGTCCTAAGCTGCCACAATGCTCAGCAACATTCTGATAGAAGTATGCCTGACAACAGGATAAAATACTTTGCTAAAATTGATGCCTTTCTTCTGGGAGTATCCCTTGGCCACTAACTACGCCTTATACCTGACACCTCCCTACTCTGAAGGCCCCTCTTTGTGTTGGTAAATCCACTTACAACCAATGGATTTCTTTCCTCATGGCAACTACACCAAACACCATGTCTCATTCTTGTGGAGAGCCTACATCTTCTCGGACATTGCTTGGACCCACCTCTCTCTATCCTGGCTATCCATAGCCTCCTCATAGGTGTATGGGTCCTCGTTTGCTATCACCAGGGCATATGATAGTGTATCTTCAAAGCCATATCATTTTGATTGCCTGATGTTCCTTTTGGACTTATGCAGTGCAATCCTGATATCCATCTTAGGTCCAGCTTGCTCCTGCTGGGCCTCTTGGCTTCCATTATCTATCCGAGCTCCACCTATGAAGAACCTCCGATGAGTGCTTCTAGATCCTGAGAGAGAGTTGGTGAGTTGGGATTGTATCTTTTCTATTATTCTTTTTCGATAATGAAGCATTGCATGTCCCATGGATGTGGGAACTTGGGCTGAACCACGTATATGGTTGAGCTCGTTTGTCTTCTTTTATCTTTCCATAGCAATAGGTGATGCCATATCTCCTACAGGTGATCTTGGGTGGATGATCCATGTTCCATAGTTATGGATCTACCCCAATAGTGGTATTAGAGCCAGGAGGAGTCAGGTTGTACTAGGGGTTGCTGTGGTGGTGATCAAGTTAGAAAAAGAGCACAGTCAAGGTGGATGCTCTCATGTGCAAGAAAAAGCCAGATGGAGCTCAGTGCAAAATAGAGCTTCAGGTGGAGATGGATCGGGCACGAGACTTAGTTTTGGATCGAGTAGCCTAGCTCGACTCCCATGTTTGCTGATCCATGAGTAGCAGGCAATAGCCCCAGGACATGGGGGCGGTATCATAAAGAAAGCTCTCATATTTGAGGTGAAGCCGAAGATCAATCTAGGTGGAGAATGTTGAAATCTTGCACCTCAAGATTCGATCTACAATAAGCCAAGAACGACATTCAGAAGCCACAAGAAAAGGATCAGCCAATACAGTCGAGCTAGCTTGGATACACAGCCAAGCTAGCTCGAGATGAGATCGAGCCGGCTTGAGGCAGATCCAAACTGGCTCCCTCAAGTGGATAGAAAGTTGTGCTTGGATGAGATGCAGTCGAGCTGATCCAACTGTGGATCGAGCCATCTCGATGGAGGCGAATAGCACGGATGAACAGCACACACGGGCATGCATACGAAAGTCTTTTCATGGGATCTATAGTCCCTGACTCATGGACCAGGTCTAGTCGGGGGGTCTATGGAGCTGTTGTGCTATCTAGCAGTCAGGAGAGCATGCAAGAGCTGATCGAATGGCTATTGGATTGATTAGGACTTATAAGAAGATCAGACGACCAAAGAAGAGAGGAGTCTCAAAAAAACCTCTTAGGTGGCACAGAGATAAGGTAGGAAGCACTGGAGTGCTATAGTAGCACCTCTGTAAAGGCACGGGGAGCTGAGAGAGGCTCGATGGTGCAGCAGTCGAGGGGAGTATCTCAGCATAGTGTGCCAGGGGCTTCTCAAGAAGATTAAGCACCAGGTCTCATGGAGAGCCAGGGGTCTCAAGGAGTGCCAGGAGCATCGAGAAAGCTAGGAGTATTCTAGAATGGTGGGGTTGCCTAAGGATAGAGCCTGGGACTCGATGTAGAGGCTGAGAGGATCACAGAGTGTCTAGAGATGTCGAGGGCCCTGGACTGATAGATCTGTGAGAGGGGTCTTCTTGGGATTACTTTGAGAGCATTGTATGGGTGAGTGCTTCTGGATCCTAAGAGAGGGTTGGTGAGTTGAGATTGTATCTCCTCTATTATTCTTTCTTGGTAGTGAAGCATTGCATGTCCCATGTATGTAGGCACTTGGGCCAAACCATGTATATTGTTGTGTTCATTTATCTTCTTCTATCTTTTCATAGCAATAGACGGTACCATATCTCCTATAGATGATCTTGGATGGGTGATCCATGTTTCATAGTTGTGGATCTATCCTAACAAGTAGAATGCTCCAGAGTTGGTCACATTCAATGATGATGTATCCATACATCTTACTTGTATGCCATATCAGTATCTTCACACTTCTTGGTTAAGAGGACAACCAACCTATATGGCATACAATGATCTATGCTCGATAAATACTATCATCCTAACTAATAGCATATCATTTGATCGTGAATAATTTTAAGGACTAATCGATAAATTCTCTCTTTATCGAAACTAAATAGTCCCAAGGACTTCATCACAACAATGGAGTTTATTAGAAGATGTATACCTTATGATAAAAATATCAAAATAAATATTTTATTTATTAATAAATTAATTATAATTATAAAGTAACTCAACCATCAATAGGCTGATGATTGACTTTGGAACATATTTTTTAACAACTTTCATTTGTCCTAAAGCCACTCGGCATAGTATCTAATACCCATTTTTGACTTGTGTTCCTCGAACTCCTTTATCGCCAAGACTTTAGTAAAGGGGTCGGCCAGCTTCTCCTTTTTGTCGATCCTTTAAAGATCGACGTCACCTCTATCTATGATCTCTCGGATCATGTGGTAGTAGTGTAGTATATATTTCGTTCGCTGGTGTGCTTTTGGTTCCTTTGCTTGAGCAATGGCACCAATGCTATCATAGTAGAGCAAGATCGGACCATCAAGGAAGGATGCTACTCTAAGCCTGGCGATGAACTTCCTCAATCACATAACTTTCTTTGCAACATCTAATGCTGTAATATACTCTACTTCATAAATAGAGTCTACCACAGTATGTTGCTTGAATTTTTTCAGTAGATAGCTCCACCATTCAAGATAAAGATATAATCTGACACGCTTCTTCTATCATCATGGTCAGATTGAAAGCTAGAGTCAGTAAACTCCATAAGTTTCAAATCTGACTTTCTGTAAATCAACTATTGGTTCTTCGTATTTCTCAAATACTTAAGATTGGTTTTTTCTACTTTTTAATGATTCTCTCCTGGATTAGATTGGTATCTACTCACTACTCCTAGTGACTATGCCATATTTGATCTCGTACATATTATGGCATACATGATAGATCCCACTATCGAAGCATATGGAACTCTACTCATATGCTTTCTCTCTTTAGAAGTTATCAGACAATCCTTCTTAGAGAGAAAAATTTCATGGCCTATCAAAAGATAGCTCTTTATTAAATTTTCCATACTGATAGCATAGTTTCTATGTACGTGGACTAGGATAATCCAAGTATCCTCTTAGATCTATCCCTATAGATCTTCATCCCTAGGATGTAGGATGCTTCATCCAAGTTCTTCATGGAGAACTAAGATAACAACCAAACTCTTATTCCTTACAGTATGAGGATGTCATTCCCGATTAAGAGAATGCCATCAATGTACATAACAAGAAATACTATTACCAAACCATTTGCCCATTTGTAGATATAGGGCTCTTCTCCATTCTTAATGAAGCCATATATTTTGATCATCTTGTCAAAATGCATATTCCAACTCTGAGATACTTGCTTCAATCCATAAATGAATCTTTGAAGCTTGCACACCTTAGACTCATTTATGGATGTGAACCCCTCTGGTTGTATCATATACACCTCTTTGATTAGCTCTCCATTCAAGAAAGCTATCTTTACATTCATCTGCCAAATCTCATAATCCAGATGGACAGCTATCGCAAGCATTATTCGAATGGATTTGAGCATTGCCACAGATGAGAATGTCTCGTCAGAGTCAATACCATAATGTTGATAATATTTTTTGGTAATTAGATGGGCTTTATAAGTCTCCACCTTTCCATCTGCACCCCTCTTTCTTTTGAAGACCCATTTACATCCAATGGGTTTAACCCCTTTGGATGGGTCAACCAATGTCCACACATCATTGACCTTCATGGACTTCATCTCAGATTTCATGGCCTCAAGTCATTTCTCAAAATTAGATCTCTGCATCGCATCCACATAGGTGATTGGATCCTCATAATTCTCATCGAGTTCAATGGGATCACCATCCCAGACCAAAAAATTATAGTATCTATCCGACTAATACGGTACTCTACCAGATCATCTTAATGATGCAAGTACATTAGGCTCCAAATTTGATGTAATCAAATTTGATTTGGGTTCAGCCATAGGTGTCAGTCCTTCTATGAGCTCAGGTATGGTGCTCTCAAGTCTTAGAACCATGTCGAAAGAGAGCAAGGAGTGAATGGAATCAACCATCAAAGAGCTTTGACAAATGCTTCAGAAAAGCTGGTTTGGATCCTGTCAGAAGAGCCCAGCCCAAGCTTTAGAAGAGTCAGCCCGAATCCTAATAGAATTGGCTCAAGCAGAAATCCAGAAAGTGTATCAGACTAATACACTAAAAGAGCTGACTCAATTTCTATCAGAGCCAGCTCGAGTGAAAGTTGAGCCAGCTCAAATCCTAAGAAAGCCGATCTAAGCAGCTGATAGAGAGTGATGATTCCAGCTCTCATAGGAGACATCACCATTGAGCCGACCTGACTGCTGATCGAGCTAGCTCGAGTAGTGAACAGAACAAAACATAATTTCTATTCTAACCTAGGATTGGATTTAATCCTAAAAACTTAGGGCCTTGGTTTGTAAGGTCCTAAGGGGGCTAACCTATGGATTGGACTAGAATTTGTCCAATAGGCATATGCATGAGAGACATAGGTGTACATGGGCTCGAGGAGTGCATCATATAAGATTAGCTAGAGAAGTTTTTTAGGTTGGATCTTATTTGACTAGGTATATATATACTCTATACTGAATTTTGTAAACTAAGAACAGAATCAATACAAGTCTTTTCTTCCTAAAATCTTTCTTCCTCTCTCATTCTCTCTCTTTTCTCTACGTCCTAGGGTTTGCTAGGATTTCAATAGAAAGGCCATCCCTTTTCTAAGATTTTTATTATTGTTTCTGCAATCATTGAGTAACAAGGATTGTTCCCAACAAATTGGTATCAAAGTGGTATTATCGATAGAACAACAATTGATATCAGAGCTAGGTGATGCCATGGTGATATGTTAATAATTAGTATCAAAGCTCTGGTGTTAGATCTGGTAGAGAAAAGATCAAAGCTTCATCTAGTGTTGTGGTAAAATGCTCAACAAATATCTTTGAATACTGTTTATTCTCTTTTGTGTTTGATTATTAGAATCTGGTTGGGATAGCATCGAGTACCATCAAGACAAACTTTGACAAGTTTGATGGCAAGGGTAACTTCAGCCTTTGGTAGCAAAGGATGAAGGATCTATTGGTGCAAAATAGGATCTTGACTCATGAAAGATCGGAAAAGATTTTTCTTGAAGAATGAGAGAAACTTGAAGAGATAGCCTTCAGTATAATTCGTATGTGCCTCACTGATGAGGTTTTGTTGAAGATTAATATAGAAACCATACTGAAGGAACTTTTGTAGAAATTAGAGAACACGTATATAGGCAAGAACATGACAAACAAGCTGTGATTGAAGCAGCTATCACTTTGCGGATGCCCGAAGGAGGAGACCTAGTTTTCCACATCTAGAAGTTCAATCAAGTTTGCTTGGATGTTATGAGCCTTGATGTGAAGATTGATGAGGAGGATAGAGCTCTCCTGTTGTTGTGTTCGCTGCCAGTAGCATATGATGGTCTCATTACTACTCTAGTGTATGGAAAGAAGATATTAAACTTTGAGGAAGTGATTGGAGTTCTCAGATCCAACGAGCAGTGAGAAAGGCTAGTTAGAGGAAACCCTAATTCATAGGTGCTTTCTATGAATGAGAGGCAAGGAAGACCTAAGGAGAGGACTTAAGATAAATCTAAGGATAGATCAAAGTCTCAGAAAAATCAGAAAGCTAGAAAATGCTACAAGTATCATCAACTTGGTCATATTAAAAGAAATTGCCCACTTTTGAAGAGTGAAAAGGGGAAGGATGCTTCTAAGTATGGATCAACCAGTGGCATTGGTGCTCCATCATCTGATGATAGTAGAGAAGATATACTAGTAGTATCAAATGAAGTAACAAAGTTGAACAACCACTGAATACTAAATTAGCATGTTCCCACCATTACACTACACATCGAGAGTGATTCTCATCTTACGAAAGATCGATGGAGGGAGTGTCGGTCTTGAAGATGATCATCCATATAAAGTTACTGAAGTTGGTATAATTAGAGTGAGAATGTATGATGGAGTCATATGAACACTCACTAATATGAAGCATGTGCCAGAACTGAAGAAGAACCTGATATCCCTGGGTTACTTGGAAGGACAGGGATATGCTTTCAGTTGTCAGCTAGACAGCGGGTGTTTGAGGATTTCCAAAGGCACATTGATAATGATAAAAGGGAGAAGACTAAGCAACAATCTATACAAAATGGAGGGCTCAGTGATTATAGATAGTGCAGAGGTGTCTGTAGCAACATAGGAGGAATAGCTAACCTACAAGCTGTGGCACTATCATATGGGTCACTTGAGTGATAGGAGGCTCATAGAGTTGAGTAAGAGAGGTTTGATTTCAGCAGTCAGAAAGAAAGGAGATGACCTATATAAGCCCTGTATCTATGGCAAATAGCATAGAGTTACATTTGCTAGTAGTACCAAGCAGGGTAAAGCTGTTTTGGAGCTTGTTCACTCAAAAGTATGGGGACCAGCACCTGTTGCATCTCGAGGTGGAGCGAGATATTTTGTCACCTTTATAGATGATTTCTCTAGGAAGGTATGGGTCTATTTGATAAGAAAAAAATCATATATTTTTGCCCGATTTAAAATTTGGAGAGCTAATGTGGAGAAGGAGACAGGGCAGCCAGTGAAGTGTTTGAGGTCTGATAATAGAGGAGAATACACCAGCCTAGCATTCAGAAGATACTATGAGAAAAATGGAATAAAATGCCATTACACAGTGAAGATGACCCCTCGGTAGAATAGTATCATGGAGAGGATGAATCGAACACTGATAGAGAAGATCAAAAGCTTGAGGCTGTAGGCATCACTACCCAAATCATTTTGAGGTGATGCTCTTATTTATGCATGTCTTCTTATTAATAGATCTCCCCATAGAAAATTGAACGGAGGACTTTCGGAGGTTGTCTAAAGTGGAAAGAAGGTAGAGCTTAACCACCTAAAGGTGTTCGGCTATCCTGCATATGCTTTGGTAGAAGAAACTGACAGAAGCAAGTTGGACCCAAAGTCACAGAAGATGATATTCATCAAATTTTCATGAGGTGTGAAGAATTTTTTGCTATGGAATTTACATTCTCAGAGGTGTGTCATCAGTCAAAATATAATATTTGATGAAAAGAGTATCATTTTGAAGTTAGGAAGTGCAAATGGAGTTGTGAAGACAACACAAGACAACATGGAAAAGCTCTCAGATATAGGTGATTTGCCCTCAACATCAATCTTAGATCGTGTTCAATTTGAGATGGAGTTAGGCAAGCATGGTGAAACACCTATGGAGGACTAGCATGGGGAGCAATCTATCTTGAAAGAAGTGTAGAGGCAGCCACTGACAGTAGACTTGCAGGATACCGTAAGGAGAGTGGCACTACACAAACCGAAGTGCACTGTTCACAAACCGATGCGATATAGCATTGATGAGACTATTTTCTATGCTCTCATCACTATCACTAGAGATCCAGAGAGCTTTGAGGAAGCCATGAAAAGTTTGGATCGAAAGTCATGGATGCAGACCATGATGGAGGAGATGGTCTTTCAAGAAAAACTAGACAAGGTAGCTAGATGATCTACCAGATGATGCTCGATCCACTGGCTCCAAATGAGTTTTCATCAGAAAAGAGGCACCTTCAAAGCAAGATGGAGTGAGGTACAAGACTAGACTGGTAGCCAAAGGATACTCATAGAGAGAAGAGATTGATTACTTAGAAGTCTTTCCTCCGATTGTCAGACATACATCCACCAGGATGATGTTGAGTATAGTTGCTGCTTGATAAGTACCATAAATTCATCAATAAAAGTATTAATTTATTAATTAATTTATATTTATTTTTAAGAATTAATGATTAATTTATACATATTTTTAAGAAATAAATATTTTTATTAATTAAAAATAATTAAAAGATAAAAAATAAAAAAATAAAATATAATTCACCAATAAAAAGATCTCATTTTTTTGGTTATAATAAAATAAATTTAAAATCAATCTGATTTAAAATAAATTTAATATGAATTTTTAAAGAAATAAAAAATAAAAATAAAAATAAAAAAATAAAGAAAAAAGAACATGGCTCAGTCAGCTTAAGCCACCGTGCCATATTAGCCAGTGCACCCAAATGCGCCAAGCCAACCAAGCAAGCTGACGCGCCTAGCTATCCAGCCCAAAAGCGAAGCCGACCCCGCCAACCCACCAGCCCATCATTCAGTCCACAAAATAGGCATTGACAGCCAGCTCAGCAAAAGGTACCCAGTCAGAGGCTGTCGCATGGTGGACCAAGACCTCTAAGAGGTTTACAATATTTTGTAACGATGCACGGGGCATTTTTGTCATTTTGCTCACCAAAATGCGCACGTCGATTGGTTGCAGTGTGTGGTGTGGCCAATCCATGCGGTCCATAAAAATAGTAAGTGCGCAATCGAATGGCTGCAATTGCTCGTAGTTAAGATCGAACGGTGGTCGTTGGTTCCAAGTTCAATTCAAACTCCATCAAGCTCATCTACGCGATCCGACGGCAATGCTCGCTCCAAACTTTGATCCGACAGTCCATAGAGCTTCCAATGGTGATCAGGACACCCAACGCACGATCAATGACCAAATTTCCTCCATCAACGTGTGATCAATGGCCAGAATATTTTTTGACTTGATTTGGGCTGATAAAACTCCATTTTTGATATTTTTGAAGCCTTGGATCACCATCTGACAGCCAGAACACTTAGAGACTTCACAAGACCTTTGATCCAATGATTTTCTGCTATTTTCTTCAACAAACACGAATCTATACTCCTCTTTAATTTCACATTGCCTGATAACAAAGTCTTCAACCCTCCAGCAATTATAAAAAGACCTTAAAGCCCCAAAGGTCAAGCATCTGATCCAGGAGAAGCCATGGTAAAGGGTGAAAGTTAGGCTTTAGCTAAAGGTTGCCTCGAAGCAGACTGTGCTGAGAAGAAGAGCCAGATTTTTACACCATCTCTACATTGTTGCTGATCTAAAGATTAAGAGTTTTTTTTTATTTTTATGTATTTTATTATTTGCTTTATTTTAATTATTGTATTTGAATTTTGGGTTTTAATTTTAATACAAAATTTTGTTTATTGCTCTTTTAATTTTTGATCTTTAATTCTATATTTTTTTTAATCCCGTTTCTTTTATTGCTCTTTAATTTAGTTGCAAGTAGATGCTAAGATCTAACTAATAGATCTTAGTACTAAGTTTAATTTTTCTATAATATTTAAATTTTGCTTTTACTTTTATTTTATTTTTTGACTTCAAAAATCTTTTCTTTTCTTTTTTTATAAAAATCAAAAATTTCAAAAAAATCAAATCACTGCCTTCCTATGGATTCAACCCGACTTGCTACTATCTACGTGCTCTTAATCATTTTAAAAGAAGTTGGACTAAATTGATAAATTTGATATTTTAACAATGGTATCATGATCTATCATAGCTCATGATTTGAAACTAAAGCAAATTGACGTTAAGACAATATTTCTCCATGGAAATTTGGAGGAGAATATATACATGGAGCAATCACAGGGCTTCAAGGAGCTTGGGTCAGAGAGAGAGGTCTGTTTACTAAAAAAATCACTGTATGGATTGAAGTAGTCTCCTAGACAGTGGTACAAGTGGTTTGACACTTATATGAGAAGTATTGAACTTTTCAGGTGCGATCATGATCCATGTGTATATGTGAGGTCTCTGAACGATGGATCTTAGATATACTTACTCTTGTATGTAGATGACATACTGATAGCATGCAAGAGTAAGGAAGTAGTTGAAGAAAAATCCTGATGATCCTATGATCGAAAGCATTTTATGAGTTAACAATGATTATTCATGTCTTAAATTTTCAACTCTTGAAAATATGAATTATCATTACCATTAACTCAAAGGATGTATCACAGACACTAAATACACATATGTGATAGAAAATAATCCATTTTATTGATATTAGTTAAAATTATAATTTTGCCCCTAGAAGTGTATTACAAGTGTCAGCCAATTCTGGCTTCTAGGGCACATATATCTAACAGTAGTATAGGAGTTGAAAGGAGCTTTGTCTTGGGAGTTTGAGATGCAGAACTTGGGGCCTACAAAGAAGATCCTTGGTATGAAAATCATCAGAGAGATAGAACCAAGTTGCTGCTACATCTATCTCAGGAAGGATATATCAAGAAGGTCTTGGAGAGATTTACAATGAAGGAGGCCAAACCAGCTGAGCTACCACTAATCGAGCATGTTAGACTATCTAAGACCATGTCACCATAGACTGAAATGAAAATTTAGAAGATGTAAAAGATTCCATATGCTTCTGGTATGGAAAGTATTATGTACTCTATGGTATATTGTAGGTCAGATTTAGCCCATGCTGTGAGTCAAGTGAGTAGGTTTATAGCTCAGCCTAGAAAAGAGCACTGGAGAGCACTAAAGGATATCTTCAGATACTTGGCAGGTTTAATTAGGATCAATATCTGCAATGATCAGCGGAAAGGTGCTAAGGAACATTCTAACATGTCTAAGAAAGCTCAAAGACTAATAGAGGGATTTATGGATGCAGATTTTGGTGGAGATGTGGATACTCGATGCTCGACTATAGATTTTGTATTCAGCTTATATGGAGGTCTAGTCTTATGGAGATCTTGCTTACAGTCAATTACGGCCTTATCTACTACTGAAGCGGAGTAAATTGGCATCACGGAGGTAGTGAAGGAGGCTCTATGGTTGAAGAGCTTGGCATTAGAAATGGAATTTTCATAGAACACAATCAAAATGCATTATAATAGCCAGAGTGTTTTGTTGCTTGCACAGAACTCTATGTATCATGCGAGGACCAAGCACATTGATATCAAATACCACAGGATCAGAGAGCAAGTGGAGGATGGTGAAGTAGAGCTAGTGAAGGTTAATACTAAGAAAAATTCAGCTGATGTGCTCACAAAGGTACTTCCACGGAATAGCTTTTATAATTGCATGGTATTGATGGGATTGTCGGATAGAGCTGAGTTCATAAGGACTTGGGAGCACCAAGATGAAAATTATGAGCTCAAGTATAGTGCTCTCAAGCCTTGGAAGCGGGTGGAAAGAGAGCAAGGAGCAAATGAAATCAACTATCGAAAAGCTTCGGCAAATGCTTCAGAAGAGCTGGTTTGGATCCTATCAAAAGAGTCAGTCCGAGCTGCAAAAGAGCCAGCCCTAGCTAAAGAAGAGTTGGCCCAAATCTTGAGAGAGCTGGCTCGAGCAGAAGTCTAAAAGGTGTATCAGACTGATATGCTGGAAGAGCTGGCTCGGTTCTTATTAGAGCCAGCCTAAGTGAAAGTCGAGCCAGCTCGAATGCTAAAAGAGCCACCCCGAGCAGCAGAACAGAGAATGGTGATTTGGACTCTCATAGGAGACATCACCATTGAGCTAGTCTGACTACTGATCGAGCCAACTCGAGTAGTGAACAGAACAGAACATAGTTTCTATTCTGGCCTAGGATTGGGTTTAATCCTAGGAACTTAGGGCCTTGGTTTGTAAGATCCTAAGGAGGCTAACCTATGGATTGGACTGAGATTTATCTAATGGGTGTGTGCATGAAAGACATGAGTGTACATGGGCTCGGGGAGTGCATCACATTAGGTTAGCTAGGAGAGTTTTTTAGGTTAGGTCTTATTTGACCAAGTATATATATACTCTATACTAAGTTTTGTAAACTAACAATGGAATCAATACAAGCCTTTTATCCCTAAAATCTCTCTTCCTCTCTCATTCTCTCCCTTTTCTCCATGCCCTAGGGTTTGCTAGGGTTTCAACAGAAAGGCCATCTCTTTTCTAAGATCCTTGTTGTTGTTTCTGCAATCATTGAGTAGCAAGAATTGTTCCCAATAGATTGGTATCAGAGCGGTGCCATCGGTGGAACAACACCTTCTATCTATTGAACTTCATCAAGTTCAACCTTAGAGGCAACGGTTCCTTCACCAAAGAACTTCTTTTCTAAAAAGATTGCCTTAAAGCTAATGAAAATCTTTTGTTCTTTAGTATGGTAGAAATATACACTTATCAGACCGGGATCCAAGCTTATCTATATGCAAATGTTTGACATAGGCCAAACAATCCCAAACCCGTCGGTAAGAGAGTGTAGGCCTACGCTCAGTTCATATCTCATATGAAGTCTTTGCTATAGATTTACTTGGTACATTATTCAATATATAACATACAGTCTCAAAAGCATAACCCCAAAATAAAACAGACAGACTAGCAAACTCCATCATGGATCGAACCATGTCTAACAAGATTTGATTTCTTCTTTCTAATACACCATTATGCTATGGTATTTCTGGAGGAGTCCACTATGAGAGAATCTCATTCTCTCCTAGATATATCAAAAATTTACTGGATAGATATTCACCTCCTCGATCCAATTGAAGAGTATTAATACTCTTTCCAATTTATTTTTCTACTTTACTTCAGAATCTTTTGAACATTTCAAATGAATCTGACTTATGTTTTATTAGATAGACATATCCGTACCTAGATAAATCATCTATGAAAGTAATGAAGTAGAAATATCTACCTCTAGCATCTATACTCATAGGTCCACATATATCAGTATATACTAAATCTAAAAGCTCAATGGCTCTTTCACCTTTATCAGTAAAAGATGACTTGATCATTTTTCTAAGAAGACAGGACTCACAGGTTGGAAGTGATTCATAATTACTGACTTCGAGGGTTTCCTCTTTGGTCAATCTATTTATCCTATTCTTATTCATGTGACCTAGCCTGCAGTGTCATAGGTAGATATCAGAGACATTATCTAATCTAAGGTATTTTCTAGAAGTGTACATTATACTCATAGATTGTGATAAAATATAAATATTATTTCTTTGTTATCCTTGCATTATCGTAACATCATTCATAATGATATCATAATAATCTCTCTTTATTGATAAATAATAACCATCTTTGGCAAAATAGCCAACACAGATTATATTCATCAGAAAAAAGGACAACAATGATATTTATTTAAAGAAATAATATTAATATTGAAAATAAGTTGAACTATTCCCATAGCTAGAATTGGAACAGATCTTCCATCTCCAATATTCAGGAATTGTTCATTATTTTCAAATTTTTTACTAATTTGAAGTTCTTGCAATGTATGGCAAATATGGACTAGACTTTCAGTATCCAATATCCAGATAGTAGTATCACAAACAAAAAAATTATAATGTATAATCATATAACATCCTTGATTAGCAACTCCTTGCTCTTTTCTATTATTCAACCTATTGGAATCATGGGAAGCAAGATACTGAGGACAGTTCCTCTTCCAATGCTCCTGCTCCTTATAGTAGTAACACTCTATCTGATTTAGGTTAATCTTGGATCTTTTATTTAAACTGAACATAGAGGCTCCAGCATGAACCACTTCATGCAATTGAACAACATTCAACTTTCGATACTTATTATCGAAGTTGGGTCCCATAAGTTTATCACTGTCTAACAGTGAATGGAGCAACTATGGTTTGGATTTAACTACATAAAGATGAACCAAAAGCCTAATTAATAAATAATTTATTAATTCTTAAGATTTGGACTTTAATCAAAAGATTCTTTCACTATTTTATTCGAATTGATAGCCTCTACCTCCAATTCGAGAAATTATCCAAATTCTTTAGTGGGTACTAGAATCCACATAGACTGCACACAAGCCCAACTATGGTTGGTCAACCCATATACATTTAAGGATAAGTTCATAACCAATTATTTTTTCAAATAATTTTTAATAATTTAATTTTACCTTAGGTATCTTTTCAATAGGCTAGGATCTTCACTAAAAGTTTCAGTTAGGTCCGACCATTAACATGATCATACTTGGTCCATCTAACTAATCAATGATTAAGTCCAACTATGATTGATCAACCTAACCATCATTTAGAGAGACGCAGTCAAGAAATTATATTATGAATGATAATTCCATTAGCAGATAAACACCAGACCTATGGGCCTCCAATAATTATCTAACTAATGGATCCATTATCATCCACTTAATGGAAGGCTATGATCTAGTTATCATCATAACTATTTTATTTTTTAGGAATCTAATAATTTTAAAAAATTTAATTAATTTGATTTAAAAATAAAAAGAATGAATCAGCCAATTTCGATCCTTCCATTGACTTCACAAAATCAGATTAAAAAGAATCTAATTCAAATTGGCATTAGGAGCACCTAAATTAGTTACACTGATTTACCTAATTGACATGGGTGAGCCCAAATTATCAAGTGATCTAATCTAAATCTAATTCACCAGGATGGCCAAGTAAGTGAGATCAGTAAAAGGAATATGCTATTAACTCATCAAAGATCGAATCAATATGAGTAGCTCCTAATTAAAAATCACTGGTCAGAGTATTAAATTTATCATAGACACCATCTAATTCATTAGTTTTAATTTGACCAACCTAGTAATTTTAGGTTCGACCACACAGCTAGGAATCAAGTCCATCTTGATTCTCGTTAAAGATATGAATTTGACCAACTATAACTATTATAATTGATCTAGAAAATCCTTGACCTAATCTAGGATAACTATTGATTAGATTTAGTCAATTCTCTAATTAAGTCCATTTTTTAATCTAACCTTAGATCTAACTCAATTAATGGATCTAATTTCCACTAACCCATTAACCCAATGTATTATGATTTATGTCTTAGGATCTTCAATTCACAATCCTAGATTCTAATCAATCATTTTTTTAATTCTTAATTAAGTTTTGGGCTGAGGATTAGGATTTGGCATTTTGAAATTGATTTTCATGTTTGTAAAAAATTTTTACAATATGGTTCTACCAACCAGTTGCATGTTTGATTCATAATCAATATGCACATATAACAAACATGAAAAATATTTTAGATCTAATCTAAACATGCTCATGAAATTGAAACTATTTTAATTCTAATTAATCATAAATCATTTTAGATCATATCAAATATACTTATGATGATAAAAATTAGATTAAAACTTTTTTAATTAGATCATAAAATTTTTTAGATCTAATCTAAAATTTTATGATCAAGATTTTAGATCCGCATGCACTAGGAAAACCTCTCCACTATAAGGAGTAAACCTTACAGCAGAACAATCTTATAGTGCTTTTAATCTAAAATTTTATTTTTAGATTTAATCATCAGATTAAAAATTAGATCTAATATAAAAATATAATTTAATCATGCATAAATTATGTAATAAAATAACTTAAACTCTAATACCAATTGAAGAAACTAGATCTAGGGTTCTAGGGTTAGCTTTTGAAAGTTTTTCAAAATTATAGTGAAAGAGATGAATTAATCACATTAAATCATGAACAATATAACATAAAATCTTAGATCTAGGATCCTACTACATGATTAAGGCATGCTATTAAATCAAAAAATAAAATATCAAAAGAATTACATGTTGATCATATCAACAGCAAACTACTCTAGATTAGATCTAGAAATGTAAGTAGGGAGATCAGATCATCCTTACTATTGAATCTCGAGTTTCTTAACTCGTTGATCTGGGTCGAGATGGTTGCTCCTAGCCACACATATTTTTAACCTCTATGAGTTGTCTACACGAGCCCTCAATCGTAGATCTAAAGTTCGATGTCTAGAAATCAGTACAGTATGCTAGTACTTTGCCGATCCTTCTTCGATGATCGATCTGAATCTTTCTTCTTCAACTTTTGAACTTTTTAACTTTCAAAAGTTGAGGAAGATAATTCATGACACTGAGATATCTCTCAAATACTCATAAAGATGGAGGAATAGGAGTTGAAGAAAAAACCTAAAAGAATACCCTCTTCTTCTTCTTTTTTCTCTCACCAAGATACCTTGATTGGTGCCTTCACAAAATCCCACGCCCTAGGCTTCTATTGCCCAAGGATGGCTACCTAAGAGGGGGTGTGAATTGGGTACTTCTAAAATTAAATAACTAATGAGTAATAAACTTAAGATATGAACAAATTAAACTAATTAAGTGCTTAATTAATCAAACTATGTGATGTGCAGTGAATAAAAGTAATAGAGTAAAGCGCACGATCACAAACACATAAATTGTATAGTGATTTGGTGTCAAATTTAGCACCTACATCTACTTTTTAACTAAATCACTTAGGAATTCAACTATAATTCTCAACAAGAATTACAGTCCAATTATTTTTTAGGCTCATAATCAAATTCAGATGATTTTTTCTAACTCACCAACCAAAACTATATAAGATTATTTTTTAGGCTCATAATCAATCCAGTTGATTTTTTTTGGATCACCAACCAAAACCTCACAAGTGATTATTTTTCTTCGGACTAATAATCAACTCCGATTAATTTTAACCTTGGCTCACTAATCAAACCACTACAAATGTCCAACACAAGGCTTGGACCAACCCAAGTTTCTCATCCTAAGAAACTTGACATAAAAAGAAGAATATAAAATAAAACAAACTCTTTTGAAGCACAAGAGAAGAAAATCTAAGATGTTTTTGCTTGTAGGCTTGATTTCTTCTTCTTGAATGATTGAGAGATTGTGAGGCTTCTTGATTCTCTTCACTCTTGCTCTCACTTGCTTGAAGATAATTTATAGTAGAAGGATAAAGGATCACTCTAAAAATAACTCCTCTTTTTTTTTTAGCTTACTCCTTAGTTTTCTCAAAGAATATTCAATATGCTCTCCAAGAGCTATTTTTAATGCTCCAAAGATTTTCTTATATATCCTTGAGATTTTTCATCGCTTCTTAACTTCTGGAAGGTCTTCAGAAAGAGTTCTAGCCATTAGAGATGAGAAAATAGTTATTGAAAATCTTGTGAGATGAAAAAGCTACAGTTCTGAAAACTAGTCATTACAGTCACTAGGTCGGCTTAGTTTCAGATTGGGTCAGCTCAGTCGCACTGGATCAACTCAGTTTCTGGCTGGATCAGCTCAGTCTCCTGAATCTTAAAAATTTTATTTTCTATGCTTTCTATTTTTTGCCTTCACTGAGACTAAGTCAACTTAGTTTCAGACTGAGTCGGTCCAATTTGCATGCCATGCATGCCAAAGATTTTTTATGATCTTTTCTTCTCCAATTTGATTTGTAAGCTAGACTTACCTTCTTGACTTGATTTTATCTTTATTAACATATCAGGAAATACTTGAAAAAAATTGTGAGCACTTAAAATTATGAAACTGCACATCCTCATAAATATTGTTAGACTTTATAACTTATACTCAAAACTCTTTGTCATCAATCTCTAGGTTAACAATCTCCTCCTTTTTGATGATGATAAAACTTTTGAGTATATGCAAAATAATATGTAGTAAGTTTTTAAGAAATATATATTTATAATACATGAAATCATTTGAACGATAAGAACATACTTTATTCTAGATAAGCTCAAGCATATACTCAATAATAATTCTCCTTCTTTTTGACAGCATCAAAAAGCTCATGGAAAGAATAAAAGAGTAATCATCAAAATCAATAAGATATGAAAATTTATCATCAAAATTTTTTTTGAAAAACTTATCTTTTAATTTAAAACATGTTTAAAGTATTTTAAATTTCAAAAATTAGCTTGAATTTAAATATCAAAGGCTCTTTTTCTTTTTTTTGAATGAATATAATCTTTTTAATTAGATTTTTAAGTATATACTTTTAAGCTTTAAAAGGAATAGAGCTTTTCAAAAAATTTGAATATGAAATCAAGAATAATATATACTTTAATATTCAATCATTTCTTTTAGAAAAAAATTTAGTCAATTAAATTTGAAAAAGGTATGTATCGAAAATATATCGAGCAAGTCAATGATAGTATAAAAGCAAAAGTAATTTTACAATAATTTCTAAATGCACATTCAAAGTTTTGTATTATATTTAAATTTTTAAATAAGTTTTAAAAATAGATTTAAAAATTTATTTTGACTTTAACTAATTATCCAAAAATTAGATTGAGCAATCAAATCATGTAAGTCAAATTTGATGATTACATGAAAGCTTTAATTGACAATACTATAAAGTAATTGGTTAAGAATTTAAGATCATCATTCAATTTTTTTAATTTTTAATCAAAGCTAGATAATATTCAACAAATATCTCTCTCTCTATTTTCAAGAGTAAATGTCAAAAAATTCATCAAAAAATATTTTTTCTTTTTAAATAGTAGGTGAATAAAAAATATTTCTTCCTTTTTTTCTTTCAAGTTAAGCATCTTTAATTGATACCAAATTAATTTTTAACTATTACTAATTTAGTAATTAATTCAGCTTAAATAATTCTCTCCCTTATCTTTGCAAATAAAGATATTTTTAATTAAATGGTCTTTTAAGATCAAATTATTTTCTTAAGTATTTTCTCTTCCTTTTGCAAAAATACAATATGGGTTTTATATTCAAATTCAGATCAAGAAACATATTCAATGTGAGTACTAGTAAATCATCAAAATCAATTAGTTATTTTAAATAAATTATAAAAATATTGATAGTATGATGTAAAGAAAAGTTTAGCTTTTACCAAACAACATCATCTATCCATTTTTATTTTCAAGACAACCATCAAAAGAATTTTTTTCTTTTCATTCTATTGGATCCTCGGTGTATCTGTATAAATCAATTTACAATTCTTGGTACCCAAGCTTTCTTGGATCCATTAAAGTTAGTACTCAAGATTTTTTTTGAAATCCAAATTTGCTTAACTAAAGTATGGCCAATTCTTTTAAAATTATATTCTAAAATTTTATGGCATACTCTGTTACATTTAAGACATTTAATAGAATGATTTTTAGTTGAAGCTTTTTCAAACATATTCTTGACAAATTTTATTTTCTTAAGGGATTAAAACTAATTTCAGCTTTGTGAAAAATAGATTTTTGATTTTTCATCATTGATTGAATCTTTTCAAAACTAAATGTGAAGTTTTCAGCAATTGGCTTCAATATCTCAATCTCTTTTCTTAGTTTTGAGTTCTCTTCCATAAGAGATTTTTCAGAATTTAAATGACTTTTTTTTAGTAAATAAATTATTTTCTTTCATGAAATTATTTTTTTTAATTAAGAGTTTATTCTTTTCTTCAACTAAAGATTTTTTGAATTTGAGAAGTTCTTTCTTTTCTTTAGCTAAAGCATTCTTTTTTCTTAAGATATCTTCTCTTTCATTCAATAATTTACTCTTTTCATCATCCAAAAGAAGATTAGACTTTTTGAGCTATTTATTCTTTAGCTTTATCCTTTTGAATTCAATTATTAAATCATTAAAAGCTTCATATAATTCATCAAAGATAAAATCGAAAGAGTTGTTAATGTTTACCTCATCGTCATTGACCATGAGGCAAGGATTTGCAATACATTCTTCTTCTTTATCCATCAAGTATGATTTATCTACTTTTTGCTCTTCTTTTTTATCTTCTTTTTCTTTGCTTTGCTTCTTGTTCTTTTCATTCTTATGAGCTACGAGATAAAAATTAGGATGAGCTTTCTTCTCTTCTTGGGAGTTTAATTTTTCTCTTTCATTTGCTTCCTCAAAGGTCATTTTCAATTTTTTCCATACTTCTTTTGCTAAAATGCAAGAAAAAATCAAGTTAAATTTATTTATGTCCAATGAACAATAAAGAATATTCATAACTTTAGCATTTAGTTGATTCATTTCTTTGTCATGCTCAAGTAATGCATTTGAGGTGTACGAGCCATCAATTATAATCTTCCATAAGTTATAATCATGTGCTTATATGAAGATGCGCATACGTGCTTTCCAATAATTATAATTTGATCCATTAAGCATTGGAGGTCGATCAATGAAATGGCCTTCATTAAAAAGATTTCATTTTGGATTGCCAATATCTTTAACTCTTGACTGTTAGGTCAATAACTAATAATAGAGCACCTACTCTGATACCACTTGTTGCCAAGGATGGCCACCCAAGAGGAGGGGTGAATTGGATATTTCTAAAATTAAATGACTAATGAGTAATAAACTTTAGATATAAATAAATTAAACTAATTAAGTGCTTAATGAATCAAACTATGTGATGTGCAGTGAATAAAAGTAATAGAGTAAAGCACACAATCACAAACACATAAATTTTATAATGGTTCGGTGTCAAACTCAGCACCTACATCTACTTTCTAAGTAAACCACTTAGAAATTCAACTATAATTCTCAACAAGAATTACAGCCCATTTATTTTTTGGACTTATAATCAAATTCAGTTAGTTTTTTTTAGCTTACCAACCAAAATCATACAAGATTATTTTTCGGACTCACAATCAATCTAGTTGATTTTTCTCGGATCACCAACCAAAATCTCACAAGTGATTATTTTCCTCCAGGCTAACAATCAACTTCGAATGGTTTTAACCTTGGCTCACCAATCAAACCACTATAAATGTCTAACTCAAGGCTTGGACCAATCCAAGTTTCTCATCCCGAGAAATTTAAAATAAAAAGAAGAATACAAAATAAAACAAACTTTTTGGAAGCACAAGAAAAGAAAATCTAAGTTGTTTTTGCTTATAGGCTTGATTTCTTCTCCTTGAATGATTGAGAGATTATGAGGCTTCTTGATTCTCTTCACTCTTGCTCTCACTTGCTTGAGGATAATTTATAGTGGAAGGACAAAGGATCACTCTGAAAATAACTCCTCTTTTCTTTTCAGCTCACTCCTTAGTTTTCTCAAAAAATATTCAATATGCTCTCCAAGACCTATTTTTAATGCTCCAAAGATTTTCTTATATATTCTTGAGGTTTTCCATCACTTCTTGACATTTGGAAGATCTTCAAAAAGTATTCTAGCCATTGGAGATGAGAAAATAGCCATTGAGAATCTTGTGGGATAAAAAAGCTGTAGTTCTAAAAATTAGCCATTATAGTCACTAGGCCGGCTCAGTTTCTGACTGGATCGACTCAATCACACTAGATCGGCTCATTTTCTAACTGGATCAGCTCAATCTTCTAGATCTTAAAAATTTTACTTTATGTGCTTTCTATCTTTTGCTTTCACTAAGACTAAGTCGACTCAGTTCCAGACTGGGTCGCCCAGTTTGCGTGCCATGCGTGCCAAAGACTATTTGTAATCTTTTTTTTTCTAATTTGATTTGTAGGCTAGACTTACCTTCTTGACTTAATTTTATCCTTATTAATATATCAAAAAAATTTTGAAAAAATTATGAGCACTTGAAATTTTGAAACTGCACATCCTCATAAATATCATTAGACTTTATAACTTATACTCAAAACTCTTTATCATCATCAAAATCAATCTATAGGTCAATAGCTTCTATCTCAGATTTTTCATGCCCCTAATGGCCTCCCTTAGATGTGTAATCCACAAAAAAATTAGGTCAAAATTTATTTTATATATGGAGATATAGAGGAATCCTTGACTAGGTCAAATACCTAATCAAGAGGTATCCAAATAGGGCTAGACTTGGGACATCCAACTCTTGGGCGCCCCCTCTTTTTTCTCTTCATGAACCACCTGAGAATGTCAAACAAATCCTCCTCTAAAAGTCATGAAAATTCAGAGAAAAAATAGGGAGTGGGTAGCACAAAACTAAGAAAAAAGTTTTACTTGCTTAAAATTCTATCCCATAGAATTTAAATAAACTCAAACTCCTTCTTTGCCTTGGTCCACCTTAAATTTTCATATAAGAAAGAAGGGAGAGACTTGGGGCACACGTGGAAGGCCTGGAGAGAATATGTTCCATGAAAAAATCCAAAAGAAATAGCATGGGGGGTGTTGGGGCTATGGTGGTGCATTGAGATAGGAGTCCTAGTCTCACTAGGATTCCTAGTTTGACTTAGTCCAACTTGATCCTTGGACTAAATTAAATCAGAATTTAATTAACCCAATTAGATTAGATCTTAATCCAACTAATAATCTAATTAAATTAGATTTAATTTTGATTTAATTTTTTAATCTAATTAGAAATTGGATTGATACGATTCCTAATTGAAATAGGACTAGTTCTTTCTTGCAATTTGCTCATCCAATAAATTAATTGGACTTGATCCAATCAAGCTCAAACCAAATCTAATTAAATTATATTTAATTAGACTTAATCTCAACCCTCTGGCTTAATCAAATTAAGCTAATTAGCAATTATATTATCAATCGATCTTCTTGCAATACTTGTACTAGGTCAAACATCAATCGTATTGATTGTTTAACCCTAGAATGATTCTTAATCATCGATCAACCATCCGATCAGATTGAGAACTCTTATGTGTGTGACCCCATAGGTCTGAACCTAAGTTGATAGCATAGAAATAAATTTTTGTACTAATCAAAGTGACCATCTAACAATAGTGCCCGATGGTCGGATAGGTCGAATGCATAGAACAACATCCTTAGAACCCATATGGATATAGTTTTCGTATAATTCATCTTCTTAATCAAAATGCTCATAGGATACCTCAGAATTTCACTATCAACCCCGATTAGGTCGTCCACATTATATTTCAAAATATCAAATCCATCTCATGAATTTTCTAGCTAAGATTTTTGCTATATTAAAATATAGTGATGCATTCTTCTCCAACTCTTGGAGTGGTCAATCCCATCTTAATCACTTACCGATCTCGCAGGTACTTGACTGTAACTAGAAATCTTCCATCATTGAATTAGAAATTCAGTTAGTCTGGTATCAAAGCACAGTGAGTTGCTTGCAAGCCACTGTGGTGATCTCAGGTCTAAGGAACACTTATACCTATATCCCATCAGAGCAATTTTTGATAGCAGAATGCTCTGGAGTTGGTCATGTTCAACGATGAAGTACCCATACATCTCACTTATATGCCATACTAGTATCTCCACACTCCTTGGTTAAGAGAATAACCAACCTATATGGCATACAATGATCTATGCTCGATAAACACTATTGTCCTAATTAACAGCATATCATTTGATTGTAAATAGTTTTAAGAACTAATCGATAAATTCTTTTTTTATCAAAAATAAATAATCCTAAGGACTTCATCACAACAATGAAGTTCATTAGAAGATGTGATAAAAATATCAAAATAAATATTTTATTTATTAATAAATTAATTATAATTATAAGGTTGCTCAACTGTCAACAAACTGATGATTGGCTTTGGGACATATTTCTCAATACTTAACATATGGCAAATGCATATGAACCTAGGATTTCCAAGACCACTTGTTGTATGCAGCCAAATATATGCTTTGAGGAGAGAGGTCATGATGCTAACCTACAGCTAACTACACTCTTTGCCCAAAGTGGTAAAATCACTTCGGACTTGGAAGTGCAAGGCAACTATTATGAGGACTGCCCACTGCCTAACCTATCCTCTTCTCTCCGAATCATGGCCAGCTGATCATGGATAGCTCGATCGAACGAGACCACTTGAGATATCAAGAGAAGGCCCAAACTCTCGAGGTCAAATGGCTTCATGATGCCTATCAGACCTTTGCCTCAACTAGCTACCGACCCTAAGGTTAGGGCTCGACCAACAACATCTAGCCACCCGCATAATCGCCCATATGCTTAGGTGGGATCCCATCTCAAGTCATTGGTCTACTCGGTCATATGAACGATCTCCTAAACTCTCTAACAATCTCCAGGACGTGGACACGACCCACAATTGGCACCCATAATTAACTGACCTAATCTGCAAGCATGACTAATAACTCTAATTATGGGGTAGTGGGCATATCCCAATTTCCTATTAAATTGTGACCTCGTAGGTGCTAATAGCCTACCATATTCCAGCGTAACAACCTATAGTATCCTCTTAATATAAAAGTGGCAAGAAGAAAACCCTTAGGTAAGGCCGAATCTTCAATAAAAAAGGCCAACTCCTCACTTGCACTCACCTTTTTTTCTTTTTCGGCTGTTTTCTGAGCTCTAACTGACTTAAGCATCAAAGGATCTAATGCCAAGTATATTCCGGTGAGAGAGATTTTTTTGCAAAACTCTTGGCCATGAAGAGTGGCTCATGTCCATCGACGCATTCAACCATCTCCCTAGTGCGGCGCCACCGGAGCTCAATGGCAATAACTATTTATATGTTGCATTAAAACTTTATACACATTAATATATTCAATTTTAGAAACATTGTAACGACATAGTTCCTTCGTGTTTGACATACAACGGCCATATACTAAAAGAATCATACTATCTTATCCGATAGTCTTTTCAGAATCAATTTTTAGAATTAAAATCAGTTTTAAGATATTTCAATCAATTAATAGACAAACGATAGACAAGAAAAGACTATTCCGTTCAGTTGGGATCCAAGAGTATATCTAATTAGGCACCCAAGTTTATCTTTTTTTTTAAGTAATCTTTTTATAATGGAGCAAACGGTGACAACAGTTGCCACCATTTCCTTGACGTATGAAATGACAAAAACAGACATAGCACTGGCTGAAAGGAAGCCAACATCATTCCAAACAAACTCAGAGTATACCAGAGCAGTAAACATTGGGCCAAGATAAGAACCCAGAACATTGGTCAAGCCATCTTACCACCCATGACATAGGATGTTATATAAAGAAAACAGAGCACCCCTGTCCCAGAGCAGAGTTAACTAGAAAACAAAAGGGGAAGAGGAAAGCAGTATCAAGCTCAGTTACTGCCCAAGATTTTAATCTCCATTCAGTGCACACGTGCTAGATCGGGATTTTAAGGTACGATCAGCCCCATCACCAACTGGTGCTATATGAAAATACGCATGAAGCGTGACAAGAAACTTGTCTTGTCACCTCGTGACGAAATGATGAAATCGGGTGAAGAAACAGAAGCTTTTGGAAGTGTTTAGAAGATAAAAAATTCTGAACTTACAGTTGAATAAAATTGTGAATGTTATTGGCATCTAGCTCAAATAAAACTGGAAAAACGCAGTGAACCAGTTTGGATTAAACTTTCTGCCCACGAAACACCTTGGAAGCATATACTTCTGTGCTACAATTTTTGGACGCATGGAAAGTCTGGATCAAGTATATGGTTACCTGACTCACTAAAAACCGTGTGAATTATAAGTTGATAAAAAAGAACCGATTCCCGATAAAATTCAGTCAAATATGTCAAGATAGAAGATCCAGGGTCTTCAAATAAACATATGATTCTATAACTGAATATGCTAAATATTCATATTTTTCTGTTAATTCTACAATATAATATTTATATATTAATCTCATATATCTTAGGGATCCACAACATTATTTTGACAAACCTTTCATAATTCAAGATAAATACAGATGGCTGTATACATATATAAATTTATGAAAAATATGGTTCTTCAGTCAATATCAAGAGAGCACAATCTGTCAAGGATGAGTGAATCGAGAATTGTGAATAGCAAATTCTCCCAAACCTGAACTGACCTTAATCAACAAGCAGATATTTGTGATCCAACCTTCAAACCTTTCCTAGCACTTTATGGTCTAGTAAAATGGTAAAATTCTTCCATTTATTAAAAAAGAAAAGGGTAAAACTCCAATACAAAGAAATGGCTTATATCTGCTATCCATCAGCCTAAAGCTTGAATTTCAAGGTTAGCGGGCTGATGTCTAAGCCAACAATTTTCAGTCTGTCTACAATCAATGTTTAGGCCCATCTAAAAGCCTAACATCCAACAGAAAGTCTGACATCTGTCAGAAGTCCAACTAGAGCAAGAGCCCTGATAAACCCCCATAACGTTGACCTCCTCAAGTATAATTTAAATAATTTATTGATACAAAATCACAGCCATCAGTTGCATGCATCGTGTGCAAACACAGAACCATTCACATAAATAAAATACTATGGTAAATTTTCTTAATCCAAGACGGTAATTGGTTGATGGGAGTATAGAATCTTGTTACACCAATCACATGTAATGGGATTGTGACGACTTTTCAGAAATTAATTCCACTTAACTAATACACATGTACCACACCACTTGAATCACACAGGATGACCATAAAAAGAATGATGGAAAAATACAGTGAACCCAAATATTAGATCATGGTCACAACTTAGTCTTAATCACTCCCAGTTTAATCACATGCATTTCAGAATTATTATGAAGCATCTTTCCTCCATATCTTCCACATACAATTGATCCACTATATCCTCCATATCTAAAATTTGATGGATTAAACATTAGATGATTCAAATCTAGACAGAATAAATGAAGTCGATCAGCCATGTTTCATCAGTGCTATAATAATTATGACCGCAAACCATGGTAAGAAAGCCCTCTCCGTATTTAACAAATTAGAGTTTCAATGCATGATCAAAACAAGAAAAAAAAAAGCAGCAATTGCTAGCTCTCCTTGAATACGAATTAAATGCACAGATGGAGCCATGGTGCATACAACATGGCAAATCATCAAATCTTTCTTTTAGGAAAAAGAAAGAAATATACAATTTATTACTTCTGGTACTGAAAAGCATAAATAATGGACTAATCGGTTATTCCACAAAAAACGCCTGCTACTTCACCTTCAGTGTTCAAGCTTGCAAAGTAGGATCCTCCACCAGTGGGGCAGTCTGTACTTTGCTGATATTGTGAAGATCATGAACACGATGATCATCAATCCCTCTGCTGAGATATGCCTTAATCATGGTGCTGTAAGTTATCTTGTCTGGTGTACAGCCTCTTGTCTTCATCATTTCCAGCACCTCCCTCATCTCTGCCAAGCACCCAGCTCTCCCATATGCATCGACCAAGCAGTTAAAGAATACAGTATCCAACATCACATCTGAGTTCTCAATAAATCTTAATAGTGCTTTTATTTTATCCAGATCCCCCGCCCTTCCATAAGCTCTAATAAGTGAACAGAGTGTAACACAATTGGGTTTGATCCTCTCAGACTTCATCAATCTAAAAATATACTCCATCTGCTTCAGGTCTCCTGCCCTACCAAATGCATCGATAACCACATTATAAGTAACCACCGACCAGGAGTAGTAGTACTTCTGCATGTATTCCATCACGGCACCCATCTTTTCATACTTCCTAGCTTTGCCATAGGAATCTAAAAATATGTTGAAGGTTTTGATGTTTGGGGAAATGCCAAAGCTTTGGAACTTGTCATAGCACTTCTCCATTGTCTCAATTTGCCCGCTACCACCAAAGGCTCGGAGTGTAGCATTCATGGTCCATACATCAGGTTTGCAATCATGGTTAGAGAGCATTTCCATAAGTGTTGACTCCATCTCCCAAAACCTTCTTGGAAAATAGAAACAAGATATAACCAACTGTTCACATGTAAAATGATTGCAGAATTGAACTAAATGCAAATATATGATAAAGAAGATTTGCTATGCATGCAAGTTTAATTCTATTAATCCATACAAACTTAAGCTAACAATATCAAGTCCTCTTTGATGCACTCGATGGTTGGTTTTAACTTTAAACCATTGAACACATTTGCTGTTGCCAGCATAGCTCTGTTATATTTTCCAAATGTAAGCAAAAACAACTTATCCTCTCCTTCAGGTGCTAAGTGGTTGATATGAAGCCTACACTCCATTAGGTGCTCTACAAGATTTATTTAATGGATAATTGACTTGAAAGGGTACTTTAACATTCAGTCACCCACTACCCTAACCAGGCAAACAAAGTTTTGGGAAACACTTGAGGGGAAGGTCAGTAAACTCTGATGTTTCTGATTTCCAGCCATATCCAAATATGGAGGCAAACAGTGATTTGATTCAACTGATGTGGGCATGGATGAGGGTGGAAAACATGGGTTATTTTAGCTTACTTTTTGCAGCAGATGGCAATGGGAAAAAAAAAAAAAGGGACCGTTAATGTATGAGGAGAGACCAAACTGCATAAAGCAAGAATTATATACCTGCCTGCTTTTCCATAAGCATCAATGAGTGTGTTGTATGTGATGGTGTTAGGCCTTATCCCCTGGCTCTCCATATCAGAAAGCAGGATCTGAACTTTGTCAAATGCAAAGACTTGCAAACAAGACTTGATGAGAATGGAATATGTCTGGACATCAGGATGGCAGCCCTCAGTAGTTTTCATCTTGTTAAGCAGAGAGAATGCTTGATCAAAGAGGCCACTCCTACTATATGCTGAAATGAGGGCAGTGTATGATTCATGGTTTATGATGCAACCTTCATCAACCATGACTTGGAAGAGTGTATGGGCCTTTTCGGGCTGTTTGCATTTTCCAAGCATGACAATGAGTTTAATATATATGCCAATGTTGGGCCTGTACCAAAGCTGCTCACGGAGTAGCTTGAACACCTAAGTCATCCAACAATAAGAACTATGAAACTTTGAATGAAAAGAGGTGTGTAAGAATACTCAGCAGGTACATGCTTATGGTTCATGTCAGCCTTGTAGTATGAGATTCCCATTGACAAACAATTGATAAGGGGGAAAAAAAAATCTAAAACATGCACAGGCATAGAGGTGCACAAGAAGACTCAGCTTTTTGCAATTCTATAAATCAAGATACGTTGTCTAGGTACTAGGCCTCACACCAGTGCCACCCTATCACTATATTGGTATGCTCGGTGCAAAGGCCAAGGCATACCGAGTGTCAATATGCCCCCAATACCGTGTACTAGTACCGAATCAATACAGTACGATATACCTTGTATTATCTAATTCGGTATTGTATGGTGTACCTTGCTATAAATTATACTTATACATAGAACGAAGATATTATTTGAATTTATATTAAACAAGGTTTACCATTTCAGTATCAAACCCCATGCTGGTATCATGCTAATACAGTATTGGTATGCCCAATACCACAAGAAACAAAGATGCAAAAGTTCACAAGGACATCATCGGACAAGCAAAACCACAAAGAATGGAACTAGAGTAGACAAAAGAGCATTTTTGACCTTGCCATACACTTAGCAACAAGTTTGAGGTATTTGCATCAAATGGGTAGAACAAACTACATCAAGCATCCAAATCAGTACTAGAGTTGACAAAGAGGTATGCACATTAACTTGAGAAGGCAAAAGAAAACACCACAAAGAAACATATTCCCCCCACCCTGCACATATGCTCTAGCTATTCCCCTTCAATTGGCGTAGATTGACCTTTCTTGAGTACTGAAATCACAATATTACATCTCACTTTAATGAAGAGCTCAACAACAGTGAAGAGGAACCAAGAGGGAAAAGATCCTGAATATAACAATGCCAGGAACAATGACAATCAATCTTCATGATCTGTCCTCTCCAATAAAACAAAAGTTTTAGCAATCTAAAATAAATTATAATACTGCAATGGTAAATGAACTTGGACCAATATATGGTGATACAACAGTTTGCAAGTAAATGGCAGAACCAAATAAACTATGTCACTGTGTTGGCCATGGTGCAATACCTGTCACCTAAACTAGATTAAAGATAGCCTGATACTTTCTGGTCATCTACGAGATTGTTGAAGAATCACTATTGAAGACAAAAAACCTACCACTCGATCATTATCATTAAAGTGTCAACACTTAGTGCTCCACAAATTGTGTGAAAGATGTAGCCATTTGCAAGAAAAGAATTATTACATTTGTTAAGTGGTTGTCAATAAACACTAGAGAAAGGCATCTCCAACTTCAAACAACCTAGGCAACACCAAATAGCTTACAATGAGATAAAACTATGGACCAGCTAAACTTATGCATTGGAACTGGAAAGTGGCTACCTATCATGAATCCATCATACAAAGTTCTAGCAAGATAATTCTGAGCACTCATCAGTCAACACATATTTGATTGATGCTGATCATAACTTATTATGTTTCCTTTTTGAATTCTAGAATCATATAGCAGCAGTGGCACCTGTGCAGACTTAAGCATTTCAATCCCAAACACCTAGATAAAGAAGCCAAAACTTGAAGTTCAAAATTCTTAACTGTCTGCTAATTTTATTAAAAAATTGGTTCTTGTCACTAAAAAAATATCTAGATCAATTACGTGGCTTTATGAGGCAACATGGGTCAACTAAGAATTCACATTACATTACTAAAGTTAGAAACTTCTCCAATCCCACCTAAATTCTACTGTAAGTTTTTCACCAAAAGGTTTAGAATTAAAATACTCCAAAGAACATGGATAACTAAAACTCATAACATATTGTAGATTTAATGTGAGTTCATCCAGTAATTTATTAGTTAATCTTTTTTTGTAATATAACCTAAGCTGCCACCAGATGTTGTATCAATGGTGTAAGTATAGCACATTTCATCACCTTTACTACTCAATTACACAAATAGTGTTATGAAGACTTCCAAGCTTTTGCAGAGTGTGAATATTAATGTTCCTTCATTACAGACCCTTTAAAAAAAATATTGGCAATTCATGGTTTCAAATATCATCGGAACTGAATGGTATGAATGGATGTATCGTTCCAGCAAATTTTCAGAATTGGCACATAGCATGCCAGGGATGCATTCACATACTGTGTATTGATAGTTGGTACATTACTATTCCAACACAAAAGTGGTACAAGGTTCCAGTAGTGATATTTGAAACCTTTATTGGCATCCTTTGCAATGTACATATTTTCTCTTTCTTCAACATGCATCTGTTGAAACACAAGCCTAAGTAGCATGGAGATCATGGGTACTCTCTATAAAACTCTTATAACCAAAACTAGATCATATTCTCATACTGCATCAAGTCAACTATAACAGACACAAAGTCATGCAAAATAACTATTTGCTCACATATGCAAATAGTAAAGCAAGTTGGTGTGCATATGCTATACGCTAGCATGCTAGTATAACTTCGGCTTATGCAAATTAGTTCTTTTATACGTCAATAACATGACCCACTAATTCTTCAAAATTTAGACAAACCATGTTATATGGACATGAGGATGAGTTTTATGCACAGGTGTATGCTAGGTGTCTCCATTTAATCTCCAAGAATTCACTTAGCTAGAGCCATAATGAAGTGTCAAAGAACGGTAAGCACCTTGCTGTAGGTCAGGAGAAAGGTGTAAGAACAAGGGAATTTCTTCAATCCAGTTCCCTAGTGGTTTAATAAGGCTTTTTCCTAGTGCATCAAGGATGATGATTAGGATCAGCTAACTCAGCAACAAAGAAGAAGCGAGGGCAAGCTTAGGCTAGTGCTGGTGCACCTGCTTGTAAAATGCCCGATTTGCCTCTAGAGGTGGATCGTACTTGACTCAATCCTGGTCTGGTCAGCCTACCCTTGATTAAAGAGTGGACAACACAACCCTAGAGAGGTAAGCATGATGGGAATGGTAATAGGAGTCAGGTAGTGAAGCAAGATGGAAAGGGAAGCGAGTAGCAGTAATTGTAAAGGTAAGGGTATTGCAGGAAAAGAAGAAGATATTAGGGCAAGAATCGAAGTTTTTTTTTTATCACGTCAAGCGATAATCTTTACACTTATTATGAAATCAAAGGTATATCAGGATTGCTCTAACCTTGCAAATTCTTAAGCTGGAAAAATGAATGGAACCTAAATAAGTTTGCTTTTCCTCTTCAAATCAGCTCTTGATTCACTCCTTATGGTTAAGGCAAAAAGATGGACTTTGACCTCACTGTGGTGAACCACTCCCACCTGAGGAATGAGGCTAGGAGACTTATGGTAGTTTGGCTAGTAGGAACAACTGATAGGCCAAAGGAGGGGCATGGTAATGAGTTATCAAATCTTGTGTTGAAATTTCTTTGGATGAAAGTACAATGAATGGAGGAAAGTGAAGGAAAATGTGAGGTCTTAGACTTCCACCAGAGTTCCCACAAGGACAAGGTAGGGAAGGAGCTTCACCAGCTAACCCCACACATCAACAAAGGAGGTGAGGTCATATGCCAGAGCCAACCTTAGCACCAGAGTTGAAGTCAATTTCAGAAAACCTTCCTACTTGAGAAGGTTCTTATTAACGTTGGCAGCCTTATTAGCCCCTCTTATGGGATTGCCAAAGAAAAAGGTGAAGTACAGATTGGAAAAGGTCCACCGACAAGCCCTAGAAACCAAGGTTCACCATATTGATACAAGAGGTGATATCAGCTGGTGATTGATTCAGCATAGTACGAATCCATAAGGTGTCTTTCTGGGGCATACCAGCATAGGGAGATCTAGAGAGGGAGGAAGAGAGGGAGAAAGAGAGGAAAAGAGACAAGGGAGAGAGAGAGGGAGGGTTTGAAAGCCCTCATTGAAATAGGGACCTCTGTTTCATTTTGAAATAAGGGATCCATAATTTTTTTGGCCGATTTCAATGAGGGCTTTCAAGCCGTCTCTATCTCGGCCTCTCTCTCCCCATCCCTCTCTCTCCCCTACCTCCCTCCCCATCTCTCTCTCTCCTTCTCCCTCCATAGAAGCTTGAATGCATGATAGGGCTTCCGTTTCAAATCGATGGAATGAATCATGCTAGTAACCTACTAGTCCGATACAATATGCCCCGAACCAGTTGGTTTGGCATGCCTCGAATCGGCTGATTTGATATGGTTAGACATTGCCAAAAACTACTTAGCAATAGCGAGACAAGTGGATAATTTTGGAATGAACCAAAAAAGTTTGAATAGTGACAGTCTAAGTATTGGCTAGGACAGCACCCTATGGTAAGAGTAGTTATGACTTATAAGCCCTGTAGACTAAGGTTCACCAAACCTAACTGAACAATCTGGTTTGGCCCATACCCTACTGGATCGGCATGGAATCAAATTGGTTCGGCCATAAAATTCAACATGGGGTCAGAACCACCCCGAACGTCCCGAACCGAGTGGTTCGGTATGGTACTAGACCAAACTGACCAGTTTTGCCTGGTTCAAGAAAAAAAAGCAGCCATGTAAAGATAGGAATGAACAAGAGAAGGCTCTCAAGACTTCTGGTCATTTATCCTTCACAAAAAAATTCGTCCCCCTTCTCCATAGCAAGAAACAACCACAAAACAAGGAGAAATCCATGATTCAAGGTACACAAGCATCTCTCCCACCTCCTTTACTCCCTTACCTCTCCTCTTATATTGGTCCAACTCAAAATTCGTAGAAATTAGAAACACAAGAAGAGATGATGCTAAAATTTTTTATTTTGGCATGATTTTATTATATATTATAGATCTATAGATGACCTACACAATGACATAAAAATCATTAATTTTTATTAAATATATATTTTTTAAAAAATTAAAAATATATTTTTGGATTAAAATTATTAAAAAATAAAATTTTTAAAATAATTATAAAATTAAAATATTGTTTAGGAGCTTGCAAACTACTCTTGACGTAAATTTGGTATTCATTTATCAAAGTTTTGACGCATCATACATATAGTGGCCTAGACCTAAATTTGAATAAAATTAAAAAATAAGTAGTATTTCATACACGCCCACTAGCTTAAAAAATATATATATAGCATATGATAGGATACTACATAAATCAAAGATTAAAGTAATTTTTTGAATTTTAAAATATCTTTTAATTTAAAAATAATTAAAAAAATTATAAACTTAATTTAGAAATATATAAAATATTAGGACAACGAAATTTTACTATTTATATAACTATTGAACTAATGTACTAGTTCAACCTTCAGAAATGGATCCATCAAGGAAAATCCAAAGCGTGATATTAGTTAGGACCACAGGTAGATGCTCTCAAATCAATATCATTGAAAATACAACTAGTGCAACATGCAATTCCAAAGAGAAGAGCTAACTAAGTTGAAGTAGCACTTGATTGATGGTTATCCCCATGTAGCTATGTGCTGAAAATGCCCATAAAAGATCCATCAACTAATGAAGTACTCTACTAATTTCAGAGCAACGAAGGAGAGGACTTTGAAAAAGGAGATAGATTGTCAAGCCACAAAACTATCTTCCCTATTATTTTAGAGAGTTAGAGAAGCCTCCCTCTATATGATGAGGCACAGATCCAGATTGCCATTTAGATGAGTTTGGATAGTGAGCAGCTTGAGAAGGCCAAGCAAAGGGCTCAACGTGGACCGTCAGTTTATGAGTCAAGGTCGGACTTTGCGAGCGTTAGAAAGTAAAAAGTTTAAAAGGACCTCCTTAAAGAGTCCGTTAGTAGAGGCACGAGCTATATTGCATCCATGTTGAAGGCTTTTGGCAATAGAAAGAAGTCTTTCAAAGAGATTTCCACCAGGAGCCACTATTCATGACTTAGATCCACATACCTTTCTGAGCTAGGATTCCAAGCAATAGAGGATTGACAATATGCTAAGGACGAGAAGACGGCAATGTGAAAAGTTATTGGATCTTGATTTCACTTCAGTCAAATCTCAGTACATGCAGTAGGCAGCACATATTATCACTTTATCATACAGACTGCATGTCCGAATATAAATCCTTGATAAGTGGTATAAATATAATAATAATAAAAATATTAAATTATTAAATAATTTATCCTACTTTTAAGAAATTGATACTTTTATTGATCTTATGCAAGAAAGAAAGCCACCAATGTGAAGAGCTTAATTTTCTAATTCAAATGAAACAAATTTGAAGCAAAACAGAGTTCAATTGACCCCAGAATCAATTTACAAAGAAAAAGAAAAAAATATTATTTAAAGCTGACCGGTCCAGACTGAACTGGTTCAGAAAATCGGCTCAATTGGCCCGACCACCCGCTAAACCAATCGGCCTGCCTGATGTCACGCTGGCGTCAGGAAGCCATGCGACTCATGGTAAGCCGCTACAGTAACCCATCCGAGGGCAAATATGGTATTTCACGGGGCACCGCCGACTCTGATTGGCTGGTAATTGTCGCGGTCTATGCAAGAGCCAACTCACGCGCGGTCTATCCAACCCATGGCACGATCCGACGGTTGATACAGCTGGGTTTTGATCCAGCGGCTGAGACCAAGGCGCTGGCGAACGGTAGATGTAGCAGTCGGTGAAGATCCGACGGCTGAGGTTCTTAATTTTAAGTAAGACTCTGAAGCCTCTTGTGTGCGAACGGACGGCCCAAATTCGCAGATCAGAGAAGATCCAACTGTCAAAATTGATTCCGACCGGATCTAGGAATTTTAACATGGTTTTTCAAGAGTTTTTGGCCCATTTGATCAACATTCGAAGGCCAGAATGATCCAAGGCTTCAATTAGAGTTGTTTTAGGAGTTTTAAACCCAATTGCTTCAGGATTTTTCACCCAAAAACAATTCTTTAGGCTATTTAAGCCTGCTGCTGTCGAGAGAAAAGGAGAACCTAGGAGAGTTTAGTTTTGGGGAGAGATAGAGCTGAACAGAGAATAGAAAAAGAGGAGAACAGAGAGGAAAAAATAGAGAGAAAATAGAGGATTTTTTAGAGAAGTCTAGGAATAAAGGAGAGGCTTGTGATTAGAGAGAGAAAAAGCCCTTTTCTTTCTTTCTTCTTCCTTTCTTCTTCTGATGACTAGCACATCTATTAGCGATTTTCTTCATCAAATTCTCCATGCTAAGAGCAACAGACTTCAAAATTTAGCAACAAGCAATTATTTGTTTGGATTTTCTCATACTTTTTATTTTATTTGCCGTTTTTATTCCTTTTACCATGAACTAAATTTTTTTTACTGAGACCAAGGTGTAGCTACTCTTTTGATGCAATATTCAGTATAATTAAATTTTAGTATTATTTTGGTCATGAGTATATAAATCCGTTCTTAATGTTTTTAGATTACTGATCATCTTCTAATTGATTTGATGAACATAGATGATACGGACCAAGTACGTCTATTTTATTGCTTCTTGATTTATATACCTTATATTTTTGAATCGAATTAAGATTCATATGCATGCGAAAATTTTAGTACGCTTTGGACGCAACGTATTTTAATTAGAGGGTTTCATAAAAGTTAATACATCAGTATTTATTTAAATTATGCTTGGACCAAAGGATAGTTAATAAATATTGATAGTTTTGCTACGCTTGGATCAAAGGATAGTGAATATCCTAGGAGACTCCACCATCACATTAAACAAAATTAATCTAATTTGCATGATTACTTGAATATTGTATTGATTGTGTTGGTGAACCAATTGCCTTATTATCCTATTGCTCGAGTTTAAACCCTAAAATTACACCCTCTTTATTTCCTTGCAATTTATTAATTATTTCTTTGTTTCTTCTTATTTTTCTTAATTCTTATAAATCGATCCTCTAAATAAAGCTTAGGAAAAAGTTTTTCAGTGCTTATTTTTCAATCCTCCAGAGATGATACTCTACTCACACACTTTATTACTTGATCGACTGATGCACTTACCATAGCGATAGATTTGCATGCATCAAGTTTTTGGCATCATTGTCGGAGATTATGTCTAAAACAATATTGAAATTTTAATCCTTACTTTACTTTAGAATTTTATATTTAATTTTTGTTCTTATTTAATTTTTAAGTGCACGTTCAATGCATGACACGCACTACACATAATGACCTACTACCTTTCAATCTAGAAATAGAGAGAACAATCAAAAGACTAAATCAAGAAAGAAACATGGTAGCCAAAGATCCTAACGACATCCATCTAAAAGTAGATATAGCGGCAGAGGGACGACAAGAAGCTATTCAAGTGGCACATCATCCATTAAATGATTACATCACACCATCTGTAGCCGATGCAGCTTCGAGCATCAAGAGACCGTCTGTGCGAGCAAATAATTTTGAACTAAAATCGGCAATGATCCAGATGATTAATCAACTGTCCAATTTAGTAGACACGTGCATGATCCGAATGCCCATATTTCTAATTTTCTTAAGCTCTGTGATACTTTTAAAATTAATGAGATGTCGGATGATGCTATTAGATTAAGGCTATTTTCTTTTTTTTTATGGGATAAAGCTAAAAATTGGCTTCATTCTCTTCCTGCGGATTCTATCACTACTTGGGATACCCTAGCCTAGAAATTCATAGACAAATACTTTCCACCTTCCAAGACTGTAAAGATGCGTAATGATATTACTTTTGCGCAGATGGAGATGGAGACACTGTATGAAGCTTGGGAGCATTTTAAAGAATTGCTGAAGAGATGTCCACACCATCAATTACTTATATGGCTTCAGGTACAAACTTTTTATAATGATTTATCTCCTAATCGTTCTATGATTGATGCAACAACAAGAGATACCATTAATCGAAAAACGAAGGAAGCCTTTGATCTAATCGATGAGATGGCATCGAATAGTTATCAATGACAAACAGATCGCATGATGCCAAGAAGAACAACAGCTATGCAAGGAGTTGATTGCGTTCCAGCCTTATTAGCTAAAATTGCAGCCCTTAGAGCCGAAGTCAATAATATAAAGGGAGCAGCTATGCACGTTCAGAGCATCACTTGTGAGCTGTGCAGACGACACGATACAAGCAACTGTCAAATAGGTAATTCTTTTGCTAAAGCCTCTGATACAGCTAACTATCTTGATATTTTTTTTAGGCCACAGCAAAATAATCCCTACTCCAACACAATCAAGGATGGAGGCAACATCCAAACTTTTCATGGAGCAATCAAAATACGGCACAACAGCCACCCCCGAAATTCTAAGCACATGAAAAGAAGCCTGATATGAAAGAGCTGATGGCCAAATTCATGCAAAATCAAGAAGCGGCCATTCGAAATTTGGAAGCCAAGCTTAGGCAGGACTAAGCGACAACAATTCGAAACTTAGAGATGCAAATAGGTCAAATGGCCAAGATAATCTCTGAGAGACCACAGGGATCCTTGCCTAGCAATACGGAGACCAATCCAAGGGAGCAAATCAATGCTATCACACTAAAAAGTGGTAAAGAGCTGGAGGAGCCACATCATGACAAAAAAACTGAAGAAGAAACTACAAAACAGCCAACCAAAATTTGTCAGTCACCGAAACAACCAGTAGATGGATGGTCCCCTGGTATAAAATTCGATGATCCAAACGTGAAGCCCTATGAGCCGCCACTACGATTTTCGGAGACAAATACAGCATCCAAATAAAAAATTCTCAAACCTTTTCAAAATTTTAAAAAATTTACATATTAATATTCCTTTTGTAGATGCCATCACTCAAATGCCCAAGTATGCCAAGTTCCTTAAAGAAATTCTAACGAATAAGAAGCTGAAGGAGCATGAGACAGTCAATTTAAATGAAGAGTGCTCAGCAATACTTCAAAATAAATTGCCACAAAAGCTAAAAGATCCAGAGAGTTTTACCATTCCTTGCATTATTGGTCATTATAGTTTTGATAAAGTTTTATATGATTTAGGAACAAGTATTAATCTCATACTTTTCTCTGTTTTTAGAAAACTAAGTCTTGGAGAACCGAAACCTACCACTATCACTCTCCAGTTAAAAGACAGATCCATTAAATATCCAAGAGGTATAGTGAAGGATGTCTTGGTAAAGATAAACAAATTTATTTTTTCTATTGATTTTATTGTTCTAAACATAGAAGAAGATTATGATGTACCACTTATCTTAGGAAGATCGTTTTTAGCTACTATAAGAGCTTTAATAGATGTCCAACAAAAGAAATTTATTCTTAGAGTCCAAAATGAACAAATTACTTTTAATGTTTTTAAAGATATTAAACATTCTAAAAATTAGTTTCGAATTGATATTATTGATAAATTAATACATGAGCATTCTTTAGAAAGGAGGTTTAAGAACCCTATTGCAACTTAGATTGTCCAATCACAAGAGGGTGCAGCTAAAAATGTAAGTATATCTATTGAAGTGGCACCGGATTAATTCAATTAAGAGCCTCAAGAAAGTCAAGCTAAAGACTATAAATCAGAACTACTAGATAGATTGTTTCTTTTTCTTTTAGTTTTGATCATTTTCTTTTCTTTTCTTTTTTTTTTCAGTAATCTCTTGTTGCTCTTTTATGGCTCTGGTATGCGTTTTCAATTTTGCAGAGAACAAAAAGAGAGCTCAAGCTAGTTTGCAAAATTTCAAAGATCCAGTCTGGACTGAATTAGGTGTATTCTTTCATGTCCCTTATTGCACCCTTTACTTTTCCTTTCTCCATTGATACAATGTTGATTAAGTTGGGGGGTAAAAAAAAAAAACCATGTATCAAGAAAGAAAATCTTGAGCAAGATAGGCTAGGAAAAGTAATAAAAGTTAGAAGTATTTGCTAATGAATGTAGCGAGTTAAAGAACAAGATTAGTTGACCAAACTTTTAGCAACTACTTAGATCATTTAAAGACTATTAGCACTTCTAATTGCACATGCATACTAATAAGGCAAAGTAGGTGTTGCTTATAAGGCCAACTGAGGATTCAATTATCACTGAACAATTGGTGATTAATATACATTTCAATCAAAAAAACATGAATTTAAGGAAAGAGCTACCTGCCTATAAAATAAAAGTGCAAAACACAGAATATGTGGATTGCCCAAAGCTTAGTAACTGAGTCTCTATACCTAAGTCAAGTATGGAGGTTCACGTCAAACGATGGATGGAAGGCCAAGATGCTCAGCACAAAAAAAAAAGAGGCAGTGTGAAAGCAACCTTAATTCTTGAGCTTAACTTGGGAATATATAGAAAATTAACCAAAGTAGGTGATAAGAAAAGATATTTTTGTTCTTTAAATTAACACCCAAATACTAAGTTAGTCTTCACGAACACAAGCACTATAGATCTTTAGATGTACTCTAAGAAAATTTCTGACTGTACTGACTAGAAAATTTGCTTCTGAAACTTAATACTGAGTTAGTGGTGCTTTCTAAAACTTTTTGACCTTTAACCCTAGATTTATCTTTACGATGGAGGATCTTATTGAAACATGGTGATAAATTAATATTAAATAAAGCATTGCTAAGAGAATAGCAATGACTAAGTTGGGGGTGTGATAAGTGGTATAAATATAATAATAAAAATATTAAATTATTAAATAATTTATCCTACTTTTAAGAAATTGATACTTTTATTGATCTTATGTAGGAAAGAAGGCCACCAATGTGAAGAGCTTAATTTTCTGGTTCAAATGAAATAAATTTGAATCAAAACAGAGTTCAATTGACCTCAGAATCAATTTTCAAAGGAAAAAAATATATTATTTAAAGCCGACCAGTCCAGACTGAAATGGTTCAGAAAACCGACTCAACCGAACCGACCGCCTGCTAAACCAACCGACCCGCCTGACGTCCTGCTGACGTCAGGAAACCACACGGCTCATGGTGAGCCGCTGCAGTAACCCATCCGAGGGCAAATATGGTATTTCACGAGGCGCCGCTGGCTCTAATTAGTTGGCAATTATCACGGTCTATGCAAGACTCGGCTCGCGCGTGGTCTACCCAGGCCCATGGCACAATCCGACGGTTGATACAGCTGGGTTTTGATCCAATGGCTGAGATGAAGGCGCTGGCGAACGGCAGATGTAGCAGCCGATGAAGATCCGACAATTGAGGTTCTTCCTAATTTTAACTGACTCTAAAGCCTCCTATGCACGAACAGACGGCCTAGATTCGCAGATCAGAGAAGATCCAAAGGTCAGAATTAATTCAGACCAGATCTAGGAATTTTAACATGGTTTTTTAGGGGTTTTTGGCCCGTTTGATAGACATCCGAAGGCCAGAATGATCCAAGGCTTCAATTAGAGTTGTTTTAGGAGTTTTAAACCCGATTGCTTCAGGATTTTTCACCCAAAAACAATTCTTTAGGCCATTTAAGCCTGTTGCTGCCGAGAGAAAGGGGGAGAACCTGGGAGAGTTTAGTTTTGGGGAGAGATAAAGCTAAACAGAGAACAAAGAGGGAAAAATAGAGAGAAAATAGAGGATTTTTTAGAGAAGTCTCGAAATAAAAGAGAGGCTTGTGATCAGAGAGAGAGAGAAAGCCCTTTTTCTTTTTCTCTTCTTCCTTTCTTCTTCTGACAACTAGCACATCTACCAATGGTTTTTCTTCATCAAATTCTCCACGCCAAGAGCAACGAACTGCAAAATTCAGCAACAAGCAATTATTTATTTGGCTTTCCTCATACTTTTTATTTTATTTGTTGTTTTTGTTCATTTTACCATAAACTAAATTTCTTTCACTTAGGCTAAGGTGTAGCCACTCTTTTGATGCAATATTCAGTATAATTAAATTTAAGTATTATTTTGTTGACGAGTATATAAATCCGTTCTTAATGCTTTTAGATTACTGACCATCTTCTAATTGATTTGATGAACATAAATGATATGGACCAAGTACGTCTATGTTATTGCTTCTTGATTTATATACCTTGTACTTTGAATCAAATTAAGATTCATATGCATGCGAAAATTTTAGTATACTTTGGACGTAGTATATTTTAATTAGAGGGTTTCATAAAAATTAATGCATCAGTATTTATTTAAATTACGCTTGGACCAAAGGATAGTTAATAAATATTAATAGTTTTGCTACGCCTGGACCAAAGGGTATGAATATCCTAGGAGACTCCATCACGTGAAATAAAATTAACCTAATTTGCATGATTACTTGAATATTATATTGATTGAGTTGGTGAACCGATTGCCTTAGTATCCCATTGCTCTTGAGTTTAAACCCTAAAATTATACCCTCTTTATTTCCTGACAATTTATTAATTATTTCTTTATTTCTTATTTTTCTTAATTCTCATAAATCGTTCTAAATAAAGCTTAGAAAAGAATTTTTCAGTACTTATTTTCCAATCCTCTAGGGATGATACTCTATTTACCCACTTTATTACTTGATCGACCGGTGCACTTGCCATAGCGATAGATTTGCACGCATCAATCCTCTAGGATGGGAAGATATTGAATTTCTTGACAACAACAAGGAGCTATAGAAATGGATTGCATCATATCAGAGCAAGTAACCACCATATAGACTCACGATGATATATGATGGTTAAACTAGTCCTACTAAATGAAGCATCATCAACTTCCTAACACATTATGATGGAAATTTCTTTTTTCAGAAATTTATTGATGCTGTGGATCAGATGCACGACGCCATATATATTCTCAAATTGATAGAGTAGATGATTGATCGAATAGAAGAAAAATATCATACAAGTTATCACAGACAATGAGCTACAGTATAAGACCGTAAGGGAGATCCTAATGGAGCTGTGACTGCACAGTTTCTGGACCTCATGTGCTGCATCCTATATCAACTTCATGTTGATAGATATTAGGAAGTTTAGCAAGGTACAGAAGGTAAAGGATTCAGCATAGACTATTATTAGATTCATTTATAACCACAGAAAGATCTTGCCATTAATGTGGAGGTACATATGAAGAAAGATCTTAAGACTAGGTGTCACACGATTTGCTACGAATTACATAGCATTTGATAGTCTTATTGACAAGAAAATACCTCAACATTAGATATTTGTCAGTGCAAAGTGGCAAAAAAGTAGATATACAAGGACAGGAGCAGAGAGGAGCAATGTCGAGAACTTAGTGATGAGATAAACATTCTGACAACGGAATGAAAAGATAGTGAAGGTTATCAAGTCTTTATATAATGTGCTTCGGACCATGTACAGCGAAAGATACCTCTAACTAGGCTTCTTATATAACATAATAGAGAGGACAAAGGATTAGATTAGGATGGCAAATCCGAAATATGCCTAGGAGTACATCAGCATTATTGAACAATGGTGGGACTATCAGATGGATAGGAACTTACATCAATAGGTAAGCAGCAAATCAAGAACGTTCTGAAAATTTGACCACTCTTGTATTTCTATAAGTATACCTAACCGATTATGAAATTTACCAATAGCTTACTATCTGAACCCAAAGATTCCAATAAACCATACCTACAACAGACATGGATGAGGAGATTCTAACTATCCTATGAAATGTGATATAAGATGGAACTCGATCCAAAAATCATAGCTATATGCCTAGAAGAAGTATGTTAGGTTAAGTGGTTTTTCTTAATTTAACTGTATCTTCAACCAATAACATATTATAACAAGTATATCTTTTGCTAAAGAAAATGTTTAAGGAGGGCACTAGAAGTTATAGAGAGAGTACAGCAATCATAAGCAGAGCAAAGATAAATCCAGATAGATTAGATATCAATGACAACTCTTCTTACTTGATGTTATATAGCTACTAATATAACACAATCTTAGTTTTAATTTTGCTCAATGCTGAATGGTGGATCCATTTTGATCTAGCAACAAGAAATCTGAAGCAAGTTGCCATCTAGATTCTCTCTGAAACAATCTCCTCAAGTGGTTGTAAGCACAATTCTTTAACCTTCATCCTTATCCACAGTAAGCAAAGCAACCGTTTGACACAAAAATGCCTCAACGGCCTTGTATATGTTCACTATGATTTGAGGTTGAGACTCAAATGTATTTAAGAGGAAGTTAAGCTAAAATACTCCAATCCAACTATAGAAGACTTTGTTGATGATGATGAAGATCTGATGATTGGATGGTTTATGGGCCAACAGCAGGAGCCGGAGGTTGATGAGCGAGAATCACCTCTATGACCAACCAGTTTGATAACTAACGAGGCTGGGATGGATGCTAAGCAATGGGCAAATAGCAACATTCCATGTAGGTTTCCAGCTGATCAACCACAACATCTATCGTCATAATATAGGCAGCCAAAGCAAGGCACGATGGGAGGGCAGATAGCTGCTCGACACCGAGATAAAAGAAAAAAAATGCAGTTGTGGTCTCGATCGAAAGGGTGGAGGAGCTATTAGTTCACTTAGATTCAGAGACCAAGCAAAGTGGTTATTATAGCTCTAATGGCAATGGATCTAATGCCAAGAAGGAAGCAGAAGACAGGAGACCACCAATTATGACACGTAGTCACAAGATAGTCTTCGATTCACTAATAAATCCCAGTTTACACATGCCATACAGGAAAAAAACCATGGTGCATGACCTAATAGAGCTCATAAGAATACAATTGCATATAGACGACAAGCTCCTTGAGGTCGTTCAAGATACGATGCAGCCGCAGATGACCTTGCATCGAGTAGGATCCATAGACATATTAGGTTCATCCTCGTATTCTGGATCCTCTTATCCACAACCACAAACAACTTATAATTTATACAAATATGGGTATGGTGTGTTCGAGGCATCTTCCAGTGGCTACCACCTTATGTAGCCAGGAGCATCTTATAAATTGGATTTTACCGCCGATAATATTTGGATGGACCCCTCCACAGTCATATCATCAACTCAAGGATACCCCTCTGAGCCAGATCTTCAACGAGAGATTTGAGATCAGTTACAATTCAACATGCATATCTTATGAGATGAGCACAGAGAACTATAATACTGCTTGGTTAGAAAGATGGTTGATATTCCTAAGGTTCATGGACTCGGTACCAGAACCTGTGTTGACTGACCAGCAATATGGATCGATACGGGTCCGTACCGGACCAAACCGACGCAAATAGATATAGAGGAAAAGAAGCAAACCAAGAGAAGAAAAAGAGAGAAGGGAGGGGGAGGGAAGGCAAGGGAGAAGGCGAAGGGAGGGAGTGTGCAGCCGGAGGAGATGCCGGCAGTGGCCACTAGCGCACTCAAAGGGCCACCAAGGCTCCACTTCTTCTGCCGATCCTTGGCCGAGAGAGGGGGGAGGAAAAGAAAAGAAGGGGAACCCGTCAAGGAGGCAAGGAAGGAAAGAAAAAGGGAGAGGGTAACACATCGAAGAGGCCGCCAAAGGGCCTTCGATTGGTCCCTGTGGTCACCGTACGGCACAATCGCAACCTCTGGCGCCGCGAGCATGAATCAAGGGTGATCGCTCCTGTTTCATAGAATTTTTTTAGTTTTTAAAAAAATCTCAAATAGTGAAGCCGACAACAGGTTTGATGACTTCACTTAAGTGAAGCTAGCAAATCCATTCCCAGCTTCCCTATTCATCTTCATTTTAAACAAAGCCGATGAGTGAACAAGGACGACTGGCCACAGCTCCGTCCATGTATTTTCTGCCACCTAGTGGCCACCCGGCAGCCTCTCCGCCAGCCTCCTCCCTCCGATACGGTCGTGCCCCCTCTCTTTCTCGCTCGATTAAATGCCTTATAGGGCGATGCCGTCCGCAGCCTCCACAGCCCTCCGACGGCCCCACCACCAGCCTCCAGCGACATCACGTCATCTCTTCCTTCCCTCTCCTCTCTTCCTCTCTTTTCCTCTCCCTTCTCTGATGTACCCTTTTCCTCAGCCGACCCATCCCAGTTTGCTGTCGAGATGGCCTAGAACGCCATAAACCATCTGATTCGGGACGATTCTGCATTCCATGGATATTCCTCTTGATTATGTAAATGATTCAGATATTTATTAATAGTATTGGTGCTCAACGAGATTCTAAATCTTGGTATTTATTGAATATTTATTTTTTATTTTTTTCTAATTGATTTGAGCAATTTAGGGTTCAATGTACTTGGTCCTTGTCCCTATGCTACTCCAAACTTGTAATAATGTCCCCCTTTACATAACATAATATCAAATTCAGATCTACATCACACACGATCAAGAGAGTACCGAAGTAATACAAATATCAAATTTATAGTTGTACCATCCACTAAAATTTATTCCTTTTTAATGCATTTATCCCATCAAACTGCCTCTAGTCTTGAAAGCAATTTTCTTTGGAAAGCCATCACTTAGGGACAAAAAGAGGTTTGGAAGCCTCTACTAGTCTCTCTTGAGCCATTTTCAAAATCAGCTGATCAATCTTCTGTCAAGTAGGTTTCCATATCCAAGTGTTGGGTTTGGGCGTGGTAAAATAAATTGAAGAATCTGAGTAAGATTGGACAAGAAGATGGATGCAAGTATAATTACAAAACCATACGGTGAATGTAATAAAACTATTATCATTAACCATGGTCCATAAATGGGTAAAGGTTTACTAAGGAAAAATGAATGTTCCATAATTCTAAAAAACCATCACATCTTTGAGGGTTGAAACATAATTACAAAAATAGATCACTATTTTCACTCTCAATTGTATAGATTTGTTTGGACGCCAAGGTCAAACCTTTATATCAAAGCTATATGTTCAAAGCATGGTAGGCTATACCGATCCATGCTGGTGCATATCGGGTCTACCATACAAATACTGGTATGTGGTATGAGAGGCATATTGGGCATCAAGTATGTCAAACTAAGCTTCATACCAAGCATACTGGCCCTATACCAAGATGGTACCAATATGGGATCCAGTATCAAGATTGCAAAACTTAGTTCAACCTTTACATCTCCTTGACATGGAACTAATATCAAATAGGACTAGAAAGAATATCCATCAGGTACTAGTATAATATGCAATGTCATTATGTAGATGGTAGACATTTGAACAAGACAATCAAATTTGTAGAAATATTTAAGCATCATGGGCTGGCAGAGTAACAAGAGAAACCATAATTGTTATACTTACCCATTCTACTAAAAAAGAAAACAAAAAAAATCCATGATTTTAAACCAAAGGACTTCCCTGCCTGAAGAATTCTAATTTCAACATAGAAACAGCTTAGGTTCCAAACATGATAACCTAATTTGGATCTAAACATGTATTTTGTGTTTAAATCGTAGAAATGACACATGAAATAAGAAATGATAACCTATATGGCTGGATTTGGATCATACAAAAGAATTGATTTTCTTGTTTCTCTGATAGATAAAGAGTTAATCGTCCTCTTGTTTTTCTCAAAGCACAAAGGCGAGTATAGCAGTTCCATCCCAATATTTCTTCCAACTCCAATTCTTCATAATTCATCTCCACCCTCCCCTACCTGACTGAAGGAACTTTTTGATCAGCCGGATCGGATCAGATCAGAAGCGGCGGAATTTTAAAAATTTTTTCGGATCCGATCTGAACTAAGGTTTACAGATTTGATTGCTAAAGCTATAGGGTATCAAAAATACCACTAGACGCGGTAGACAATCTGCCTGCTCTGATGATCTGAATTTGATGCCGAGGTTCAAGCCACGCACATGCCTGCAGTATCCACTTGGGTCAGATCTGGACGTCTTCTTCTTGCTCAATCTGATTTTAGAAAATCAGATCTAGATCTCCTTATGCCTTTGATTAGATCACCGATAGCACTTCGATCGACACACGATCGAAAGATCTTCTTCTTATGCGGATAGCACTTCGACTCACGAATGCACGATCAGCCCAACACTTGAGCGTGGGAGAGGGAGAGAGATGATCTGGGAGAGGAGAGGAGGCGTGGAGAGGGTAGAGTAGGGCTTCGCACTTGGCCACTGGAATGGCCAAAACCTTTGGCCTAGTCCCATCTTTGGAAAATATAAGAGACCTAGAGTCCTAGGGCTTTAAGCATTTGACCAGATCAAATTGCTTAAAGCAAAAGGACTCCTCAACAAAATGCAGTGCCCCATCTGATTTCTCCATGCATTTTATCGCACAAAATGCCTCTTTAGCGTGCGCCACCTTATCATGATAAGGTGGTTTGGCGCTTGGATAAAAACCTCCATCGAGTTTGAATTAATTTAAACTCATTTGACTTTGTTCGAATGGAGTTTAAATGAAACAAACTATAACTTCCTTTATCTCCAAGGGGTGCATGCCAGGAATGGGCGTGCGGCCTCTCTCTCTAAGAAAAGATATCTGGGGGCGTGCGCCCTTCTCCCCTTGCGCAAGAAGACTGGGTCAAAGGTGGGGGAGCGCCGAGTCTTGGCGCTCTCTCATCCTTATCCCTTTAAGACATCAAGACATGGTTCTAATCTAATTAGGACAAGCCCAAAGAAGAGTTTAAAGACAAGCCAAATCCAATTTGATTAAGTCCAAACCAATCAAAAAAATCCATTGCAAGAGAAAGGTAGGTTCAATTGTGTGCTAGCACGATTTTTATGAACCTAATTGGATCAAATCCAAATCAATTGGACTACGTGAGTCCAATTGAAAACATCCAGACTTAAACCTTTTGTTTATGTGACCCCATAAGTTCAATTCTGTATGATAATGGGACATGTCATGATCTCCATCATCGACATCATCAAAACCCCTTTCAATGGACCAGAACTTTCTGATTCACTCGATTAGAATTATCGATTCGAGTCCGATGTGAAACATTAATAGAAACTTTTTATTATTTCACACTACCATGACCATGGATTTTAGGACTCAATCTCATAATCACCATAGGACTACTACTCTATTGAGATTGATAGATCTCATCTTGGTGCGATCCAATTTCTATAATGAACATGCTATAGCCAACATACACCTTGGGATTCCAAATGACTAGGAAACAGAGTTATATAGTCAAACTATAACATCCTCAAGATGGACTGCCGATGCACCTCAAGTCAAAGAACCAAACATACAACTGCAGCAACGAGCAAGTCATCGACGAGAAGGTAGATTTTCTTATGATTGCTTGAAATTGGTCACACTCGATATCCTTGTTCTTAACAAGCACCTATACTTTTGCTCCAGTGTCTCTACACCACAGAGTCAAGACTTATCTATCCTAAGAAAGCAATCGTACACCAATCTTCCAGATCGATCACCATCCTCATGATGATCCTATGATTGAAAACAATTTACGAGTTAATTATGATAGCACATGTCTCAAATTCTCAACTCTTGAGAATACGTGTTACCATACCCATTAACCCAATGGATAAATCATATACACAATACACAAATGTGATTGAAAGAATAATCCAAATTTTATTTAATAAGTCAAAATTACAAATTATACCCTTAGAATGTATTACAAGCATCGGCTAATCTGACTTCTAGGGCATATATCTAACAAACTCCCATCTAACCTAAAGCCAATTGGCTACAATTTAAATCCCATCTTCTCAAGGTGGGCTTCAATTTTTTATTGGCTTAGAGACTTCGTCAGTGGGTCAGCCGCATTGTCCGCGGTGTCGACTCTTTTCATCTCAATGTATCCCTTCTCGAGGTAATCACGGATAAGATGGAACCGCCGCTCGATGTGCTTGAATTTCTAATGAGACCTCAGCTCCTTAGCTAGGACTATGGCACTGTTGTTTTCATAGTAGATAGGGACGGCATCAGATGGCATCACTTCTAACTCCGCAACAAACTTCTTAAAGCAGAATGCCTCCTTCACAACTTCCAAGGCAGCGATGTACTTTGCTTCATGATGGAGACTGCAATCACTATCTACTTGGAACTCTTCCAGCTCACGGCGCCACTATTGCATAAGAACAAGCTTCTTGATGTCAACTTTCGATCATCAATATCAGACATAAAGTCTAAATCAATATACCCCTATACTTGGAGTTCTCCATTACCAAAGACCAAGAAATATCCTTAATCCTTCTCAAGTACTTAAGGATACATTTCACAGAAGCCCAGTACTCTTCGCCTGAATTCGACTGCTTGTGACACTCAGCATGGGCGATATTAGGTCGTGTATAAAGCATGGTATACATGAGGCTCCCTATTGCCAAAATATAAGTGATCTTGCTCATACGTTCAATCTCTTCCGATGTGTTGGAGCACATCTTCTTGGAAAGATTAATACCATGTCTGAAAGGTACAAGATCCCTCTTGGAGTTCTCCATGCTAAACCTCTTCAGCACCTTCTCAATGTACATCTTCTACGACAAACCTAGCATCCTCCTAGATCTATCTCTATAGACCTTGATCCCCAAGATAAAGGATGCTTCTCCTAGGTCTTTCATAAAAAACTCCTTAGATAACCATACTTTGACCGAGGTCAACATGGAAATATCATTTCTAATTAGAAGAATGTCATCTATGTACAATATGAGGAAAACAACAGCGCTCCTGATCTTTTTTAACACAGGGCTCCTCATTCCTAATGAAACCAAACGATTTGATCACATCATTGAAACGAGCATTCCAGCTCCAAGACGCTTGCTTAAGTCCATAGATGGACCTTTGCAGCTTGCAAACCTTGTGATCACTATCACTGAAGGTGAAACCCAGCAACTGTTCCACATAGATATCTTCCTCAAGATATTCATTTAAGGACATCGTTTTCACATCCATTTGCCATATTTCGTAATCGAAATATGCTGCAATGGCAAGCAGTACACGAATGAATTTAAGCATGGCCACTAGCGAGAAGGTATCCTCATAGTCAATGCCTTCGCACTGGCTATACCCTATCGCCACTAACCTAGCTTTGAATATCTCTACATTCCCATCTGCATCAATCTCTTGAAGATCCATTTAAACCCAATAGGTACAATACCTTCACCTGGATCCACCAAGATCCAAAATTGGTTCGAGCGCATTGAGTCAATTTCTGATTTCATTGCCTCTTGCCATTTCTCGGAGTCGATATCTGATATCGCCTCGTCATAGATTTTGAGGTCATCTCCATATACCCCCTTTTCTATGAGAAACATTTTCTCTATATCCACTGAGATAATACCTAAGTATCTCTTAGGAGGACGGAAAATCCTACTTGACTTATAAGGTGGAGGAAGTGTGTGGATCATCTCAGACTGAACTGGTTCCTCTGATTCCTTAGCTCGTTGCTCTTCAAAGACTTTCTCCTCGAGCTTAATCTGTCTTTCCATGCCTCCATCTTAAATAAATTATTTTTCAAGAAAGATAGCATGTCGACTCACAATTACATTATGATCTTCTAGAAGATAAAAATATCCTAAAGACTTTTTAGGTTATCCGATGAAACGAGCTCTAAGGGACAGATTCTAATTTGTTCGCCTGTTGTCTTTTGACATGGACCGAACAATTTTAAATCTTGAGATGACTCGGACTCAATTTCTTACCATGCCATATCTCAAATAATGTGGTAGGAACGATTTTAGAAGAAACCCTATTCAATACATAAATGGCTATTAAAAGACTATCCCCAAAGAAAAACTGGAAGGTCTGTGAAGTTCATCATGGAACGGATCATATCTAACAGGATCCGATTTCTCCCTTCTGAAATCCCATTGGGTTGAGGCATTCCAAACAGAGTCCACTGTGACACTATACCATGTTCCTTAAGATAGTCCAGAAATTCTCTACTAAGGTATTCGCCTCCTCGATCTGATCAAAGAATCTTAATGCATTTTTCGGTCTATTTTTCTACTTCATGTCTGAATTTTTTAAACTTTTCAAATGCCTCGGACTTGTGACACATAAGGTACACATACCCATACCAAAAAAATCATCAATAGAAGTAATGAAGTAGATAAAACCACCTCTAGACAACATATCAAATGGGCCGTAGATATCTGTATGCACCAGAGCAAGTAACTCTATGGTCCTTTCCCGATGTCCTACAAAAGGCAGCTTGATCATTTTACCTTAAAGGCATGATTCACAAATCGGATATGACTCGAAAGTCAACGAACCCATTAGTTCGGTTTTCTCCAATTTGTTAATCCTATCTTCTGCTATATGACCTAGCCTAATATGCCATATGTACTTTTCGTTTATACTAATGTCTAGGACATTTAGATCTTATGGCATTCACACTTTACTCAACACAATTTACAAATACATCAACATGCAACTAATAGAGACCGTTAATAAAGAAACCACTACCAATTTTATTACTTTCAAAAAAAATAATAGTGGTCCTTATGAAAACTAATTACATATCCTTCCTATGTCAAATAGGAGATAGAAATTAGATTCTGCAGCACGTACAAAATAACAATCCCTAAGTTCTAAGATGCTCCCAAATGGTAATTGCAGAGGATACGTTCCCATGGCCATAATAGCAACTTTTGCTCCGTTCCCGATGTGTAGGATCATCTCGCCATCCCTCAGCCTCCTGCTATCCTCAAGACCCTGCAAAGAAGTGCATAAATGAGCACTAGACCTAGAATCAAGCACCCAACCGAATGCAAAAGAAACCATTAGGTTTGTCTTAATGACAAGCATACCTTTAGAAGGTCATCCTTCCTTCTTGTTCTTCAAGCTTGCTAGGTAAACACGATAGTTCCACTTCCAATGGCCATCGGAGTTATAGTGGAAACACTTTCCTTTCTCCGCGGTCTTCTTCTTCGGTTCCACTTTCTTCTCCTTCCCGTCAGTTTTCTACTTCTTTGCGAACTTCTTCCTAGAGAACTTTTTCTTGTAAGAAATCCACTCCACAGCAAGTACTGAGCTCCTTGAACTTTTCAAGATGCCCTCAGTAGTCACCAGCATGTTTGTTAACTCAGCCAAGATGCACTGGATCTTATTCATATGGAAGCTTACAATAAACTGTCCATATGAATCATCAAGGACTGCAGAATCAAATCAATCTACAAGTCTTTATCCATAGATATGCTAAGCTTCTCAAGCTCCACCAAGTCCTTGATCATCGACAAGCAATAATCATGGACCGACTGCCCATCACGCATCTGTGCTTTAAAGAGTCTCTTGAACACTTCGTAGCGTGCTGCGCGACTCAGCTCACCATACAACTCTTGTACATGAGCTAGCATCTGACTGGCAGTCTTCATGTCCTCGTGTTGGCGCTGTAACTCGTTTGACATCGACGCTAATACATAGCACCTAACCTTGTTATCATCGTCCAGCTACGTCTCATGAGACGCTCTCTGATCAATGGTCGGATGGGCTGGAAGAGAGGGAAGGTCCTGGTCTAGGACATAGGTCAGCTTTTCAAAACTTAAAACTATTTTTAAGTTTTGAAGCCAATCCTTAAAATTTGGTCCGGTCAATCGGTTAGTTTCTAAAATCCTAGCTAGGAGGTTGGAAGCAGACATGATTCCTATAAAGAGTCAAAGTTTCTAGTTAGACTTTATATTTGACTTAATCAATTTGTTTTAGGGATTTCATTTTTAAAACAAATTAGGGCTCCCACTATTTTTCTGGATCCCAACACTCCCTTGGAAGAGATGCGAAAATCTTCGCAATCAAAGATTTTTAGTGGGTGCTGCAGTCCTACCGATTGGTTCACCTCACCTAACTATTATTGGTGATGAGTCAGCTGATGAGTGGACAACTCTAGTCCAATATTTTTCTTAAACAAATTGCAGCCAACTCCAATCTCTAATTTATGAAACTCACCGTGCCGAGAATATTGCTCCCCTCCTTAGTTAAGTCAAACCCATCGTTTGCACGAAATAAATTCGTGATTAGAACCCTCACCGTATCTGAAATATTGAGCCCAACTCTTCCTCCAATCCGTAGCATCCCATGCCTAATAGTTGTGATTGTCTTCTCGATGCAATTGAACCGCTGTATCTAGCCAACAATCGATCTCGAAAAGGGCCCGCACAACTACAACGATGGAAGACCTCTTGACTTAATATTTTATAGAAATATTTTAATTTAGATCTCAATCTTAATTAGTCATAACTATTATGACTAACCTAGTGGCATGGGTTAGCTTGAATCATTGGCAACCCAATACAGAACTAGGTCGATCCAATTGGCTAGGTAAGTGAAATCGGTGGGAGGGATATGCCATTAACTCGCCGCAGATGAATCATGAGCGACTAGCTCCCAATTAAAGACCACCGATCATATCTATCGAACTTACCTTAGACACTAATTTGTCGATTCAGAACTGGTTGAGTTTACCTACAATCCAGGCTCTACCCGCAGAGCCTAATTAGGTTTTAAAGTGATCAATAACATATGGCTGTTAATCGATCTTGACCAAACTTACAACTATTGGGCTGGTCAATTGAGCACTCTTGATTCCATCCTAACCAACTCTTGATTCGGTTTGATCAAACCATTCAAGTTAGACCTAATCAAACTACCCACACCATAAACCCATGTATTATGAAAATGTTAGATCTTTAATTCTTAATTTTTAGATCTAATTGATTTCATATCTTAATTCTTAATTAAGTGTAATAGGGTTCAAAAACAAAGCATGAAAATACATCCCAGGGTTTTAGATCCAGGGTTTAGCAGAAAGTAAGTTTTAATTTGTTCTTCATGAGGATCATCACATAGCACCTCTACATGCCATAAGACCACCACATTATATGAGAAGAGAGAGCCTTTAAATCCTTCTTTCTCTTATGATCGGACAGCCAAGAGGACTACCTCAATCAAAATACTTTTACTACTACTAACAGATCTAAATCTATATACATAGTACATATATAAAATTAGATCAAATCTAGTCATGCTTTGCATACATCTCATGTATCTAAAAATACATCTCATGCATTTTATAATTCATAACATTTTTTATCTCATCAAAAATCTAATTTAGATCTACATAATCTATATGAACCTATAACCTAGCTCTGATACCAGTTGAAAGAACCTTTTGATCGGCCGGATCGGATAAGATCAAAAACAGCAGAATTTTAAAAAAAAATTCGCATCCAATCTGGCCTAAGGTTTACAGATCTAATTGCTCAATCTAGATCTATAGGCAGAAAGGCATGCATACGGTATCAAAAATACCACCTAATGCAAGTAAACAATCTATCTAATGATCTGAATTTGATGCTGAGGTTCGCCTTCAAGCCGTGCACACGCTTGGCCTTTATCGATATCCACTCGGGTCAGATCTGGACGTCTTCTCCTTGCTTGATCTGATTTTAAAAAATTAGATCTGGATCTCCTTCTTGTGCCTTTAATCAAATACCGACAGCACTTCGATCGACATGATCAGAAGATCTTGCGCGGACAGCACTTCGACTCTCGAATGCACGATCAGCCCAACACTTAGGCATGGAAGAGGGAGAGAGAGATGATCTCGAAGAAGGGAGGCATGGAGAGGGTGGAGCAGGGCTTCGCACTTGGCCACTAGAATGGCCAAAACCATTGGCCTAATCCCCTATTTATAGAAAAAATAAGAGACCTAGAGTCCTAGGGCTTTAAGCATTTGACCAGGTCAAATTGCTTAAAGCAGGAGTCAACAAAATGTGGCACCCCATCTGAATTCTCCGTGCATTTTGTCGCACAAAATGCCTCTTTGGCGTGCACCACCTTATCATGATAAGGTGGTTTGGCGCCAGGATAAAAAGCTCCTTAGAGTTTGAATTAACTTACACTCATTTGACTTGTTCAAATGGAGTTTAAATGAAACAAACTATAACTTCTCTTATCGCCAAGGGGCACATGCCAGGAATGGGTGTGCGCCCTCTCTCTAAAAAAAAGATATCTGGGGGCACGCGCCCCTAGAGAAATTCTAGGGGGTGTGCACCCTTCTTCCCTTGCGCAAGAAGACTGGGTCAAAGGTGGGGGGGGCGCCAACTCTTAGCGCCCCCTCATCCTTATCCGATGCCCGATCATCCTTATCCCTTTAAAACATTAGGACATGGTCCTAATCTAATTAGAACAAGCCCAAAAAAAGAGTTTCTGAACAAGCCAAATCCAATTTGACCGAGTCCAAACCAATCAGAAAATCCATTGCGAGAGAAAGGTAGGTTCAATTGTACTAGCATGATTTTTTTTAACCTAATTAGATCAAATCTAAATCAATCAGACTATGTGAGTCCAATTGAAAATATCTAGACCCCAATCCTTTGTTTGTGTGATCCCATAAATTCAATTATGTATGATAATGGGACATATCATGATCTCTATCATCAACATTATCGAAACCCCTTTCGATGGACCAGAACTCTTTTTGATTCATCCAATTAGAGCTATTGATCATCGAGATAATTTTAATTAATCCTACAATCCACTAGTGATGCCTAGCAATATGTGATGGCAATCCATCAAAACTGAATAGAAACCTCTCAATGCAACTATCATATGATTCAATTCTTCTATCATGAGTCCCGATAGGATCTAGGTTAAGATTGACTCGTCAAACCCAATACCTGTCATATAATTGAATCATTCGATTCGAGTTCAATGTGAAACCCTAATAGAAACTTTATATTATTTCACACTGCCATGGCCATGGGCTTAGGACTCAATCTCATGATTATCATAGGACTACTACTCTACCAAGATTGATAGATCCCATCTTGATGTAATCCAATTCCTACAATGAACATGCTATAACCAACATACACCTCAGGATTTCAAATGACTAAAAACCGAGTTATGGTATAGTCAAACTATAACACCCTTAAGATGAATTGCCGATGCACCTTAGGTCAAAAAAACTAGATCAAACTACCGTAACGAGCAAGTCATCGACGAGAAGGTAGACTTCCTTATGACTGCTCGAAGTTGGTCACGTTCAGTATCCTTCTTAACAAGCACATGTACTTTTGCTCTAGTATCTCCACATCATAGATTCAAAATTCATCTACCTTAAGAAAACGATCGTACACCAATCTTTCGAATCGATCACCATTCTCATAATGATCCTACGATTGGGAGCAGTTTATGAGTTAATTATGATAACACATGTCTCAAATTCTCAACTTTTGAGAATACATATTATCATACCCAATAACCTAATGGATAAATCAAAGACACAAAATACACAAATGTGATTGAAAGAATAATCCAAATTTTATTTAATAAATCAAAGTTACAAATTATACTCTTAGAAAGTATTACAAGTATCGGCTAATCTGGCTTCTAGGGCATATATATCTAACAACCATAATTCTAGGGCATACAGTCCCATCCCAATATTTCTTCAAACTCCAATTCTCCATAATTCATCTCCACCCTCCCTTGTCCCACTCCCAAGTAATAAGAGCCTAGCACCACCTTTCTTTCTCTAGCATTGCCATACTCAAGCAACCACCATCAATCACCTTCCCTTTCCAACTCCCCAGCACAATTTTGATCCAAACAAACATATTTCCGCTTGCTGATCATTCACACTAAACCCGTTTCCCAGCCATCAGCCCAACTGTCCACCTATTTAGACTACTTTATGGTTCCCATCCAATATCCAATCTTCCAATGATCTCCACCTTCATAGGATCCCAAATCTCCCCATTACCCATCTTTCACCTAGCTTTGCAGAAATGATTTGAATGTGAGTATCAATTTCCTATCCCAATGCCTAGTAACTAATTTAGATTTTAGACACATGAATGATGATTCAAATAAGTATCAAATTCCCATAAAAAAAGGATAAAACAATACACAATGGGAAGCATGGGTATCACTTTTGCTAATCTTTATTTATTAGAATATGATACATTATTAATACAAATATTAATACCACGTTATCATAATTCTAGTGTAATATTTTATACTAACATTATAATAGATGTACAATATATAAAATATTCATTTTTTATTATCATTTATTTATGCAGTCTAGAATATATATCATAAGGTTTGCTTCATTGACCGGCAAAATTAATTTGACTCATCCAAACATAGGAATTGGAATTAGTCATCCAATGATTTCTCGGAATGGATATCTAGAATGGAAAAACAATTCTTGATTTCCATTCCTAGCCACCAAATAGGGCCAAGCTCTCAGTTCCACCCTCATCTACTTCTGCCCCCAAATTTTCCTCCCATTCATCCATTCAGTTCAATCTTCACCTCTTTTCATCTTTGTTCCAACAACTCAATCACATTTTATACATCTTCAACCTAAATCTGCCACTTATTTGGACCCCCATTCCCACCTTTACCCTGATGCAAATCGATTTTATGAGATCAAATTCACATGAAGTTATGAATTTGAAACATATTTCTGATAAAAATTAATCTGCCGATATATGAATTGAACTCAAACATTATGGAGAAAATATCATGCAGGACCAAGTATACAATTCTATGGTGATTTGACAAGCAAAAAGACAAGGAAGAAATTTCATTAATTTTCTCAACTAATATAGAAATTTCGTTAATTTTCTCAACTAATAGATTCTAAAGTTGGCCTTACCTGTACATATATGGGCCATGATAACTTAAATCGTATGCAAACAACATTCTATATAAACCATTAATTTAAGCAGATTAATCATATCCCTTAAACAAAAGAAACAAATGTGACATTTATATTCATAATCCTATCACTGCACTTTTTCATCATGATACTTGGTCCATACTAGATAATTTAATGCACCTAAGACATTGAAAAGATGGGTTGCACCAAGGCATTGTAAAACATATATTATAATGCCAAAATAGTCTTTAGTATACCGAGCATGGTCCCTAAAAGGTAGACTAGATCCAAAAATTAGAAAATGAAAGGTTCAAAAATATAAATATTAAGAGTCATCTAACCTTAAGCTACATCACTCCTACCCAAGATTCGCTATCTTGCTACAAGATCTCATACCCAGTACCATGATGGTACAATGGCGTTATGCTCAATACAAAGGTCAATTCAGTGTAGTGAGATTGGATACACACCCCATACCGAGTCTTGATTCGGTAGCTGTAATTGTATAGTATCTCTAAGAATGGGATGGTACCCATCGGTATGTCGAACCATGCTCCTAACCAACTCCACTTTTCTTATCTGATCTATGTACATTAAAGAACTATAATTCATGACAACATCATGAAGTTACCAACCTTCAATCCATAATTCAACCAAATAATTGGAAATGATAGATTACTCACACTAATTCACTACAATCGGGCCAATCCCATTCTTACCGATGTTTTTTGTAACAGAAGAGTATCTGAACATTTATTTTGACTTGCCCAAGCTAAAAATACAGTATTTTTGAGACACCACAAATTCAAATGAAACATAGGCAGCACTAATCTAACAACTTTCTCATGAGATTCCTCCCATGAGAAATTGAAAAAGGTAACCACCAAACTTGCTTGAAATAAAGGGGGGAACCACACAGCCAGTACCAAGTAAATGTTTGATAAACAACGCAACGTCACATAAACCATGCTTGAGTTTGATAAAGAAATCCTAAGTTTTAACTTATAAAAACAGGTCTCTTTTTTTATTTTTATTCTTTTTTAATCTTTTATTTTTATTTTATTTCAACACAGTGCCTACACATGTTGAAACAAACTACAAATAAAAAATCAAATACGAAAATAAGATTCATCCTAATGCTTTAACAAAATGTTCACTTTTTGCCCACTTGAAATGCTCCCAGAAAATGAGCGGATTATGACGGAAAAAAAAAAAAGCATTAGTCATTACAATGCAAGTAGAAAAGATGCTCATTCACAAAACATGAAATGTTAATTGTAGTTTCTCTGAGGGCACTAAGAGTGGAAAATATTCCATCTGATCCAACCTATATAATTTCCATTGAATTTCATGTAAGTTATTTATTTGCATTTCTCCATGCCGATCCATAAGGATGGCAATAATAAAAGAATAATACAATCATTCATCCTGGCTAGATGTGAGCAAGAGAATGGGATTGCATAACCAGATTGCAGTTTAGGAGTCATGTATCTTCTGCAGAATTCTCTTATGAACAGGGTGCCAAATTCAGAGGAAGCTCCAGATCAGAATAATTAGAGACTTGAAGAAGGTGCAGGCAAAGATGAAGAAAGAAAAGTCTCCTATGTAGAAAATCAAACCTTGGGAAATTTGCAGAATTTTGCCACAAAGAAAAAGATAGAGAAACAAACTTAATGTATAATAACAGATTCTACAGTAGATTTAATCGCACAGCAGAGAGAGAGAGAGAGAGAGAGAGAGAGAGAGAATTGATGCCTCTAGAGTGTAGTAATTTCTCATCTATGGATGATTTTATAAAAAAACATAATAGCATGACAGATTTAATCGCACAGCAGCAAGAGAGAGAGAGAGAGAGAGAGAGAGAGAGAATTGATGCCTCTAGAGTATAGTAATTTCTCATCTATGGATGATTTTATAAAAAAACATAATAACATGACCTGATAGAACAAAGAATAGCCTCAGCAGAGGCATCAATAAAAGAGACTGAGGTGTTTAGTTTGGACAAGACAGGCTTAAGGCTTGGAAGAAGCCTTATGCCTTCCAAACCTCTTATAAGCAGGCAATTCTGTTTGAACCTGCTTATGCCCATTCTTATTCCAAAGAGGTTTCATGAGCCATTCATGGCATAAAGGCCTCAAATATGCCGATCTCCTTTTTCTAATGGAAAAAAACCACTCAACCTATAGCCATTCCAAAATGTGGATGCAGATAAAACTATGAAATATTTGTCGAATAACTACTCCAATAGGAATAATTATTCCCGCTCCACTTTTTTCTTAGTCCCTCCCAAACATTTCATTATTTTTAATTATAGGCCCACTGGTCGGAAATATTTCTGTTGAAAATTAAATGGTATAATATGAGACAGAAACCTGTTTGGACTATATTGAATTCATTCCTAGCACATGATGATTTTTTCCATGATGATCTGAAGGATCCCAAGGTATTTGCATTTAAACTTGAAAAATGAAAAGGCATCAAAGTGCATGAGGCTCCCGTCACCATGCATGGGGAGAGCTAGATGAATGCAACCTTAGCCCATATACAAAGATGTTGTTTCCATATTTCGAACTAACGACACTGAGGTCACAATGGAATAAAAGCTTACCACTGGGCCAAGGCTTGCCCTTTACAAGTGCATTACCCAATTATGGTCTGGGCAATTTGGGACTCCCAAAGGGGCAAACCTTTAGACAAACCTGACCTTTGGCCTTCTGTTTCACAAAGTGATGGCCTCACTCAAACCTATTGATGGAAATCAGGGCTTACGCACGTATTTCAAAAGAAAACATTGCTAAGAAATCCTAACCCTAATTCTATTTTGAGAGTTTATTTAGAATTTTTCTTATTTTATTGGGACTTTTAATTTTATTAGAATTCAGCAATTTGATTTTGATTTCTGTTAGGGTACAATTCAGTAATTAGACTTCTATTAGGTTACTTTCTGTATCTCTATTCAGGAATTAATTTAGACAAACCTTCCCGGTTCCACGGTTTCCCGATCTTTCTTTCTTTCTACCGTGTCGCAGACCCCCCCTCCCTTCTCTGTTTTGTCGCAGCCATCCTCCCTTCTCCTCTCTCTCTCTCTCTCTCTCTTTCTCCGATTGTTCCGTGCCGCTGCTCCTCTTTCCCGAACATCCCCTGTTGGGGGTAAAATAGCTCCCGCCGAAGTCTGGTAAGTTCCGAGCTCAATGACCCACTGAAAGTGCCATCCGGATTCAGGATTCAACCCAATCCAAGGTTCAATCAAGTTAGCCTCCTGGTCTAATTGGGTGCCAAAGGATCGGCCCCTAAATTCGACTGACTTCGAACTTCAGCTGAGGGTAGCTCATCCCAAAAATGACAATAACTTCTATCGATGTCCGATCTTGTGTTAGCCGAGCTCCTTTACTCTAACCCTCCAACACAATCCTGATAATAGTAGATCATGCCAAGACTACATCTTGAATTTCAGCCAGACGAACTGGAGCCAGTAAATGAAACTCGTCATCTACTTGATTCCGATCTTCAGTCTGGGATAAGCAACGGTCGCTTTGCAATGTCAGAATTTGGCAAGATCCAACCTTCAGCATGTTCGAACTCCTAGCCAATCTCAAACCTCAACTGGATGAGTTTTAGCAAGGAAATTCAGTATTTTGCTCTGACCTTCTAGGCGACAGCCACTTCACAAACATTGAACTTCAATACCATCCGATCCTGACTTTAGCCAACCTTAATATCTCTATTGTAAACCTAGTCCATATAGCTATCTCTCCAGTTATCTCCTTCCGACTTCAACTTCTACGATACGACTTCAGACCAAAGTACCAGCTTCCATCATTAGCCGACCTTGAAGATAGCCGAGCTTCTAAAAGCCGTTGAACAAGTTTTATTACAGCCCAAATCAGAAACCTGATCTATAAGTTCGTCACTCCTAGTCCAAAGACTAATCTTCCAATTCAGTTCATCCGATCCTAAGCCCCAACAGCATAACCATAGATCAAGTGACCTATAATCTAGCTTGGAAGTATCTGATCTTTGGTCCGAACTTCAACAAATGATATCCAACCACCAACAAGTGGCAACAAATGATAGCCCACTCTCCGTAACAAACTCTGAGCGGCCCGAATGGCCTTCTAACATTCGATTACGGCTGTCACCATCAATCTGTTATAGGCTCCACTATAAATAAGACCCTTCAGATATGCTTTCCTCTCTAAGCACTCTCTTCACTCTCAATCTCCTGAGTACTCTATTCTTATTGGCCAGAATACTAATTTGACCGTCGAAGGATCCACACCAGAGCCACCCACCTTCGGTCAGGACTTTTATCTTGTAGGTTCCACCGGCGGGATCTACAGCTACACCCCCAGCGATCTTCGACGGTCATCCGTTTTCTGCACCAATACCCCCCACCCTCTTTTTTTCTCTGCCGGATCACAGCCCGCCAGACCCCGTGTGACAGCCCGCCCCGCTGCCAATCATCGTCACCTCATCCGCCGATGATGATGCAGGCTCTTTCAGCCACCACCGCCTCCTCTTCCCTGCCGTCTCTTCCCCACCATCACGCCTGCCGTCGAATCTTCCTCCATGCTCACCGCCGTCTCCGCCTCACATCCCACCAACTGCCGCCGACGCCTCACATCCCACCGATCGCCGGCACCTACCCGCCCTTCCAATCTCCCTCAAGAGTTGCAATCGGATGAGAGCTCTATTGGCCACTCACTGTCATCATCCCCATCTCCCGTCGCCCCATCGCCGGCCGATAGCAACCCTCCGATGCTCTCATCGAAGGCTATCGGAGGAAAAAAAACAAGAAGACCCCCTTCTCTCTAAAAACCACGTGGTCTACAGACCACATGTGAGCTGTCTGTAGACTATGTCCATGGACCTGGTTCATCAAAAAAAAAATCCAATCCATAAACTGGGCAGTCCATAGACCAGGACCGAAGATCCAGCCCACAAAAAAAAAAAAAAAAATTGTAGGTCTCCCTTGTCTTCAACCTGCAAGCACCACAATGAGGTATTTATTTCCATCTGGTAAAAGATACGATCCCCTCATTAAATTTTGGATTTTTTTAAACCTTTGGATAATTTATATCATCGCTTAAGCCCTTATTTTTGCCTTTCATCATATTTTCTCCACATATTTTTGTTATTGCATGCACCAAACACATCCACATATTTTTGCCATTGTATGCACCTAATATATAGACATTACGTTAAACTATACAAATTTATTATGAGCATCATAGCTAGAATTCTTAGTATATATAGTATTTAGCCTAATATTGAAATCCTTTCTTACTACTATGACCACTGATAACCTAAAAGACATACATACTGATATGGAAAAAATTTGAATCTGTCAAAAATACCCAAACAGTCTTCCAAGAGATCTTAAACCAAATATGTCAGTCATTAGACCAACTTCACATTGAAATTAGTGAGCTTCGTGCTAACAAAGTAAATGGTCGCGTAGACATGGCAAATATCATAGGTCAATAGATACAACGCCAACTATCACTAAAAGAGTCAAGACTAGGCAAACAACTACTAGAAGATGACCTTCCTAGTAATCAACCTATCCATCGGTCTCCCTCACGAAATATTAAACCTACTGAAGGCCAGAGTCACGTCATGCACACTAGTCAGTCTTTTCAGACATCTCCAATCTACACAACAGCCCCTCAGATTATCCATCATTCCAAAAATAATTTTGAGAATTCTCGTTATTATAGGGAAGATGAATATGATTGAGAAGGCTATAAAGACGTAGAGCCGCTGAATTCCACATCTAAGTATCCTAGGTAGCCTAATAGGTATATACGAAACCCTGGACACTTTAAACCCCAAGGACAATAATTTAGAATAAATCTAAATAGATATGAAGATTTTGAAGAATCACTTAAAGGGGTTAAGGTTAAAGGAGCCTCTTATGATGGTAGATTAGATCCAGAAGCGTTCCATGATTGATTACTAGACTTAGAGGCTTATTTTGAGTGGTATCACATGTCGGATGCCTCTCGCATCCGTTTTGCAAAAATGAAGCAACTTCTGTCAAGCGGTATTGGCAAATAGTCGAAAGAGACTTAGAGTGAGTAGGTCACCCACCTATAGTACTTTGGAAGGAAATGAAGTTTAAGCTACATGAGAAATATGTTTCTATTTACTATAAAAGTCAATTATTGGATCAATGGTGTACTTTTAGACAAGGAAATACTAGCGTCACTAACTACATAACTCTCTTTGAGGACCTACAATTGAGGTGTGATATCTCTGAAGAGTCATGAAAAATATATTCTTAATTTATTAGCAGTTTACGAAACGATCTAAAGAGAGAAGTCTCCTTGTATTCACCAGATTCTATAGGAGAGACCCATTACAAAACCCTAGAAATTGAGAAATTTCATGGAACTTCATCTTAAAAGAGAGGAGTTCATTTTTCTAATGAATCTGAGCAGTCTAGATTTTCCTATTAATCGTACAAGGAATGTGCCACAAGTAGTACCTTTCCATCCGAAACCAAATCCCACGGATACTAGGATCCGAGAATCTATGCCGAAGATATCTCAATCAGCCAGTTTTTCAAACATAGTATCACTATTGCCATGAAAAGGATTATATAACTACTCAATGTCCATGCCATACTCTGACAATAGAACCAAAATATGAGAAAACAATATCCGAAAATGCACTAGAAGACTTTAACCTCCTAGAAACAACAATTCAGAGGAAGAGAATGAGGAAGAACATGAAGAATCAGAAGATCGTGTTAACGTCATACGATGTATCGTGACCACTCCTATAGACTCGGAGGCATGGAAACGTACTAATATTTTTCATACATACGTCTAATGTGGAGATAAGATCTATAAACTTGTCATTGATGATGGTAGCTCTATGAATATTGTATCTAAATCTGTCGTTAATCGACTAAAGCTAAAACCTCAACCCCATCCTCATCTTTATAGAGTTGCTTGAGTAGATAAAACATCTCTTCCTATTAATAAATGCTATCTAGTGCCAATTAAGATGGGAGCTTACTCTGCTGAAATTATGTGTGACGTGTTACCTATAGAGGCAGCTAGTATCTTATTAGGTCGGCTTTGGATTTATGATATAGATGCTCATAATTTTGGTAAAGAAAGTACCTATGTTTTTACGCATAAAGATAAGAAAATTAGGTTAAATCCTGCCAAACCTAGTATGTTCCAACCTTTTAAAAAGAAAAGAATTCTTCTCAACTTCCCAATCAGAAAAACTATCACATTTTAACTCATAAAGAATTTGAAGAAGAGTTCAAAATCTAGAATTATATTGGCGATCATTTCTAAAGATAAAATTCGATTGACCTCAAACATCCAAGATAACCTACCTCCTGAGATTGAATTGTTATTAGAAAAATTTAAGGATATGACCTTAGAAGATATACCAGATGGCCTTTCTCCTTTATAAGACATTAAACATGCCATTGATTTAGTTCCAAGATCCCATATACCTAATCTTCCGTATTATAGGTTGAACTCTAAGGAGCGTGAAAAAATGAGAAGACAAATAGATGGTTTGTTACAGAAATGTCACATTCGACCTAGTCTCAACCCTTGTGCTGTATCAGCCCTCTTGACACAAAAAAAAGATGGTACATGGAGAATGTGTGTAGATAGTAGGGCCATTAATAGGATCACTGTCAAGTATAAATTTTTCACTCCTAAGCTTGAGAACATGCTTGATCACCTAGCTAGCTCTATAATTTATTCTAAATTTGATTTGCGAAGTGGGTATCACCAAATTAGAATCCGACTTGAAGATGAGTGGAAAACTGCCTTTAAAACCCAGGATGATCTTTATGAATTGTTAGTTATGCCATTTGGGTTGTCCAATGCTTCTAGTACATTCATGCAATTATGACAGAATTGTTGAGATCCTTCATTGGTAAATCCTTAATCGTATATTTTGATGATATCCTAATCTAAAGTAAATCTAAAGAAGAGCACCTAAGTCATCTTAGGAAAGCCTTTATTACTTTTAGATCCGCCAATATATTAATCTTAAAAAGTGTTCATTCCTTCAGGATCAAGCATTATTTTTGGGATATGTTGTATCTTCCCAAGGTATCATCGCTAATCCTGAGAAGATAAAAGCTATTAGAGAATGGCCTGAATCAAAATCTCTTTCTGACGTTCGTAGCTTTCATAGTCTAGCCTCTTTTTATAGATGCTTTTTTAGAAAATTTAGTATCATCATGATCCCTGTTACAAATTGTATAAAGAAAGAAAAATTTCATTGGTCAGCTACTGCCGCCAGAGCTTTTAATGAAATAAAGCTTAAGATAACCGAAGCACCTGTTTTGATTCATCCTGACTTTTCAAAAGTTTTTGAAGTAGCCTGTGATGCATCGGGCATTGAAATTGGAGTTCTTAGTCAGGAGGGTCATCCTATAGCCTATTTTAGCGAAAAGCTTAATGACACTAAGCAAAGATGTTATACATATGATAAAGAATTATATATTGTAGTTCAGGCTCTTAGGTAATAGCAATATTACCTTTTTACCCAAAGAGTTTGTCATATATTCTGATCACTTTTTCCTTAGATATATTCAGTCCTAGAAGAAACTTAGTACTAGACATGTCAAGTGGGTAATCAAACACCAAGTTGGTGTTAAGAATAGGACCGCTAATGCGCTAAGTAGAATAATTATTGTCCAATAATCCATAAATGCTGAAGTAGTAGGTTTTGAGCGAATAAAAGACGACTACCAGTATTGTCCTGATTTTGCTAACATTTATCAAGAGATTAGTTAAGAAAATCATCAAGAATACGTTGACTTTGTGATAAGGGATGGTTACCTATTTAAAGATCGTCATCTTTGTATATCTCGAATGTCTCTTTGGAATCTTCTTATTTAGAAACTTCATACAGAAGGATTAGCAAGTCATTTTGGGCATAATAAGACTATAGCTATGGTTGAAGATAGGTTCTATTGGCCATCTCTTAAAAAGGACGTAGCTAGAATCCTCTTTCAGTGTCATACATGTCAATTAGCTAAAACTAGAAAGCAAAATACTGGTTTATATACTCCTTTACTGATTCCTCATTCCCCGTAGAAAGATCTTAGTATGGATTTTATTCTTAGATTACCTAAGACTGCTAGGGGAGATGCTTCAATCCTAGTTATTGTTGATAAATTTTTCAAAATGACATTTTATTTCTTGTCAAAAGACTTCTAATGCATCTTTTGTTGCTAAGTTATTTTTTAGGAAAATTGTCTGACTTCACGAATTACCCTCTTCTATGGTGTTTGATCGTGATATCAAATTGGTGAGTTATTTTTGGAAGATCCTTTGAAAATTGTTTGGGACCACTTTAAAGTTTTCATCTTTTCATCTCCAAATAGATGGTCAAACAGAAGTTGTAAATCATAGTCTTGGTAATTTACTTTGGTGTCTAGTTGGTAATAAGCTAAGAATGTGGGATTTGTCATTGCCTACAATAGAATTTGCTTATTAACAACTCAATAAATTGGTCTATTGGCAAGAGTCCTTTTGAAATTGTTTATGGCTTTAATCCCCGTCAATCCATTAACCTTGTTTCCTTATCCATGAATAACCGTATTTTTGAGTCTGTCATTTCTTTTGCTAAACATATTTATGACATTCATACTGATATTAGGCAAAAAATTACTATGAGTACTAAGAAATATAAACTTGCTATTAATGCTCACCATAGAAAAATGGAATTTAACGAGAGTGACTATGTGATGGTTCATATTCATCCCAAACGTTATCTCCGAAATTTATTCAAAATGTTGCATGCTCGAGCCACTAATCCATTTCATATTCTTCGTAAACTTGAACTTAATGCTTATTATATAAAATTATCCTTTAATTTAAAATTTAGTCTAATTTTCAATGTTGAGGACTTGCTATCTTATCGAGGCACATTCGAGCCTCCTACTATGCATGCAAGTGATAGCAGGGATTACACTCCATCTCCTCCAATGCCAGTTCCAATTATTCCATCACTTCCACCGTCTTCGTCAGATCAAATTAAACGCATTATCATGGATGAGATTGTTTCTTCTACTGATGGAGGATTTTGATGATTTTTGATCAAATGGTAAGGCCGTCCAGACTTAGATGCTACTTGGATTATCAAAGAACTACGTCATATTGATCCAGACATCCTAAAAGACTACTTCAATTCCTCGTCAGTGTCGAGTTCTTTTCAACTAGAAGAGAATGATGAAAATCAGGAATTATGCACGTATTTTAAAAGAAAACATCGCTGAAAAACCCTAACCCTAATTCTATTTTAAGGGTTTATTAATAATTTTTCTTATTTTATTAGGACTTTTAATTTTATTAGAATTTAGCAATTTGATTTCTGTTAGGATATAATTCAGCAGTTAGACTTCTATTAGGTTGCTTTTTATATCTCTATTTAAAGGCTCCATCTATATGGAGGAAAACAGACTTGATTGATTGATTGAATTAATTCCTAAAATTCCAGGCTTGATTTTTGCTTTTGCTTTTTAATTCTTTTTCTTTGCTTTCTTTTGGTACTGCATCACCTATGCCACTGCACTTGTTAGACTAGGCCTTTTACCATTGCTCTAAGAAACAACCCCTTGCATTTCAATTTGAAATATACTACTTAATATTAAATGATTCAAGTTGAACATAGAAGCAAGGAAAAATAAGACTTCTAACAAAGATTTGGATGATTAAGAAGTGGCAAATTTGCACTTCATGATTCAAAAGGATGTTAAACAATTGCTTACACTACAAAAGGAACTGAATGACATTAGAATCGCCAAAGTTTTAAAACACAATAAGCATGCTGTTCTGCTTATACATAAACTCAGTTTTGACAGTTACTTTGATAAGGAAAATATTTGCAAAACCCAATAGCCCTGAGGTAATTAATGAATTGTCAGATATTATTGAATTAAGAAGAGAACCCAGATGTTGGTATGTCAAAAGCAACAACTAAAATGGCAGAATAAACCTTGAAAATTCATCAAAAGAATGAGAGAATTTATATCGACTTATCAACAGAAATAACTGAAAATTAAAAAAATTACTCAAAACGTACAAATAAGTTCTGCTATAATTGATAAGAGAACTATTAGTGAAAAATATAAAAGCTAATCTAGTCACTTAAACATTGATAGATATGCCTGAACAGGAATATTTATATAAATTTTAGGTATTTATACAAGATCCTATATACAGAAATATCAGCATTTTCTCTAAAATGATTGCAAGTAAACTGATATAACCTTGAAGAAACTAATTCTATGCATTTTTAGTCATGATTATATAAGGATAGATGAAAATATTACTTTGAATAAACAATGATTTGAACTGCATAATCCCAAATAAACCTTTTTTCCTTAACATCTTGACATCTGGAGAAAGAAGTTTACCTTTTAACTAGAACAGGATTCTCATAGTAGGGCACCCATTTAAAATCATAATCAAACGAAAAGCACAGATAACAGATACCAAGAATCTAAAATAAACCACAGTTAAATGTTAAAACTGGAAATCTGACTCATTATGGGCTGATGTGAAAGCCAAGGCCCACTAAAGTAAAATCTCATAAAGAGTACCCTTTAATCAAAATGCAACCGTTGACACCATATACCTGCAATAGCTTTAAAGACCTGCTTCTTGACTCCCTTACTTTTGCACATTTTCAAGGAAATTCCCCTTCTTTCACTGTTAATAGATGTATGCTAGAATGATCTTATATCACTCGATAAAAGTCAAGAAAACTTGCTATCCCTCTTGAAATCATGTTCTTTCTGCTGTACCATTTCTACAGCAGTCCTAATGTTACTTATGTGACTGTGACATGAATCTGTCCTGATGAACGTTGATTGAATTAAAAGGCCAAGTATATTGTTAGTTGGTACATTGGACAACAAGGCTCAAACAGAAAAACTGAGGAGACAGCATATTCAAGATGACGAATATATGAGTCCCAAAAAGGAAAAAAGCTTGTAGCATTCATCATAGAATATGCAAGAGAGAAAGATAGAGGTTTCCTGATCCAAATATTCAACTTCAATTCATTCTAATAAGGCTATAGAGCATTACAATAAAATTTCATGATTTGTTTTTCATTTAATTATGCTGATGCTTTCCCTGATAAAGAAAGATTTCAGGATTTGTTACATAACAGCATGTTCATTATTGCATTCCAAATATAGTGTTCTGTTTGGCATTGCTTCAAGCGAAGTCATATATGGAAGCAAAATATGAGATGGTTTCACGTAATAATTGACAATATAATGCATGAGATGTGCATGTGAATAATAGAAGAGAGGAGGAAGAGAAGGGGGCTGACCTATTTTCCTTGCCAATAAAATAACCTCCGTCTTATGGATAATGTTGTCCATTTATATCCCATACATCATAGTCAAAAATGGACACTTAGTAATGCTTGGATTCTACAACCTATACAGAAGCTCACCCTTTTTCCTTGTTTTCATTCTCCTATGACAGATCCATGCTCCATAATCCTATGAATCATGGTGATCTTCAATCCAATCAACATCAAGAAGATAGATAACAAGGCCATGTAGCTGCACTATAACTGGTAGAGTCAGCTAGACAAGTAAAATGTTTGGTTAATTGTCTTTTGAAATTCTGAATGCTTCTGACACTCAGACATTTCATAATATCAAACCACAATACTCCTCATTGCAAAACACAACATCATCTTTCCATTTCAAAGATTGACATTCTAGAAATTCATCAAGTTTCACATTGTACCAGAGTCACATTGATTTAATGCATATGTCCAAGTTCAAGGTTGTAGACATTCACTTACAGATACTACATAGCAAATAATTGTTAGATATATGTGCCCTAGAAGCCAAAATTGGCTGACACTTGTTATACACTTCTAAGGGCAAAATTATAATTTTGACTATAAATAATAAAATGGATTATTTTCTATCACAATGTGTATTTAGTGTCTGTGATACATTCCTTGAGTTAATGGCAATGATAATTCTTATTTTCAAGAGTTGAAAATTTAAGACATAAATTTTCATTATTAACTCATAAAATGCTCCGGACTGTAGGATCATCATGAGGATGGTGATTGATCCGGAGGATGGTGATTGATCCGGAAGGTTGGTGTACAATCGCTTCTTTATAGTAGATGAGTCTTGAATCTATAGTGTAGAGACACTGGAGCGAGAGTATAGATACTCGTTAGAGAATGAGAACACTGAGCGTGACCACCTCGAGCAGTCATTAGAAAATCTACCTTCTCGTCGATGACTAGCTCGAAGTTGCAATTGTGTCTGGTTCTTTGATCTGAGGTGCATCGGCAGTTCACCTTAAGCGTGTTATAGTTTGACTACACCATGACTCGATCTCCTAGTCATTCGAAACCCTGAGGTGTATATTGGCTATAGCATGTTCATTGTAGGAATTGGATTGCACCAAGAGGAAATCTATCTACCTCGGTAGATGAGGAGTAGCCCTATGATGATCACGATAATCAAATCCATAAGCCTATGGCCATGGCAAAGTGAAATAATAGAAAAAGTTTCTATTAAGGTTTTCACATTGGACTTGAATCGAATGATTAATCATATGACAGATATTAGGATTTGACGAGTTCACCTTAACCCTAATCCGATCGGAGCTCAAGATAGAAGAACTTAATCAAATAACTGCACCGAGAGGTTCGTTTTCAGTTATGATAAGTTGCCACCATATGCTGCTAGGTGTCATTGATGGATTTTGAGACCAATTAAAATAATTCAGATGATCAATCATACTAGTCTGAATCAGAAAAGTTTTGATCAATCGGAAGGTGTTTCGATGATATCGATGATGGAGATCATGACATATCTCATTACCATACTTAATTGAACCTAACCGAGTTACACAAACAAGAATTTGGATCTGGATATCATCAATTAGACTAATCCAGTTCAATTGATTTGAATTATATTCAATTAGGTTCAAGAAAATCGTACTAGCACACGATTGAGCCTAATGTTCCCCTTTAATTATCATTAAAAGTTGTCTCGACTGAGCCAAATATGTTTGAACTCACTCAGGTACCTTTACTTGGTCTGACTGGAGCTTGTTCAGATCAGAAAAGTGCTGTCTTAATTTATGAGATGAATTTGAGACAACAACTGCCATTTTCCGTCACCTGTTAAATCTTGTTTCGGATATTTGCTCAAACGTTGATCTTTGACACTTAGACATCTGCTCATGTGTCAAGCCATCATAGGAGAGAACTTTTGGACCAGTCCACCTACAAAGGCAATTGGATAAGGGGTGCACGCCTGATGCCTGGGGTCCCAAACAGATGGGACTCTAGGTTGCTTCGGGGTTTCTACCTAGGTGGCGCCAAAGACTTGTCTTTGACCAGTCTTGGCGCCATCTAAGGATGATTCAGAGAGACTCTCATCTGATTGGATCAGATGATATCATCCCACCAATCAGATTTATATCTAATTGCACAAAAGGCCATGATTGGCCGAGATGATATGGCACTGCATGGCGCAGCAGGGTCTATATAAATCCTGTCTGCGTCTGGGATTTAGATCTCTAGCCCATTGCCCACGCCACAAGACTGCTCCTCTCCCTTCTCCACGCCATCTTCAGTTCCTCTCTCCTACCCACGCCCAAGAATCTTTGGATTTCAGTTTGGTGTGATCCAAGCAAGAGAAAGGGCGACGAGAAAGGAAGAACGCAACACTGCTGCAAGAGACGACACCCAATCTTCAAAAAAAATTTTGAAGATTTTCCAAATCAGATCCAGATCTGATATCTGGAGAAGTGATAAAGAAGGAGAAGATCTTCAGATCCTATCCGAGTGGATACTGGTAGAGGCCAGGCACTTGCGTGGCTAGATCCAGAACCTCAGGAAGACATCAGAATCATCACAGGATAATCTGATTATCCGCTATAAGGTAAAATTAACTTAGATTTAATTTATCCTTTATTTTTATTTTATTTTTTTTATTAGATCTAAAAAATCTCGAATCTGATCTGGATCCAAGAGAAATTTTTGAAATATCTCTCTTGATCCAATCAGATCTGAACAAACCTGACCTGGGAAACAGGATTTTCCCTTCAATAATATGATGCATAAACATGATGCCATCCTAGGTCATCTTTTACACTTGAAATCTATCACCCAATCAACTAATCTTATATATGTATATAAAAAACAATACTCTGTGGAGGAGTATTGTGGTGTTGCCAACTCAGCTTTTTAGATGGGTTTTGCTGTGCCATGTGTACCTTAAAACCCATGACCCCCTATTCAAGATGGCGAAGAGAACCGTGACCCCCAATCCAACCAAAATCCGTCCGTCGACACCATCGGCAAGCTCTGCCTGCGCCTTGAAAGCTTGAATCGATAGAATCCGCCCGTTGATGCCATCGGCAAGCTCTGCCTACCCCTTGGAAGCTTGACTTGAAGAAATCCGCCCGTCGACCCCCGATTCAAGATGGCGAAGAGAACCGTGACCCACAATCCAACCAAAATCCGCCCATTGACGCCATCGGCAAGCCCTGCCTACCCTTGGAAGCTTGAATCGAAGAAATCTGCTCGTCGACGCCATCGGCAGGTAGACGACACCATCGGCAAGCTCTACCTACCTCGTGGAAGCTTGAATTAGAGGCTTGAATCGGAGGAAATACCACTAGTCTCGAAGATTTGGGTAACAACCAACTCCATGAGCGCATCGCCGAGGGAACCATGAGACGAATCCTAGCGTTTTGGAAAGGTGGCAGTTTGGTTTTGGAAATGGTTCTGTGGAGAAGAGGAGAGTGTATAAAGGGCGGAAAAATGGAAATGAGAGAAAGAGGCCTCCATGGAAAGGCTGTGCTTTTTAATTTGAATCCTGGAGCTCGACGGCTATGTAGGAGGAGGAAAAGGATAGGAGAAGAATACCAGGATCTTCTCTAAGGAGCAAGTGGGCATGGATATATATATATATATATATATATATATATATATATATATATATATATATATCCGTTTGACATGTAAGATTTTTTTACATAAATTTTTATTATATTTTTATATTTTAGACAACGAGTTATCAAGTTATTTGATGGTAGAATAATTATTTAATGGTGTAACTGGCATTTTATTTTTTCTTTTTATCTATTTAATACGTCATCTTCTGTTTGATATGTCTGCAAATAGCTATTATTATTTTTCTAAATATGATAAATTATCTTTCCTAAATGATGAATCCTACACATTTAGTTTACTATCAATAAAATAAATAATTTTTTAAAAAATGCATTCCATGCATGGAACGGGATTGTAAAATAATACTTGGTAGAGGAGTGTTGTGGTGTTGCCACCTCAGTATCTAAGATGACTTTTGTTGTGCCACGTGGAAAGTCGGCTGCCTAATCCATCACCCCCATCCTCTTTATTTCGCGACCAGAAGCATCCATCGACTGAAAGCATTGCAGAAGCCAACCATCGTCCCAACGCAAAACCCCAGCCATCATTTAGGCTCCCTGTTCGACCGCTCCAAGTCTCCCACCCGAGGGCGACGGCGAGGGGGTGGTTGGCCAACATGCCCGTGATGACAGAGCCGATGATGGAGGAGGCGGCTATGGTGACGATAAGGTCACGACGAACACCTTTGAGGCAAGCAGCATTCCAGGCATCGACCGGCGGGAACTTGCACGTCGGCAAGGGGTTGTCGCAGTCGAAGATGGAGCAAGGGGCCCCAGAGTTAGCGAGGATGGAGGCATTGATGGCAAGAATCTATGGCAATAATGAGATCGTTGTGGGCGTCTTTGAGGCAAGCAGCATACCCAATATCGATTGGCAGAAACTTGCACGTCGGCGAGGGGTTGTCGCAGTCGGAGACGAAGCAGGTGGCGCCGAAGTCGGCAAGGATGGAGGCATTGACAGCGAGAATATAGGCCATAGTTAACAAGGTGGCAATGCTGGCACGAAGCTCCGTCATGAAGGTGGAGCCCCGCTTGGTGAGCTTGAGCCGCTTCCCAAACCAAGACTTGGCCACGGCGCCCGAGTTGAGCAGTTCAAGTCGAGAGTTGGTCGACAATGAAAAAGGAAAAAGGAAATAAAAGGAAAAGAAAAGAAAAGGAAAGAGAGAAAAAATAGAAGAGAGTCTCTCTTCTCTCTCTTTCTTTTATTTAATTTATTTCTTTTAAAATTAGGGCACTTGGAATGAATCAGGTGAGTCACGAGGGATTTAAATCAAATAATTTATATTTTATTATTTTATTCGGAGACCGTCCCTCCTATTAGGCCTTGGAGCAGCATGAGCGGAATTCAAAATGCAACAGCATGCGAAGGGGGGATGGTTGGGACAGGAGATGTCGGTGGCGGCACGAAGAGGGCCAGGCAGGAGGCAAGGGAGGAAAAAGGAGGGGCAATGGTGGCGCTAGGAGCGACAGTACCGACAGGAGCACCGAGGGGTGTGATCGAGATCGACGTTTGCCGAGAGAGGAGAGTCGTGCTGGAGTGGCAAGGGGTGAGGCAGCACCGGCGGGCGCGGAGAAGATATGAGAAGAAGAGAGGGAACGGGGGTGCAATCGGGATCAGCATTTGCCAAGAGAGAAGGGGAGCCGTAATGAGATGACGGGGGGTGGGGCAGCATTGGTGGGCGCGGAGAAGGTATGGAAATAGAAAGGAAGAAGAAAAAGAAAAAATAATAAAAATATTATTTTATACAATAATATAAAATATAATATAATATAATTAATAAATAAAAATATTTTAAAAAAATTAAAAAATATTTATTATAAATATTTATTATTTAAAAATTTTAATCATTGCAGGCCGCGCAACGCGCTGGTCTTCGACTAGTTTAAAATAAAAAGGATAGAGTTTCAATGACCTTACTAGATTGCACTGCATGAGTGGAGCATCAAGAAATTCCTGAAAAAAAGAGTTGATCAAACAAGACTTAAACAGAAGTTGTAGAAACTAGACAAGACTTAATGAGGCCTGAAGTGCCATAGGTTGTGGCTGGTTACTAAAGCTAAATCCACATAATAGGCAAGACATGATCTGTTATTCATGTTGGTTGCTGTTGCCTATAGGGGTGTCAAAAAATTTATCTCGACCAGTGATCCAAATTTACTGGGATCCTTTTGGGCAAGATTTTGGCAAAAGGATGTTTTAGTTTGAATCAGTTAGGGTGAGACTTTATGGGTACAAGTTGGAGACTAGAACCAACATGGTCATGAGAGACATATTTATGGGTCAAATTGGCTCAGGTTAGCTAAAAGAAATCAATAGATTTGTTTCTTTATGTTGATGCTATCTAAATTGCTTTATATTAATTATATTGTCATGTGGTTTCTGTTCAAGCAATTTGGGTTCCTATTTACTTTCTTTGTTCCATAGATTTCAGAATCATTTTGGGTTAGCTCACAACAAGTTAGCTTAGATAGGGTGAGAGAAGTTAAGTTGAGGTGCATTGGACCAGGTTAGTAGGTTAGGCCACAAGATGATTGGGTCAGGTCATGGTTTAGCTTCAACCAATTGGCAGGTTTACTTGAACCAGTGTCAAGTTGTGCTGAGTACCAGTCATGCATACCAATGATATCATTCTAACTTGACATGACCCAAATTGGATCAACAATCCTCATGATTTTGTCGGTGTACTTAAATTGACCAGGCCAAATCTATTGCCACCCCTACTGTATGGAAGTGTCTTGCATCTACCATTTATATTTTCATCTTTATATTTTTAGTTTGTAGAGATCTGATTTAAACATGGAAGCATGTAGAACAACATTTATGGTGCTTGTTTGCATTGATTTTGACAAATCTGGTATTCATAATTTCCTTTGAACCATTTAGTATGAAGTATAGATCAGTCAAAATCTACTTAATTTTGGTGTTTTGCTTTAGAAGACACTTCTTGCAAGCCAACTAAAAAATACAGGACAAGAGCATGTTAAAGAAATCGATTACAAAATAAACATTCAAAAATAGTGTTATGTTTGGTTCACTTACTAGATAAATGATTGATAACCATTCAATATTGGGTCAAGTTGCCATCCTAACACCCTATGTTCGTTTCCTGAAAGATGTGTGGGAGGATATGATATGGTACATGTACCATGAGTTCATATTCCTCCTCTCTTCTTTGTTTTTCAATCATCTTGTGATATTTACATCATTACTTATTTTTTGAACTTTTTAGTTCCTCTCTAAAGGATGCTGTTGTTACAGCTGCAAGTCTAAAGTCGCTCCTGCTGCATTAGATTTTGCATTCCTTTCTCTATAGGGCCTTTAGGTTTATCCATATATGTCAGCTGCGATTCAAATGTACAAATAGCACGAATCCAACAGCAAGCATACCGGAAAACATGTAAATATTGTCTTAGACAGTTTAGTAGGAATCCAGAAATTCTTCCATTTTAAGGGATGCACTTAAAGAGATCAAGCAGAAATAGATTACTTACGCAAAGACATCAACAAGCCAAGAATGCACAAATAGAGATGGCATCTACTAGAAAGTTCTCCTTTACTCTCAAATCACATCATATGACATATTCATGATATGCCCAGCATAATATCCAATACAGAAAATATAAGAATTTCTTGACTTCATATATGTCCATTGAAGAAAGCATCCACTGGATCCTCAATAAAGGACACGAAATGAATTTCCTACAACTGCAGCTATGCACCTTTGAGTTTTGGCTGCCCTCTGCTGGAAAATCAATAGTTTACTAGACTTTGAACATAAAAAAGAACTTGAAACTTTTTTGTCAGGATATAGTATGCTCTCAATAGGCTCCTCAACCAAATTTAAAGGCAACATACTTCTCTAAAGAAATCTTCTCCTTCCATCACCCTACTCTGCTACACATCATACAACATCCTACATTCTTTTCTGTTGGATTATAAGCCATTGTCGTATCAATGGCAGGTCGGCAGATTAGCTGATTCAAAGGATACCCCCCAATAAACAAATTGCTAAATTCATAAACGCTAGAAAGAAGTGTACGCATCTACAGGAATCACAATTTTCATTTTTCAAACAGTAAATTTCACAAATACGAAGAAGCAGCATGAAATATACCTCCAAAACAAAATTGTTAGGAGCCAACCCGACTAATTCTACACATATAAATGTTAACAGCTGAAGGAGGGGAACAAGAAAGAGAAAGGACCTTGAGGGCGGATTCCCAACGAAGGGCGGCGATCCTCTCGTGGAGGGCCTCGAGGACAGTGCGTGGGAGAAGCTTCTTGGAATTGGTCGAGCCCCCTTTCTTCTCGATGATAGCCTTAGCAGCCTCCCTTCTCAAGATGACGGAGATGGCCTTCTTGGAGGCGATCCTGCGGTTCACCTCCTCTTTCTTCTCCCTCGCCTCCTCCTTGCCGCCGCCGCCGCCGCCGGTGCTGCTCGTCCTCTCGGTATGGTACCGCGCTGCAGCCGCTGCAACAACAGCCGCGCCGGGATGCTTCTTCTTCTTCTCCTTTACCTCCTCCTTTCTCTTCGTACAAATGAGACCATGATTAGTGATAGCAGGAGAAGAATAACGTGGAAGGGGGAAGGGATTTGGGGCGATGCAGCGGTGGGACGTTGAGAGGGGTGGAGGAGCAGCTGCCATCGAGCTCCCTGCCCCGAGTTCTTATAGTTCTGGTGGGTGGAAGAGACCGGAGGGCTCAGAGGATCCGGAAGTCTTCTGGTATAGAGGTATCTTTCGTTAGGAGCCAGAGGCTACCTAACAACGACAGTCTTTATACAAGACCATAGATAGTATCATACAGGAAGTAAGAAATATCAAATACAGGTTAAGCAGGTATTACATTAATTAAAACAAAAAAAATGTGGATAGAAATAACCGGTGATAGGCTGAGCAACTGAGAAGCCACTGAATCAGCGGCCAATGGTGCGGCTTGCCTGGGAAGGTAAACCGGGAGCCTGTGCCAAAACCATAGAGTATCTGGAAGTGGAACCTGACGAGAGTGAAGAATAACTAGGGGCATAATATGATAAAAACGGTAATAAGATCCATAGGCCTGACGTAGAAAACACATGTTGAGAGATAGAGCACATGCATGAGGTATGACTTGATAAAACATCTGAAGAGCATGGAGCATAATAGCTATAACAGATTAAGATATGCTTGAAAGCAAAGCAGGTATTGAAATTTTGAAGGTGAGCAAAATAAGCACAAAGGTCGCCAACATATAGGATGAGACGAGCAAAATAAGCGTAACGGTCCCAATGTTGTGGCCAAATCCCTAATGTATCTAGCTTCGCTTTAGAGTAACCTACAAAATAATGCCCATACTGATAGAAAATATTTTCGATGGGAATCTTCTGATACTTAAGTTAGAGATGGATAATCTAGTCCAGAAGAGTCTTATCAATACTGTTTATTTACCTTCCTTTTATAAATAAAATATTGGTAATTGTATGTGATGGTTATACATGTGGGTCCCTTTTATTCCGATATTATTTGATCATGGGATGAATAGTTAATACACACGAATGATCGTTACACGCTTTCTGCGCTGGCGATTTCTGATATACCAATTTTATGTCGATAAGCATCATGCTGACTGTATGTCGATATCATTAATGTACCGACCGACTGTCAGCTGATAATTCTAATATTCTAATTAATTAGTGGTTACATAGTGTTTAAGTCATTGTGTCTATCAGGAACAACGATTAAGAGTCACCGATTGTCAACGGATAAACCGGTTGACAGTCGGCTATCGGTTTCTTATCATCAATGATGAGTCGGATGCGAAGATTGGTCGACTATCGGCCATTTGTTTCTTGGCACCAATTGTAATTCCAACACATACCGACAGTCAATCGGTCTTTCAATTGACAGTCAGGGATTCGATGCTATTGCCGCACCGTTGTGATTATCAACTATAAGTCAAAGTGCTGATACCAAATTAGGGGAGGAGATCCGATTGCCCCAACAATTGCTCCCCACTCTCAAGTCCTAGGTGGAATGGTACATGACTTGATATGTGGGATGGCACATTGGACAATGGAAGTTTTCATGTGTCATCTCGAGCCTCAATTTGGTAGTTGCTTTATTTTCATACATTAATGATTGCCTCAGAAGCTGAAGAGTTTTTGGCTATTTTGTTATTTCAATGATCAAGCAACTATCATTAGTTTGATAGCCAGACAATCCAATCAATTTGATTTCAGATTAGTCGATTGTTGCCATATGTCTTATAGTCATTGATCTCCGACTATTTCCGTGGATAGTGATTGAAAAGAATATGCTCTCAAGCCAATCAAAATTTGTATTTTAATGGACTATTCTTTGTTTTTCAAACTCATGTAATAACATTTTCAAATAAATAGACATTATTTCATCATATATTGCATCTTAATTATTTATTTAAGATTATGATAAATCCTATAAATTAGAACTATGATTTTAGGATTATGATGAAATCATACATGTGAAACCTAAAACCTCAAAATTCTAATTTAAAATATTTCTAGTCAATGGAACATAGAGTTGGAGATCAATATTTTTGGAAAGACCGGCACATCCTTTGTATGCTTGATGAAAGGATGATTAATCTCTATCACTTGTGTATGATACTAATACAAGGATGTGGGTGCTTATTAGAGAATGAGTTCACTGAATTAATCCAACTTGAGAACATCTAATGGACTCTTATCTACATGTCAATAGATAGTTCTCATAGTGGGAGTTGTGCATGTAATCCTTTAACCTGAGACTACCATAGAATCTTATATGTATGAATCTATATTTTGGTTCATACTTATTCATGACTTAGTCATGTATGGGATGTTCTAGATATGATGAATTATATATGAAGGTTGTGAATAGGTCAACATGGAATCGATCACTTTTGGTAAGAGAAGATCGCATCCTACCTATTTCAATCAAATGATGATTCAGGAAGTCTTTGATCAAAGCATGATGAAAATTAAAAATAGTTTTTAATATTTCATTAATCGAATCATCATCATAATATTGAGAAAAATATGAATATGATATTAGGTTTGACATATTTTCATACCCAGAGTCATATTCGAAATACAGGATGATCGAAGGATCTTATTACACGGTAACTTTTTACTGAAGGATATTTTTGATATTTTCATCAAAATTTTATATCTTCTGGATAGACATGATACATTGCTAGACGTCAATCTTATCTTGTGGGTTTGATCAAATTAAAAAAGTTTAATTTGATCATTAATTAAAAAGTGTTCTAATTGATTGAATCAGATTAGCTAGTTTTGATCTAAATCGATTTGGTTGAGTTCTAACCAGATTAGGTCAAATCGCATCCAGACCCACTACTAGCTAGATGTGGAATCCAATGGATCACACATAAAGAGAATTGATCAAGGATCTAATTCGGTTAGATCATATTTACAAGATGAACATGCTAGCACATGTTGCAAACCCTAACACCAAGATTCGAATCGGATTCAAATCGGATTTCGATTTGGGCTAATTAGATCCAATTTGGGTCAAACCTGATTTGGTCCTTAATTGGGTTAACCCTTGGCTTGTTGACCTGGGTTTGGGCCTCATATAACAGAATCCCATGCCCCAGAGAGTCCCTCTCTTGCACATGGGGAGGTGTTTTATGCGCCATGGACTCTTGGTGCATTATTTTCAAGACTCCTAGCCGCTCCCCCTTATCTTGGCGCCTCTTTGACCAAGTCCAAGTTGATAAGGCATTGACTTTTCTTCCATGCCCCATCTAAAATTAGCACATGAGATGAGAGCCATTGGATGGCATTCTCATCAAATCAAAACCCTTTATTGGTGGTGCCAAAGAGAAAGAAAAACTATGTAACATTTGTGAAACCACAAAGAATTATTTTCCGAAGAGTCCTTCTACTTGAAGCGACTCTTGAAACTAATTCTCATGCTTCCACATGGCATATTTTTTTGGTGGGGTGTGAGAAGGTTGGATGGGCATGAGATATGCCTAGGGAAAGGGCATGAGAAATTGTGGAAGCACGCCTACATACATTAAATAAAAGGATGTGCATCGAGAGTCCAAGGTATCAGAATTTTTGCTTTCTTTCTTACAAGAGGCTTGCTTGTTCAATTTTCTTTATTCCTTTTCTCTTGTCTAGATAAGATCCTGATTTAAGGACAAGAAGTCTTCCAATAAGACAAAGAAATTAGAAATAAAAATTTAGGAGACAAGAAGCAAAAAAGGAAGGCAAGAAAAGGCTAGGAGGATGATAGCAAAGGCTAAGGAAGGTTCTACCCAAATTAATTAAAGTTCTTATCGTAAGAATTTTAATTAAAATAAACAAAGATGCTGGTGTCTTGATCAAGTCCCCGTGTGGATCAACATTGAAGGGTGAATATGTGGGCACCTGGTGGAATCCCTAACGAACTGTTATTGGTGATTAAGGTCAAGTTAGAGTTTAGCGATCAGAGATATGTTCCAATACTTTCATTTATATTATAAATATATTTTATATGATTTAAATTCTAATAAGATGGTCCTAGATTTTGGATTTGATTTTATAATTTCATAATTTTGCTTTGAAATCCATGCTTTCACTCTGCACACCAAATCCAACAGTGGTATCAGAGCAAAACTTATTAGACTAAATCATATGTTGTTATATTTATGTTTTAATGGCAAAAATTGTCAATATGATATGATCATATTTGAAATTTTAGCATATTTTTAATGTGATGAGATCATGTTTAATTATTCATAATTAGATTATAATGTATATCATTCTATAAGGTTGCCTTGGTATAATGACAAATATTCACTATGTGATGATGGTTGTCCTAGAATGATTATACATGCTATTATGTTTGTTATATATCATGATTGATATATATTCTTATGTTCAGTATGTTTTTAAATTAGAATATGCAAAGAGACCATTTAAAATCCTCTATAAAAATTATGTTAAGTTGTAATGCAATCAACCGATAGCAAAATCAATCTGGATATAAAATTGATCAATCAGTGTCTAGAAAAGTAGTTCATGATTGGTTAAGAGAACGTACTTTTTAATTTATTACGTTCTCTGACCTAGCCAATTCATTGGTGTCTAAGGAAAACAACGAAAGGACCCCCACCTCTCTCCCATTTACCTAGCTGATTCGATTGATTTAATTCTAGATTAGGTGCTTAGGCTTTGCTATTGAAATTTGGATCTGATACGGAATCGAGCCAGCTCGGATATGCAGCTGAACCAGCTCGGGATGAGATCATGTCGACTCGACCTGGATTCGAGTCGATTATCTCAGGCGGACAGAAAGAATTGCTCGAGCCAAATGCCATAGAGCCGGTTCGATTGTGAACTGAGCCGGCTCGATAAGCGAATTCTATTAATTCACTATATTAAGGCCTTCCTTCATGCTAGTTCATTATTATATCATAAATCATATTAGGTTTGTTGTATAACTACAAGACCTATTATGGAGATTGATGTAATATTAATCTGGTGCATTGAGATGCTTACAACATATTGGATATTATTGCTTTATTGTGCAACCACAAGACTTTTTATAAGAAATTAGAGTCTCAATCCCACTAAAAAAAATAATTAGAGTTTCTCGATTATCATAATAGAGGGTTATGATATTCGATAAAATAATGAAAGACACAATTAAATTAAAATCCTAATTTAATTGTATATGTCATCATGAGTTGTTTACTTATGTAATATTCTTTACATTTAAATGGCTTCTTCACTTTCACTGTATTTAATTTTGAATTTAAATAAATTGATCGGTCCTAATTATGTAGATTGGTTGAAAAATCTTAAAATAGTACTCAGTCAGGAGAATCTCTCCTATATCCTCGAATCTCCTGATCCTAAGAAATTAGGAGAAGATGCCACAGATGAAGAAAAAGCCACTTAATATAAATGGGAAAATGATTCATTAACTATCAAATGCATTATACTGGCCTTTATGAATAATGAGTTACAGAGATAGCATGATGGCATGGATACTCAGTTTATATTGCTCAATTTAAAAGAGCTTTATGAAAAGTAGAGTAGGACTGCAAGATATGAGATATCTAAGTAGTTATTCCATGCCAGGATGATCGAGGATTCATCTGTGTAAAACCATGTTCTGATGGTAATTGACCTAATCACTCGATTAAGTTAATTAGATTTTGTCATGGATGGGGAGTTGAGTTAGGATCTAATCTTGTAATCACTTCCAGAATCATTTTCTTAGTTTATCGTGAACTATCATATGAATAAATTGAATACTTTCTGACCTGAGCTGTTAAATATGCTTAAAATAGTAGAGAGCCATATCAAGAAGGATAAGACTCCTCTTTTTCTTATAGATGGGATCTCCAAGAAGAAGGCAGGTAAAAAAGATTCAAAGAGGAGGTTGAACCCTAAAAGTAGCATAAATAAGAGAAAGAAGGAGAAGAGAGCCTCTAGATAGATGACCCGGTGTCACTGCAGCAAAGTAAGTTATTAAAAAAGAGAATATATTTAATACTTTACTTTGGCATTATCAACTTGGTCATATTAGTGAGATTAGGATTAACAAGCTATACAAAGAAAAGTTCTTTGATTCTGATGATTATGAATCATTAGAAACTTGTGAATCATATTTTATGAGTAAAATGACCAAGACTCCATTTAGTGGATAAGGAGAAAAGATAAGTGAGTTATTAGAACTTGTACATACAGATGTATGTGATCCTATGACAACTCAGGCCAGAGATGGATACTTTTATTTTATAACATTCACTGATGATTTATCTAGATTTGAATATGTGTATCTTATGAAACACAAATTTGAAGTTTTTAATAAATTTAAAGAGTATCAAAGTATGGTCGAGAAATAAATTGAAAAGAGTATAAAAATCCTTCGATCTGATCGAAAAAGAGAATACTTGTCCAGTGAATTTCTAGATTATCTTAAAGTAAAAGGCATTCTCTCTAAATGGACCTCTTCTTATACACCATAATTAAATGTAGCTGGAAAAAAAAAATCATACCTTATTAAATATGGTACGGACTATGATGTGCTTTATAGAATTACCTATTTTCTTCTAGGATCATACTCTGGAGACCGCAGTATATATCTTGAATAGAGTACCTTCTAAGTCTGTATCTAGCACTCCATATGAGATATGGAGAAGAAAGAAATCTAATCTTAAGTATCTTAAGATATTGGATTATCCAGCATATGTAAAAAGAAATTTTGGATGTAAGCTAGATGTTAGAGCAAACAAATATCTATTTGTAGGATATCCTAAAGATAGCATGGGATATCTATTCTACCATCCTACTGTGTTTGTAAGTAGGCATGCTACTTTCATGGAGAAAGAATTTATTTTAGAAAGAGGTAATGGGAGAAACATTGAACTTAGTGAAGTTCAAGAAATACAAATAGATATTTCTCAAGCAAATAAACACATAACTAAGGAAGAACAAAAACACACAACTCCAATGCATAGGTCTGATAGAGTGCGACATGCACCTATGAGGTATGAATTTATTATTAAGAATAATGAAGTCCAAGTCATTGAGAATAATGAACCTTTAACCTATATGAAAGCTGTCATGAGTAGGGACTCAGACAAATGGCTGGCTGCCATGCAATCCGAAATGAACTCCATGTACATTACTAAAGTATGGACTTTGGTGGATGGACCAGAGGGTGTGAACCTTATTGGGTGCAAATGGATATATAAGAAAAAGATTAGAATAGATGGTCAAGTTGAAACCTATAAGACCAGATTAGTAGCTAAGGATTTTAGGCAAAAATAGGATATTGATTATGATGAAACATTTTCATCTATTATCATGCTCAAATCTATTCAGATTATGCTTGCAATAACAGCATACCATGATTATGAAATATGACAAATGGATGTGAAGACCGCTTTTCTTAATGATTTTCTTGAGGAGGAGGTCTACATGTCACAACTAGAGGGATTTATCTCCAATGAGAGACCAAATCTGGTATGCAAGCTTAAAAGATTCATTTATGGATTGAAGCAAGCTTCAAGGAGTTGGAATATCTGCTTTGATGTTACAGTCAAAGAGTTTGGCTTCATCAAGAATATGGATTATTGGTGCAGAATCTGATTGATGCCGAATCGAGCTGGAGTTGAGAAAGAAGAGGTCTCCATCGGTGACCTGCAAAATAAAGTTCCATCCAGAATTGATGGTGGTGGCTCCAACGAGACCCTCCGACGATCAAGTCAGCTCTTCTGACCAATAGAAATGGAGTTCTCAGAAAAGAATTCAACAAAATTTTGGAAAGAAGAAGAGAGCTTAGAAAAAATGTATCCAGAGGATCCCTTTTATAGATGGAGCCTATAACAAACTTGAAAGTGACGGCCATAACCATCAGATAGTGGGCCGCTCGAGGCCATATAGATTTTGTTATGGAGAGTAGTATTCATTGTCGTGACGTGCCCATTCGTTGGGATTGAATAATCGAAGTTCGGAGGAAGCGGGCATTGGTTGGTGAAGAGCTTTGACATATATCAATTCTAGAGGAGTTCGGACTTTTCTAAGTTATTTATGAGTGAGTTGATTCATGCCGCATAGAGAGCTATAGATTAAAAGAGGTTTGACTGAAAGAAATCACCTAGAGAGAATACGATTAGAGAGGATCATCCGGAAGGAATGCTAGTTGAAATCTAGAAGTAATCCGTTGGAGAAATCCGAATGGAGTTCGACTGATGGAGAAGTTTGGAAGAAGTCTGACTGATGGAGAAGTCTGATTGAAGGAGAAGTCCGAAAGAAGTTTGATTGAAGGAAAAGTTCGGAAGGAGTCCGACTGATGGAGAAGTTCGGAGGAGTTTGGCTGAAGGAGAAATCTGAAAGGAGTTCGACTGACAGAAAAGTCTGGAAGAAGTTTAGTTGAAGGAAAAGTCTGGAAGGAGTTCAATTGGTTGAGAAGTGGCAATTGAAGCTCTTCTGTGATTATAAATTATACTTGGCTGAGCATTAGATCAAACTTCGATGGGAGCGAGGTTTACCCCCAATAATAGTCTCCCTACTCTCGAGTTCAGAATTCGAAAAAAGGAAGTAAAAAGACAACTGCCGAAGTTCTTTCCTAGGTTTTATGATTATTGAAAAAAGCAAGACATTTTGTCATCTTCCATATTGGCATCAGAGTCCCTTTAACGCGATCCGACTTGAAGAGATGAATTTTCGAAATTTCCACTGAAGCGCTACTCGAAACATGGCACCATAAAGGCACTGCCTGTCGCCATTCTTTTGTCATGATGCTTGGGACATGCGTTGCACGAAGAACGACCGAGGAAGATCTACAATCATGATGGTTTTGGGCTACTTTCTGCTATTTAAGTCCTTCTTTCTTTTCTAATTCTCATCTTCCTTTCCTTTGAGAGTCCTGGTTCCTTCCTCCTCCGGCTTTCGTCTTTCTTTCATTCGAGAGTTCCTTCATCCTTCCTGGTTCTGGGCATTCTTCCACTTGATCTTCATCATGCTCATCGCCTCTTTGAGATTCTCGATCGACCTAGGTCAGTTCCACCATACTTCTTTTTAATTATTCTAGCATTCTTTGCTTCTTATTCTCTCAATTTTCCTTAAGGAGTTTTCCACATCCTTTGCCTCTTAATTTTTAGGGATTTCTCTTGAATTTAGTTTGATTCGGATGTCCTCCAGAACTTCCCAACCTACTGGTTCCTAGAGTTCGTCCGATCCAGCCTTCCTTGACTCCATCCCTATTACAGTAGTTCGCACTGGAGATATGTCTCATCAACCTTTCGTGTTGGATACCATTCCTTGCATCCTGCCCCCGAATGATCTTTTCCTAATTAGGATTCAATACGGGATCCCTCAAGAGTATGACCTTGAACTTTCCACATCGAGTGATCGAGTGAGTTCTCCTTCGGCTGGCCGATTCTGCCTATATTTAGAAACTCTGCGTGTTGGACTCCGACTTCTGCTCCCTCCTTTTGTAGTTGCTCTTTTTCGATTTTTGAACATCTCCCTTGCCTCGGTAGCACCAAATTTTTTTAGGTTTATGATAGGATTCCTTTCCCTCTATTGTCTAGTCGAGGTCCATCCGACTGTTTCATTCTTTAGGAACTTCTATACTTTCGAGCACTATTTTTTCTGCGAAGGACTGATGGTACTTCTTTCCCCAGTTCGATAAGAAGGGGTTACTAAAAGGTGCTCCTTCTTCCATTCACAACTAGAAGAAAAGGTATTTTTTTTGTGCACTATTCGACCTTGCTATTAGATCTTTCTTCTTGAGATCATATTAGGGAGTCAGTTCATCAAGCTCCTAGCTTAGATAGAGCCGACCTTGATTCCTCCAACAAACTCAAAGTGTACCGAGCTCCTCTTCTTTTCGATCTTCTGAAAGAACAAACCTTATTTAACCTAGGCTTAAGTCTCCTTGACCCTATCGGTACATTTTTTACTTTTTGAATTCATTCAATTTTATATTTGTGTACTGTCACTGATTGTGATTCCTTCTTTATTGTAGAAATGGATACTAAAGCTACCACGATGCTTGCAAAGGAGCTTTACACTCAGAAGAGGAAAGAAAAAGCACCAGGTGGTAGTTCAAAGAGGGCGAAGGTCGGTGCTTCAAGCTCTGTGGCCCCTGCTGTCACTACTGCTACTTTCGAGCTTGCCGCTAGTGTTGAGATTCTTCCAACTGCCGAGGTGGGCACTGTTGATGCAGATTCCATGCCCTCTGCGCCCCCAGGCCCTTCCAGTGGAGATCATGCTCTGAAGCTTCCTGCTGAGGGAGAGACGAGGGAAGAGAAGAAGAAAAAGAAAGCTGTCATTAACACACTCCGTAAGGCTCACTTTAGTGAGCCAAATGACGACAGCGATGAACGAGGAGAGGATCCTTTCGATGACCCGGAGATCGTCCGAGCTTTAACTGATAAATTTGCCATGCCAGAGGTGGTGGACTGCATGGCCAATCTTGAATCATGGTAGCTTATCCGGGGTTCTCTCGGAATCCTCCTAAAGGTGATTGCTTCGTTGTCCAACTTCTGCTCTTATCTTCTGCTTTTTCCTTCTCTCTTCTCTCATTCTTCTTCCTTTTCTTCTTATTTTTTTTTAAACATCGATCATTTATTGCAGTCGGATCACCAAATGCTTGCCCACATCAAGAGAGCACACCATCTAGAGGCGGAGGCAGAGAAGGTCCAGTAGGATCTTCGAGTTGAGGTCAGTCGCCTTTAGGAAAAGGTCGGCGAGGTTGAGCATCTTGCGAAGGAGAAGATGGTGGAAATCGGTGGTCTCTAGGGTGCGCTCAGGAAGGAGGAGTTCATCTTGGCTGGACTTAAGGCTGCATTGGCTCTTAAGGAGGAAAGGAAGAAAGAAGCTGAGATCAAAGTTGCCGAATTGGAAGCTCGGATAGTGAAGTCGATCTCGGAGGCGATGATCTGGGCCGTGGAAGAGTTCAAGGCCTCTTCCAAAATGAGGAACCTGAATGTTGAGTTCGGCTAGCAGGCATTCATTAAAGGTTTTAAGCTCTGCGAGGGCCGAGTTGCTCGAAAATTTTCTGAGCTTGACTTAAGTTTTTTGGAAGAAGAGGAGACTGCCGATGGGGAAGCCGAACCATCCACTACTGCAGTCAATCCTTCTCCCATTGAAGTGATCGTAGAACCTTTCGAACCTGCTGTTGAGGAGCCCAGACCCTCTGAACCACTAGCCAAACTTGCTCCTGAGTTCACAGCTACTATAGGAGTGTCGAGTTCCCCTGTTGCTTCCCCTCCTGAGGTTGGGAGCTTTTAGTTATTATATTTTCTTTTTATTTCATCCTATACTTGAAAAAACTTTTATCAATGAAAGTAAGACTTCTTTTTATCAATAGCTTAGAATTCCTTTCATATGTTGGATGCAGTCTCCCGTCGATGTCGAGTCGCTGCCTTAAGAAATTTTTTTAAAATTGATAATTAAGGGTTTGAAAAGGAAAATTCATCACCAGAGGAAAAAACTGAAAAAGATAGAATATGAACTCCAAAGATCCAGAAAAAATGCTTCGGAGGCGATGATTGAAGTCACTCGCCTCCATAAATTATACATGAAGGATTTTGTAAGCTTCAACATTAAGAAGGATAATTTTGAGGAGTCGGTGGAATTTAAAAAAAGTGCCAGTGATAAGTTCTGGGCATTAACCATGAAGATTAACTCTTTCGAAGTTAAACTTGATTTGACGAAAGAGATAATCCGATTGTTGGAGAGGAGTTCATCGTGATCTTTTGATAAGTTGAGATATGATTGGGACTGGTCGAAAAATTTTTTCGAGCTCTAGAGGTAGCTTTATGACACCAAAGCTCAGCACGATAAGTGTTGGACTGATTATAAGAAGAAAATGAGTAGGCTTGAAAGTGAGTTCAAATCGGCGAACGAAGAGGTGGCTCGTCTTTGGAGGTAATTATGCGATAATCAGTAGGTCAGTGCTGATAAAGAGTCGGAGCGGATTATTTTTCTGAGGGAGTCCTTCTGCGGTCTTTCATTTGCATTGGAGAAGGATAAGGCCGAACTCCAATAGTTGAGGATCTAGATGGTATACGAGCGTCAAGTTATGAAGGATGCGGAGGCTGAGTCGGCGGTTCTGAGGAGGCAGTTGAGAGAATCCGAAGATAATTATCGATGAGCCGACAGGATATATGTGGAGAGTCTACTAAGGAAGAAAGAACTTAAGGAAGAGATAGTTAGTTTAAAGAAATCTTTGATGATGGCCAATAGTCTAAAGTCTGAGGGATCAGATCCTTCTTAGAACTTTGGCCTTTTCCTCATCGCTTTTGTAACCGATCTTATAGACCTTCATTTTGTAACAATTCTAACTTTAATGAAAAAATACCTTCTTTAATTATTTTTCTATTTCATTTCTTCACTTTTCTCCTTCGTTTTGTCTTTTGTTGGAATAATCATTGAAAAATAGCTTTTCTCCTATCTTTTCATGATCGAAGATCTTTATTTATATCAAGACGATATTAAGACGATGTTGTCTTTCCATTTCCAGCTTAGTCGATTTTTCTTGGTCCTTTTGTCAAGATGAAGTCCTTATTTATTCTTGATAAGGTTGGTTTTTGCTTTTGCCATGATAAGATTTTTCTTCTGTCTTAGGCAATCGGAGGTCTTTGATTTGTTCATATTAAAATGAGGTTCTTCTTTTGTTAACAGGATTGCAGTGGCACAATTGGGCCATTGTTAGGTCTTCTCCTCTCCTCCTATTTTTAATAACTGGAGGTCTTTGGTTTGCTTATATTAGGGCAAGGTTCTCCTTCTGTTAACAGAGCTGTAGTGGCATGATCGGGCCGTTGATAGATCTTCTCCTCTCCTCCTATTTTTAATAACTAGAGGTCTTTGGTTTGCTCATGTTAGGATGAAATCCTCCTCCTGTCCCTAACATGGCAGTAGGGACACAAATGGATCATTAAATGGGCCTCTTTCCTCATCCCATCTTAAATTAACAAGGCCTTCAACTTTGCTCAAGTTAGGATGAGGTTCTCCTCCTATTTCTAACAAGGTTGTAAGAGCATAAATAGACCATTGAATGAGCCTCTCCCCTCATCTCATCTTTAATTAATAAAGCCTTCGACTTTGCTAAAGTTAGGATGAGCTTCTCCTCCCATTCCTAACAAGACTGTAGGGGCACAAATGGGCCATTGAATGGGCCTCTCCCCTCCTCCTATCTTAAATAACTAGAGGTCTTCGAGTTGCTTATGTTAGGATGAGGTTCTCCTCTTGTCTCTATCATGGTAATAGGAGCACAAATGGACCATTGAATGGGCCTCTCTCCTCCTCCTATCTTAAATAATCGGAGGTCTTTGACTTGCTCATGTTAGGATGAGGTTCTCCTCCTATTCCTAACATAGCCACTTTTGATTGCTTCTTTTCTGTCATCACATAGTTTTTGCGCTAAGAAACAATAATGTTGAAATGGATGAGTTTTATTGAAGAAAAATTACTGATAATACATTCTCAAATTTTTTGAATTCTAAGGTCGTGGGAGTGTTGTTCCTCCGAGCTCCTTCAGACGATAAGTTCTGGGCGGACGACCTCCTCTACTTTATATGGGCCTTCCCAATTTAAAGCAAGATTTTCTTAATTTTAAGATTGTGAAACAGCTGCTCGCCGAAGTATCAAGTCTCCCACTTTGAATATTCTGCCTTTGACTTTTGAGTTGTAGTAGCGAGCTACTTTTTGCTTGTAGGCTGCCATCCGAACTTGAGCTTTTTCTCATTTTTCTTTCACCAAGTCGAGGTTAGCTCTTAGGTCCTGTGAGTTGCATTGCTCATTGAATGCCACAACTCATGTTGATGGAAATTTAAGTTCTATCGAGATGACAGCTTCAGTTCCAAAGGCCAAAGCGAATGGAGTTTCTCTTATTGGCAATCTTTAGATAGTTTGGTAAGCCCAGAGCACATGATAGAGTTCATCTATCCAAGTCCCTTTTGTCCTCTCAAGCTTTGCTTTGATACCTTACAGCAGGGTTATGTTAGTTACTTTGGCCTCTTCATTTGCCTGTGGGTGAGCCACTGATGTAAAATGATGGAAGATATTCAAATCTTCATAGAATTTGGTAAATCTCACTCCAGCAAATTATCATCTATTATCTATTATGAGGGTCCGAGGTAGGCCGAATCTGCAAACAATCGACTTTCAGATGAAGTTCTGCACTTTCGCTTCAATTATTTTTACCAAAGGTTCTGCTTCAATCTATTTTGTGAAATAGTCTATTGCCACCAAGAAAAACTTTTGTTGTTCGGACGTCATTGAAAAAAGTTCGAGTATATCCATTCTCCATTGTGCAAATGGCCATGGAACACTCAGAGATGTAAGTTCAGAGGTTGGCTATCTTTGGATGTATGCATTTCTTTGGCAGCGGTCACATTTTGTAACATATTTCATAAAATCATGATACAAGGTCGGCCAATAGTAATCCTGCCGAAGTAGTCTTTGTGATAAAGATCTGGACCCTACATGACTTCTGTAGATTCTCTCGTGTACTTCTCATAATGCAAAATCAGCTTCTAAAGGTTGGAGACATCTTAAGAGTGGTAAAGAATATGATTTTTTATACAGTTTGCCTTCGTACAAAACATACCGGAAGGCTTGATTTCTGAGTTTTCGAGCTTCTTTTGAATTATAAGGAAGAACTCCATTTTTAAGATAGGCGATCAGTGGATCAATCCAACATGGCTCATGGTCGATCTACATTACAGATTATGGTTCCTCTGAACTTGGACATTTTAGAACATCAAACAATACTTTCTTAGGCAGTTCGACCGAGGCTAAAGTGGCTAGTTTAGAGAGAAGGTCGGCTCTGGTATTTTCTGCCCTTAGAATCTATTGGATGTTAAAATTGTTGAAGGTCGGAATCAAGTTTTTCACTTTCTTAATATATTTCATCATGCTTTCCTTCCGTGCTTCATAACTACCGCTAACCTATCCGACCATTAGTTGAAAATTACTATAGACCCGGAGCTGATCTGCTTCTAACTCTTTAGCTATCTTTAACCTAGCGATCAATGCTTCATATTCGGTCCTATTATTAGTTGCAGAGAATTCAAAGCATAATGCATATTCGATGATGATCTCCTCCGGGTTAATCAAGATCAGCCCTGCGCCTGCACCAGAAGCGTTGATGAGCCATCCACATATAGGGCCCAAAAATCTTCGGAGAGATCAACTCTTTCTTCAGAAGAGCTCGGCTACAATCATGAAATGCTGGTTTCATTTTGTTCAAGCTCGGCTTCATCTGAAATGATGCATTCTACTATAAAATCTGTTAATATTTAAACTTTGACTGATGATCGAGGTTGGTAGTTAATGTCGAATTTGGTGAGCTCAATTACTCATTTTGCCATTCTCCTAGAGGCATCTGTTCGATGAAGAACTATCTTGATTGATTGATCAGTAAGAAGGATTATGGTATGCCCCTAAAAATAAGATCGGAGTCTCCAGGCTACAATCAATAGAACATAAGTTAGTTTTTCTAACTTGGTATACCTGGTCTCAGCATCTCTCAGGACCCGACTTATGTAGTAGATTGATCGCTGTACTTTTGCTTCTTCTTTAACTAAGACTGCTGCCAGAGCTGTTAGGGAGACTGCTAGGTATAGAAATAGTTCTTCTCCAGGTTCGGGCTTGGCTAACGGGGAAGGTGAGCAAAGGTAGTCCTTGAGCTCTTTAAAGGCTTGCTGGCATTCGGTGGTCCAGCAGAAGTCCTTTGATTGCTTGAGAATTTGAAAAAAGGGCATACATCACTCAACTGATTTTGAGACGAAGCGGTTCAGGACTGTCATCTTTTCAGTTAGGTGCTGAACTTCTTTGATGGATTTAGGAGTCGTCATCTCTTGAACGGCTCGAATCTTCTTCGAATTTGCTTCAATCCCGCACCTTGACACCATGAACCCCAAGAATTTTTCTGAAATCACACCGAAGGCGCATTTGGTTGGGTTCAACTTCATCTTGTATTTTCAAAGGGCATCAAAGGTTTTCTTAAGGTCGGCAATGTGATTTATTGAAGTTTGGCTCTTGACAAGCATGTCATCTATATACACTTTCATGTTGCGGTCGATTTGCTCTTTGAAGATCTTAATGATCAGGTGCTGGTATGTTGCTCCTACATTTTTGAGTCCAAAAGGCATAACCCTGTAACAGTAAAGACCACGATCAGTAATAAAAGCAGTTTTCTCTTCATCCTCTAGCACCATCTGGATTTGATTATAGCCGGAGAAGGCATCCATAAAAGTGAGGAGCTCGTGGCCCGAAGTTGCATCCACTAGCTGATCATTTTTGGACAGAGAATAGCTATCTTTTAAGCAGGCTTTATTTAATTTTTTGAAATCTATACACATTCTCCATTTATCGTTTGCCTTTTTGATGAGTATGACATTAGAGATCCAGTTCGGATAGTTGACTTCTCGGATGAATCTAGCCTTGAGGTGCTTGTTAACTTCTTCTACAATTGCCTTCTGTCTCTCTAGGGCATGGCTCTGCTTCTTTTCTTTCATTGGTCGATGTTTTGGATCAACGGCCAAATGATACTCCACGACTTCCACATCGATTCCTGACATGTCTATGGGGACCCAGACAAAAACATCTGCATTTCTTCGAAGAAATTCGACAAGCTGCTCTTGTATCCCATCAGTTAAATTGGAACCAATCTGTACCATGTGCTCTACATTCCCATCATTCAAAGTGACTGAGATAAGATCTTCCATCGATTCTTCCCTTTCTTCTATGAGGTCGTCCTAGACATCTAACCCATCAATAGGATAAGGGTCGGATTGTTCTTTCTTTTGTAGGGCAATTGAATAGCAATGCCTTGCCAGAGCTTGACCTCTCCTGACCTCTTCGATCCCAAAACTTATCGAAAACTTTATCTTCAAATAATAAGTTGACACCACCATCGGAAGTGCATTTAGATCAGGTCGGCCGAGAATTACATTATAAGTAGAGAGCCTTTACTATCAAAAAATCCATCTATGCTCTAGATTATCTTGGATATTGCCCTGCAGCCATAGCTTGAGTTATTACACCTTCAACTGGTACTGCAACACCAGCGAAGCCTACTAGTGGGGAGTTTATTAATCCATGCCGACTATTAGATATTGATATTTTGGAGAAAGCATCATAAAATAAGACGTCAGTCAAACTTTCATTATCAACTAGGATGTGATGTACATCATAGTCTGCTATATTTAAAGAGATTACAATCACGTCATTATGTGAAAATTATACTCCCTATGCATCTACCTCAATGAAAGTTATGGATTCTTTAGTCCTCCATCTCTTCACTGATCCCTCAGATCCGCTGGCCTCTTCTTGCTGAAGTCCCCCAGAGATAGTGTTAATGATGCTGAGAGGTGGCCGATCTCCTTGTTGTTCCTTCCTTCTTGGTGGTTCTTACTGTGGCAGTGCTCTCGATCGATCTTCTCTTACTTCAGATCGGCATCTGAAAAATCGACCCAGCCGACCTCTCCTGATGAGCTTCTCGATCTCATTTTGGAGCTGAATGCATTCTTTAGTATCATGGCCATGATCACAATGGTAGAGGCAGTACTTGTTAGGATTGTATTTACCAGGATGAATGCGCATCCTTTCAGGCCTCGATAGTTGCTCCTTAATCTCCATCAATACTTGCATTTTTGGAGCATTGAGGGGGTCATAGTTATGAAACCTTCTAGGAGGAGAACTTCGTGTCCTTCTTCAGGGCTTCTTTGACGACGAGCTCGAGAAGGAGTTCAGGCTCGCTTGCACTCGAGAGGAGTCCGTGAGTATGATTGAACTTCATTCGACCCTCCATCAGCTGTAGACTTATTAGACTCGCCCATCTACCACTCTCCTGCGGCTTCCTCATCCTTCAACTTGAAGGCTTCTTCCATTCAGACATATCCTTCAGTTTGAGCTAGTAGATCAATAAAGTCCCTGGGGTACTTCTTCTTCAAAGAGAATAGCAAATCATTCTTCTGAAGGCCATCCTTTAGCACGGCCATTGCAATAGACTAGTTCAAGTTTCGGACTTCTAGTGCAACAACATTGAAGTGATTAATATAAGCCCGGATGGACTCTCCTTCCTTCTACTTGATATTGATGAGGGAGTCCAAACCTCTCCAAAAATGTTAGCTGCTGACAAAATGAGCCACAAATTGATAGCTCATCTGATCAAAGAAGAAGATCGTACCTATTTTCAACGTTTAGTACCAGTTTCTTGCTGCTCCCTTCAAGATAGATGAAAAAGCTCAGCATAAGATGGCTTCTGGTGCATTATGAAGCAGCATCATTGTTTGAAAGGCCTCTAGGTGATCGATCAGATCAGAGATTCCATCATAGCTTTCAAATTGAAAAACCTTGAAGTTCAGCGGAATGGGCTCTTGCATAATTTAGAGAGGGAAAGAAGGATCGATGCAGACATCGTCATAGTGAGCTGGGGCGACATGGCGGAGCTCCTCAATCCGTTGATCTATCTCTTATAATTTTTGATCGAGGACGTCATCTCGATCGCAAATCTTGGAAGACTTTCGACCATAGATGGAGAAGGTCTCTTTTGAAGAAGAATCATGATCTGAACAAGAATTTTCTGTTCTCTATTTTTTCTTCCCAAGGGCGATGAATATGCTAGCCCAAGTGCATCTTCTTGGAACCGATTCCTGACATCCCAATGGTGAGTTTTTTGATGGAACTGCCACTGGAGGTTGCTGCATAGCCTGCACCATTTTGGTGAGGCCCTGAATCTGCTGCATTAACAGGTTAAACTGCTTCAGATCTACCATGGCCGTCGGTAGAGGAGATTGAAGCATCAACGATGGAGCAGGAATGGATGGATCTGGCTCAGATCTGATGGCAGAAGCAATAGATCTCCGGATAGTCATTTTCTTTGGAGGTATTTCTTAGGATTGAGGGAGAGGATAGAGATGAATCTTGAAGAAGAAGATTCACAGGATTGACTGAACACTCCTTTAAGAATAAAGGTTTACAAATTGGCCCTTTCTCTAGCGCCAATCCTGTTGGTGCAAAATCTGATTGACACTGGATCGAGCTGGAGTTGAGGAAGAAGAGGTTTTCATTGGTGACTTGCAAAATAGAGTTCCATCTGAAATTGATGGTGGTGGCTCTGATAGGATCCTTCGATGATCAAGTAAGCTCTTCTGGCCAATAGAAATGGAGTGCTCAGAAAAGAATTCAACAAAATTTTGGGAAGGAGAAGAGAGCTTAGAGAAAATCGATGTGGAGGATCTCTTTTATAGACGGAGCCTGCAACAAACTTGAAAGTGACAGCCATAATCATCGGATAGTGGGCCGCTTGGGGTCACGTGGAGTTTGTTACAGAGAGTAGTGTCCATTGTCATGACGTGCCCATTTGTTGGAATTTAATAGTCGAAGTTCGGAGGAAGCAGACGTTGGTTGGTGAATAGCTTTGATATATATCAATTTTAGAAAAGTTCAGACACTTCTCTAAGTTGTTTATGAGTGAGTTGATTCATGCCGTGTAGAGAGCTATAGATTAAAAGGGGTTTGATTGAAAGAAATCACCTAGATGGAATATGACTAGAGGGGATCATCCAGGAGGAATGCTAGTTGAAATCTGAGAGTAATCTGTTGGAGAAATTCGGATGAAGTTTGACTGATGGAGAAGTCTGAAAGAAGTCTGACTGATGGAGAAGTCCGACTGAAGGAGAAGTCTGAGAGAAGTTCGGTTGAAGAATAAGACTGAAAGGAGTCCGACTGATGGAGAAGTCTGAGAAAATTTCATTTGAAGGAGAAGTCCAGGAGGAGTTCGACTGGTAGAGAAGTCTAGAAGGAGTTCAACTGATGGAGAAGTCCGACTGAAGGAGAAGTTTGGGAGGAGTTTGGCTGAAGAAGAAGTTCGGAAGGAGTTCGATTGGCAGAGAAGTGGTGATTGAAGCTCTTCTATGATTATAAATTATACTTGGCTGAGCATTAGACCGAACTTCGACGGAAATGGGGTTTACCCCCAACATGGATGAACCATGTGTGTACAAGAAGACTAGTGGGAGTACCACAGTTTTCTTAGTTTTGTATGTAGATGACATACTCTTCATTGAAAATGGTATCCCAATATTGCAATCGGTCAAGTTATGGCTATCAAATAAGTTTTTCATGAAAGACTTAGGAGAAGCATCCTATATACTAGGTAAAAAGATCTATAGGGATGGATCTAAGGGGATGCTAGGCTTGTCCCAGTCTCGATACATTGACTTAATACTAAAAAGGTTCAGTATGGATGGGAGTAAAAGAGGTTACTTACCCGTGAGTCAAGGCATACATCTCTCTAAGAAGATGTCTCCTAAGACACCCGAAGAGAAATAGAATGAGTTCTATTCCTTATACTTCGACTGTAGGATCAATAATGTATGCCATGTTATGTACCAGATCAGATATTGCTTATGCTTTAGGCATAGCCAGTAGATTTCAGACTGATCTAATAGAGGATTATTGGAAAGCTGTGAAAAATATTCTTAAGTACTTGAGAAGGACTAAGGATATTTTTTTGGTATATGGTGGATCTGATCTCAAACTAGAAGGGTATTCTAACTCTAGTTTTCAATCAGATCCAGTTGATATCAAATCCATTTTAGGATATATCTTTACTCTAGACGATAGAGCAGTGCATTGGAAGAGTACCAAGCAGACAACTGTAGCTAACTCAACCATTGAGACAAAGTACATAGCTGCAAGTGAAGCCACCAAGAAAGCTATCTGGATGAAGGAGTTCATCACTGAATTGGATGTTGTTCCTAAAATTGAGAACCTAGTACCATTTTATTGTGATAATACTGGAGTAGTTGCTCAAGCAAAGGAACCAAAATCTCATCATAAATCCAACCACATTCTAAGATGCTTCTATCTCGTTTGTGAAATTATTGAAAGACAAGTATTGTCATTGAATGAGTAGATACAAAGAATAATATAGCAGAACTGTTCACTAAGGCTTTAACATAACAGCAATTCGATCGCCACCTTGATTGTATGTGATTAAAATATAAGGATGATTGACTTTAGTGCAAGTGGAAGATTGAAAGGAATATGCCTTCAAGCCAATCGAAATTTGTATTTTGATGGGCTATTCATTTTCAAATAAATAAAGGCATTTATTTCATCATATGCTACATCTTAATTATTTATTTAAGATTATGATGAATCCCATAAATTAGGACTATAGTTTTAGGATTATGATAAGATCATACCTATGAGATCTAAAACCTCAAAACCTTAATTTAAAATATTTCTAGTCGATAGAACATTGAGTTGGGGATCAATAATTCTAGAAAGACTGGCACATCCTATGTATGCTTGATGAAAAGGTGATTGATCTCACTATCACTTGTGTATGATACTAATATAAAAATGTGAGTGCTCATCAGAGAATGAGTTCATGTAATGCTTTGATATGAACATAGAACCTTATATGAGTCCAACTCGAGAACATCTAATGGAGTCTTATCTACATGTCAATAGATGGATCTCATAGTGAAAGTTGTGCATGTAATGCTTTGATATGAGACTACCATAGAACCTTATATGTATGAATCCATATTTTGGTTCATACTCATTCATGACTTAGTCATGTATGGGGTATTCTGGATATGGTAAATTATATATGAAGGTTGTGAGTAGGTCAATATGGAATCGATCACTTCTGGTAAGAGGAGATCGCATCCTACCTACTTCAATCAAATGATGATTTAGAAAGTGTTTGATCAAAGCATGATAAAAATTAGAAATAATTTTTAATATTTTATTAATCAAATCATCATCATAAGATTGAGAGAAATATGAATATGATATTGGGTTTGATATATTTTCATATCCAGAGTCATATTCGGGATGCAGGATGATCGAAGGATCTTATTGCACGGTAACTTTTCATTGAAGGATATTTTTGGTATTTTCATCAAAATTTCATATCTTTCAGGTAGACATGATACATTGCTAGACATCAATTTTGTCTTGTGGGTTTGATCAAATTAAAGAAGTTTAATTTGATCATTAATTAGAAAGTGTTCTAATTGGTTGAATCGGGTTAGCTAGTTTTGACCTAAATCAGTTTGGTTGAGTTCTAACCAGATTAGGTCAAATTGCATTTGGATTCACTGCTGGCTAGATGTGAAATCCAATGGATCACACATAAAGAGAATTGATCAAGGGTCTAATTAGATTAGATCATGTTTGCAAGATGAACATGCTAGCACATGTTACAAACCCTAACACCAAGATTTGAATCAGATTCGAATCGGGTTCCGATTTGAGCTAATTAGATCCAATTTGGGTCAAATCTAATTTGGTCCTTAATTAGGTAACCCTTGGCTTGTTGACCTAGATTTGGGCCTCACATACCAGAATCCCACACCCCATAGAATCTCTCTCTTACGCGTGGGCAGGTATTTTATGCATCATGGACTCTTGGCGCATTGTTTTGGTTGCCACCCTTTCTTTGTTGTCTTATACATTTTTATTTTACGTAACTTATGTTACGTAGTCTTAGATCTAAAAGAAGGCACCCAATAGTCCTTTTGTAGATTAAATACTTCGGTGTTTAAAAGAAATTTAAATGGCACAAGACTCCTTGCCACTCCCCCTTATCTTGGCACCTCTTGGACCAAGTCCAAGTTGATAAGGCATTGACTTTTCTTCCATGCCCCATCTGAAATTGGAACATGAGATGAGATCCATTGGATGGCATTCTCATCAGATCAAAACTCTTTATTGGTGGTGCTAAAGAGAAAGAAAAACTATGTAACATTTGTGAAACCATGAAAAATTATTTTTCGAAGAGTCTTTTTGCTTGAAGTGACCCTTGAAACTAATTCTCATGCTTCCACATGGTGTATTTTTCTGATGGGGTGTGAGAAGGTTGGATAGGCTTGAAATATGCCTAGGGAAAGGGCGTGAGAAATTATGGAAGCACCCCTACATACATTATATAAAGGGGTGCGCACCGAGAGTCCAAGGTATCAGAATTCCTGCTTTCTTTCTTACAAGAGGCTTGCTTATCCAATTTTCTTTATTCCTTTTCTCTTGTCTAGATAAGATCCTGATTTAAGGACAAGAAGTCTTTCAATAAGATAAAGAGATTAGAAATAAAAATTAAGGAGACAAGGAGCAACAAAGGAAGGCAAGGAAAGGCTAGGAGGATGATAGCAAAGGCCAAGGAAGGTTCTGTCCAAATTAATTAAAGTTCTTATCATAAAATTTTAATAAAAATAAATAAAAGTAATGGTGTCTTGATCAAATCTCCATGTGGATCAACACTGGAGGATGAACATGTGGGCACTTGGTGGAATCCTTGATGAACTGTTTCTGATGATCAAGATCAAGTTAGAGTTTAGCGATTAGAGGTATGTTCCAATACCTTCATTTATGTTATAAATATATTTTATATGATTTAAATTCTAATAAGATGGTCCTAAGTTTTGGGTTTAGTTTTATAATTTCATAATTTTGCTTTGAAATTCATGCTTTCATTCTGCACACCGAACCCAACAGTGATAACATAGCTTGATCTAATGATAGGTGGGTCTAAACTCCTGACTAATGGTCGGTTCATATGTTGCCACATGTCGAAATCTGGATGACCTTAATTTGAATGAAATTATCTTGATCGTCGGTAGATTCTATATATACGATTGCCTTCCTTTCTTTTGGACTTCTTGTTGCAACTGAATGTTTTCAAGGGTGCTCAAGGTTTTAAGTCTCCTTCTCCTCCATCTTTATAATCTTTTAGGTTCTTCTTAACTTCCAGGTTAGATTTCTTTTCCCTCTTCTCTTCCTTTTGAGTTTTTCTTTGTCGTTAGCAATGGTGGATAGGAGTAGAGCTAGGGTTGATGAAGGTAGCCCTATAGGAAGAGAATCTAACCCCCAATCCTCTCAAGGTAGTTGGTTGATTGGTTCGATTGATGGTTCTTTTGAAGGGAAAATTCTGATTTTCCGAGTCATGTTCGTTCAGATCTGATTGGATCAAGAGGCATATTTCAAAAATTCTCCTCTCAGATCCAGATCAGATCTGACACTTTTTAGATCTGATTTATAATCTAATAATTAAGAAAATTAAAATTAAATTAATTTTGAATTAATTTTTATCTTGATCTTGGGTAAACTGATTACCCGTTGATGATCCTATGGAAGCTCTGAGGTTCTGGATCTAGTCACGCAAGCACTAGCCTCTACCGGTATCTACTCGGGCTGAATCTAGAGATCTTCTCCTTCTCTTTTATTTTTCCAAAAATCAAATCTGGATCTAATTTGGAGGATCTTCAAAATACCTTTTGAAGATCACCCATCGTCTCTGCAGCAGTGCTGCCTTCTTCCTTTTTCGTCAGCCTTTCCTTGCCTGACTCGCACTAATCTGAAGGCCCAACTTCCTTGGGCGTGGCGAGGAGAGAGAGGGCCAGATGGTGGCATGGAGAAGGGAGAGGGGCAGCCTTGGGGCATGGCATGGAAGAGAACTCTCAAAAGTGGGCGCAGATAGGGTCCTTTTATAGACTCTGCTGTGCCATGCAGTGTTCATCATCCTGACCAATCACGTTGCTTCGTTCAATCAGATCTAAATATGATTGGTGGGATGACATCACCTGATCCAATCAGATGAGAGACCCATAGGTTCATTCTTAGATGGCGCTTAAGACTTGTCAATGTAGATACCCAAGGGCCACCTAAGTAGAAACCAAGAAGCAACCTGGAGTCCCATCCGTATGGAACTCCAGTGTCCCTATCCATGGGCGCACGCCGAGGGCGTGTGCCCCTTTCTTTCTAATTTCCAGAGAGGGGACAAGCCCCTATCTACTCTCCAATAAGTGCATGACACATAGGCAGATGTCCAAGGGTCAAAGGTCAATGTTTGACCAAGTCAAAGTATAAGAATTAGCAGATGACGAAAAATGATAGATGCTATCTTAAATTTATCTCATAAATTAAGACAATCCTTTTTTGACTTGGACAAGCTCCAGTCAAATCAGGTAAAGGTACTTGAGTGAGCACAAACTCATTTGGCTCAGTCGAGACAACTTTTAAGATAGAAAAAAAAGAATGTTAGGCTCAATCGTGTGCTAGCACGATTTTCTTGAACCTAATTGAATCTTATTCAAATCAATTGAACTGGATTAGTCCAATTGATGATATCCATATCCAAATCCTTGTTTGTGTAACTACCTAATTGAATCTTTTTCAAATCAATTGAACTGGGTTAGTCCAATTGATGATATCCATATCCAAATCCTTGTTTGTGTAACCCAGTTAGGTTCAGTTCTATATGGTAATGGGATATATCATCGACATCATCGAAACTTCTTTCGATGGATCAGAACTCTTTTGATTCAGACAACTTAGAATGATCGATCATCAAAATCATTCTAGTTGCTCCCAAAATCCACCAGTGACACCTAGCAGCATATGGTGGTAACCCATTAAAACTAAAAATGAACCTCTCGGTGCAGCTACTTGTGTGATTAAGTTCTTCTATCTTGAGCCCCGATCAGATTAGGGTTAAGGTGAACTCGTCAAACCCTAATTTCTATCATATGATTTAATCATTCGATTCAAGTCCGATGTGAAAATCTTAATAGAAACTCTTTCTATTATTTCACTCTCTACCACGGCCATGAGCTTATGGACTTGATTCTCATGATCATCATAGGGCTGCTCCTCATCCACCGAGGTAGAAAGATTCCATCTTGGTGGAATCCAATTCCAACAATGAACATGCTATAGCCAACATACATCTCAGGATTCTGAATGGCTAGGAGACCGAGTCATGGTGTAGTCAAACTATAACACCCTCAAGGTGAACTGTCGATGCACCTCAGGTCAAAGAACCAGAGATACCACTGCAGCATCGAGTCAGTCATTGACGAGAAGATAGACTTCCTTATGAGTACTCGAGGTGGTCACGCTCAATGCCCTCGTTCTCTAATAAGTACCTATACTTTCGCTCCGATGTCTCTACACCATAGACTTAAGACTCATCTACTACAAAGAAGCGATTGTACACTAATCTTTCGGATCAATCACCATCCTCATAATGATCCTATGGTCAGGAGCATTTTATGAGTTAATAAATGAAAATTCATGTCTTAAATTTTCAACTCTTAAAAATATAAATTATCATTACCATTAACTCAAGGGATGTATCGCAGACACTAAATATACTTATGTGATAGAAAATAACCCATTTTATTATTTATAGTCAAAATTATAATTTTGCCCTTAAAAGTGTATTACAAGTATCAGCCAATTCTGGCTTCTAGGGCACACATATCTAACAAACTCTCACTTAACCTAAAGCCAATTGGCTACGAATCTAAGTCCCATCTTCTCAAGATGGGCTTCGATCTTTTGCTGGCCCAACGACTTTGTCAGTGGATCCGCCGCATTATCTGCGGAGTCGACTCTTTTGACCTCAACGTAATCCTTCTCGAGGTAATCATGGATGAGGTGGTATCGCTGCTCGATGAGCTTGAATTTTTGGTGAGACCTTGGCTCCTTAGCAAGGGCTATGGTGCCATTGTTGTCGCAGTACAGAGGAATGGCATCTGATGGCGTCACTCCGATCTCCACGGCAAACTTCTTATATCTCCTTTGCAGCTTCTGATGCAGCGATATATTCTGCTTCCATGGTGGAATCTGCTATCACTGTCTGTTTGAAACTTTTTCAACTGATAGCTCCACCATTGCACACAAATAGACTCGTAGATGTTGACTTTCGATCATTTACATCGGACATAAAGTCCGAGTCTGTATACCCCTGGACTTGGAGTTCTTCATTACCAAAAATCAACAACATATCCTTAGTTCTTCTTAAGTACTTAAGAATACATTTCATAGAAGTTCAGTGTTCTTTACCTGGATTTGACTGATATCTGCTCGTGACACTCACGGCATGGGCTATATCAGGTCGTGTACATAACATGGCATACATGAGGCTCCCTTTTGCTGAGGCATAAGAGATCTTGCTCATGCATTCTATTTTCTCAAGTGTGCTATGGCACATCTTTTTGGAAAGATGAATGCCATGCCTGAAGGGTACTAAACCCCTCTTAGAGTTTTCCATACTAAACCTCTTTAGTATTTCCTCTATGTACATCTTCTGTGAAAGTCCTAGCATCCTATTCGGTTTATCTCTATAGACCTTAATTCTCAGAATAAAGGATGCTTCTCCTAGGTCTTTCATGGAGAATTCTTTAGATAACCACATTTTAATTGTGGTCAACATGAGAATATCATTCCTGATAAGGAGGATGTCATCCACGTACAATACGAGAAAGACAACAGCGCTCCCACTGACCTTTTTAAAGACATATGGCTCCTCCTCATTTTTGATGAAATCAAATATTTTGATCACGTCATTAAAATGAGTGTTCCAGCTCCGAGATGCTTGCTTAAGTTCATATATGGACCTTTGCAGCTTGCAAACCTTGTGATCATTATCACTGGATGTGAAACCTAGCGGCTGTTCTATATAGATATCTTCCTCAAGATATCTATTTAAGAATGCCATTTTCACGTCTATTTACCATATTTCATAATCAAAATAGGCTGCAATAGCAAGCAATGTACGAATGAATTTTAGCATGGCTACTGGCGAAAAGATATCCTGATAGTTAATGCCTTCGCGTTGACTATAATCTTTTGTCACTAATCTAGCCTTAAATGTCTCCACATTCCCATCTGCACCAATCTTTCTCTTGAAGATCCATTTACACCCAATAGGTACTATACCTTCTAATGGATCTACTAAGGTCCAGACTTGGTTTGAGTGCATCGAGTCAATTTTTGACTTCATTGCCTCTAACCATTTCTCGGAGTCGATATCTGATATCGTCTCATTATAGGTTTTGGGATTATCACCATGAACCCCATTACCTATGAGGAAAATAGTACCTAAGTACCTTTCAGGAGGATGGAAAATTCTTTTCGATCTATGAGGTGGAGGAGGTAGTGTATGGATTGGCTTAACCTGATTTGGTTCTATTTGGTCCTTAGCTCGTTGCTCTTATGAGACTTTCTCATCGAGCTTGATCTGCTTTTCAATGCCGCTATCTTGAATAAACTATTTCTCAAGAAAGATGGCATGTCGACTCATAATTACATTGTGATCTTCTGGAATGTAGAAATAATATCCTAATAACTCGTTAGGATATCCTATGAATCGAGCTCTAAAGGACCTAAAGTCTAACTTGTCCGCTTGTTGTCTTTTGACATAAGCTGGACAACCCAAAATTCTAAGATGACTCAGACTTGGTTTCTTACCATGCCATATCTTATACGGTATGGTAGGAATGGTTTTAGAAGGAATCCTATTCAGTAAGTATATTGCAGTTAACAAATAGTATCCCCAAAAAAAATTAGGAAGATCTATGAAGCTCATCATGGATCGAACCATATCTAATAAGGTTCGGTTTCTTCATTCTGAAATCCCATTGAGTTGAGGTATTCCTAGTGGAGTCCATTGAGAGACTATGCTATTTTCTTTGAGATAGTCTAAAAATTTTTGACTAAGGTATTCACCTTCTCGATCTGATCGAAGAATCTTAATGGGTTTTCCAATTTGCTTTTCTATTTTATGTCTGAATTCTTTGAACTTTTCAAATGCTTCAGACTTGTGTCTCATAAGATACACATACCCATACCTAGATAAATCATCGGTAAAGGTTATGAAGTAGACTAAGTTGCCTTTAGTCGGCACATCGAATGGACCGCACACATCTATATGTACTAGGGCAAGAAGATCCATGGCCCTTTCCCCATGTCCTTCGAAAAGGAGCTTAGTCATTTTGCCATGAAGACATGATTCACAAATTGGATATGACTCGAAAGTCAATGGACTCAATAGCCCAGTTTTCTCCAATTTGTTAACCCTATCTTCTGTTATATGATCTAATCTTAGGTGCCATAGATACCTATCATTAGGACTATCCCTAGGACGTTTTGATTTTTTATGGCATTCACATTTTGCTCGAAGTTAAAAATAGATACATCAACATGTAACTGATAAAGACTGTTAATAAGAAAACCATTTACAATTTTATTTCTTTCATAAAGAATGTTACAATGGTCCTTAAGAAAACTAATTATATAGTCTTCTAATGCAAGACAAAAAATAGAAATCAAATTTCTGCTTATTGCAGGCACAAAATAACAGTCTTTTAATACTAAGTCCAAATCAGATGGTAGTCGAAGAGGATATGTTTCCACGACTATGACAGCAATCCTTGCTTCATTTTCGATGCGTAGGATAATCTCACCATCCTTTAGCCTCTTGCTATCCTCAAGATCTAGCATAGAAGTGCACAAGTGAGCATTAGAACTAGAGTCAAGCATCCAACTGGATGCAGAAGAAATTGTAAGGTTAGACTTAATAACGAGCATACCTCCAAAAGGACCTTCCTTCTTCTTTAGGGTGGCCAGGTAAGTAGGGCAGTTCCGCTTTCAGTGGCCGTCATTATTGCAATGGAAATACTTTCCTTTATCAGCGGCCTTCTTCTTCAGCTTTGCCTTTTTCTTCTTTCCTCATTCCACCTTTTGCTTTTTCGCAGACTTCTTCTTTCCAAAGGACTTTCTCTTGGAAGAAGTCTGTTCCATAGCAAGCACTAAGCCTTTATAACCTTTCATGGAAAGCTCAACGGTAACCAACATGTTCATAAGTTCGGCCAAGGAGTTTTGAAGTTTATGCATATGATAGTTCATGATGAACTGCTCATACGCATCGGTCAAGGATTGCAGAATTATTTCATTCTGTAGATCCAAGTCCAACCTCACTCTGAGCTTCTCAAGCTCTTCTAAGTCCTTGATCATAATCAGACAATGATCTTGGACTGACTGCCCATCACGCATCTTAGCCTTGAATAGTCATTTAGTGACTTGATACTTGGCTACGCGACTCTGTTCACCAAACATCTCCTTTAGGTGAGCCAATATTTGGTGAGCAGTTCTGATATCTTCATATTGGCACTGAAGCTCATTAGACATCGAGTCCAACATGTAGTATCTGGCCTTATTATCTTTGTCAGTCCACTTATCCAGAGATACTCTCTGTTCAGTAGATGGATGAGCTGGTAAGGTGGGAGGGTCCTGATTCAATACATGAGTTAACTTCTCGGAATCCAAAATAATTTTGAAGTTTCGGAGCCAATCCTTATAATTTGGTTCGATCAGTCTATGGATGTCCAGGATTCATGCTAGTGGGTTGGATGCAGATATTTTTCTATAGAGAGTCAAAGTTTCTAGTTAGATATTGTAATTAAGATTTAACTAATTTATTTAAAAATTTTATTTTTAAATAAATTAACTCTCACTATTTTCTCAAATTTCTATAATTTCTCTATAGAGATGCGAAAATCTCCACGATTACTGATTTCTAGTGGATGGTGAGGTCCCACCGACTTACTCATCACCTCATCTAATAGTTGTTAGTGATGGGTTAGCCAATGGATGAACAACTCTTGTTCAATGATTTTTTAATCATGGTGCACCCAAACTTGGCCTCTAATTCATGAATCTCACCGTGTCCGAAATATTGATCCACTCCTTAGTTAAGTCAGACCCACCATTTGCATAGACTGGATTCCTAATTAGATCTCTCATCGTATCCAAAATATTGAGCCCAATTCATCCTCCAGCCTGTAGCATCCAATGCCTAATAGACATGGTTGCATCTTTTTGGTGCAATTGAGCCACTGTAACCAATCGAGAACAATCAATCTTGGAAAGGGCCTGCACATCTACAATGGTGGAAGACCTTAGACTTAATCTTTTCTTAGGAAGATTTGATTTAGATCTCATTAAACTAGACTTAACATAGTCATAACCATTATGACTAACCTTGTGGCATGGGTTAGCTTGGATTATTGACCACCTCAGATTAGAACTGAGTCAACAAACATGGCCAGGTAAGTGAGATTGGTGGAAGGGATATGCCATTAACTCGATAAGAACGCATTCGAGTCGAGTAGCTCCCAATTAAAAATCAGTCGATTGTATCTGCCAAACTTACCTTAGACACCAAATTATTGAGACAGAACCAATCGGGTTAGCCTACAATCCAGACTCTAACCACTGCGCCTAATTAGGTCTTAGCTTGATCGATCACATTTGTGACTCGATCTTGACCCAGACTTAATCCTAATAGGTTGGTCAATTTAAGCATTGTTGATCCCATCTAACCAACTCTTAATTCCGTTTGATCAACTGCTAGACCTAATTGAGCTACCTAAGACCGAACCCAATTTTATGAATATATCTTAGATCTAAAAATTCTCAATTTTAGACCTATTTCATAATCTTAATTCTTAATTAAGTTTAGAGTTCAAAAACAAAACATGTAAATAGGATCCTAGGATTTTAGGATCTAGGATTTTGCAAAATGTAAGTTTTCAATTTCTGATTAAGGATGAATGCGCAGTACCCCTACACATTATAAGAACACCCCATCGAATGAGAGGAGAGGGTCTTTAAGCCCTACTTTGTTCTTATGACCGGACGGCCAAGGAGAACGCCTTAATCAGAAAAACAACTAATCTACAAAAACTAATTAGATCTAAGCATATATCTCATATAAAAAATAGATCTAATTAAAACATGTTTTATATATATCACATATATCATGCATACATATTTTTTAGATCTAAATTATCTCATAATTATCTAAAAAATTAAATTTAAATTTGATGTTATCAAATAAAATTTAATCTAAACCTATTTGCAGAACTATTCTACAACTTGTCTGAACATGCAATTATCATATCTTATATGAATAAATTAAATTAAATTAATTTTTTATTTTTAAATCTGATTATAATATTTATAATATTAGAAAATAAAAAATAAATAAATTTAAAAATCATATTTAATCAAATAAAAAATATGATTATACTAGACTACACATAGAATAATTCTATATCTAGTCTAGTTATGTGTCTCATGCATATTAGATCTAGATTAATTAATTTTAATTTTTTATTTTTTTGATTTTAGATCTAATCATATCTCATGTAATATCTAAAATTACTAATTAATCAGATTAAATTAGATCTAAATAAATTTTATAAGAACCTAGCTCTGATACCAATTGAAGAAAAAATCCTGATTTTCTGGATTAGGTTCGTTCAGATCTGATTGGATCAAGAGGCATATTTCAAAAATTTTTCTCCCAGATCTAGATTAGATCTAATACTTTTTAGAGTTAATTTATAATCTAATAATTAAAAAAATTGAAACTAAATTAATTTTGAATTAATTTTTATCTTGTTTTTGGGTAATCTGATTATCCGTTGATGATCATGCGGAAGCTCTGAGGTTCTGGATCAAGCCATGCAAGCACCTGGCCTCTACCAGTATCCACTCAGACTGAATTTTGAGATCTTCTTCCTCTTTTTCTTTTCTCCAAAAATTAGATTTGGATTTGATTTGGTGGATCTTCAAAATACCTTCTGAAGATCATCCGTCGTCTCTGCAGTAGTGCTGCTTTCTTCCTTTTCCATCAGCCTTTCCTTACTTGACTCGCACTAATCTGAAGGCCCAACTTCCTTAGGCGTGGAGAGGAGAGAGAGGGCCAGATGGTGGCATGGAGAAGGGAGAGGGGCAGCCTTGGGGCATGGCATGGAAGAGAACTCTCAAAAGTGGGCACAGACAGGATCCTTTTATAGACTCTACTGCGCCATGCAGTGCTGCATCACTCCAGCCAATCGTGTTGCTTCGTTCAATCAAATCTAAATCTAATTGATGGGATGACATCACCTAATCCAATTAGATGAGAGACCCATAGGTTCATTCTTAGATGGTGCCTAAGACTGATCAAAGTAGATACCCAAGGGCCACCTAAGTAGAAACCAAGAAGCAACCTGGAGTCCCATCCATATGGGACTCCAGTGTCCCTATCCATGGGCTCACGCCAGCCTAGGCGTGCGCCCCCTTCTTTCCAATTTTCAGAGAGGGGACAAGCTCCTATCTGCTCTCTAATAAGTGCATGACATATGGGCAGATGTCTAAGGGTCAAAGGTCAACGTTTGACCAAGTCAAAGTACAAGAATTAGTAGGTGATGAAAAATGGTAGGTATTGTCTCAAATTTATCTCATAAATTAAGACAATCCTTTTCTAACTTAGACAAGCTTCAGTCAGATCAGGTAAAGATATCTGAGTTAGCACAAACTCATTTGGCTCAATCAAGACAACTTTTAAGATAGAAAAAGGAGAATGTTAGGCTCAATCGTGTGCTAGCACGATTTCCCGAATCTAATTGAATCTTATTCAAATCAATTAAATTGGGTTAGTCCAATTGATGATATCCAGATCCAAATCCTTATTTGTATGATCTAGTTAGGTTCAGTTTTGTATGGTAATGGGATATATCATCGACATCATCGAAACTCCTTTCGATGGATCAGAACTCTTCTGATTTAGACAACTTTGAATGATCGATCATTTAAATCATTCTAGTTGCTCCCAAAATCCATCAGTGACACCTAGCAGCATATGATGGTAACCCATCAAAACTGAAAATAAATCTCTCGGTGTAGCTACTTGTGTGATTAAGTTCTTCTATCTTGAGGTTCGATCAGATTAGGGTTAAGGTGAACTCGTCAAACCCTAATTTCTATCATATGATTTAATCATTCGATTCAAGTTCGATGTGAAAACCTTAATAAAAACTCTTTCTATTATTTCACTCTCTACCATGGCTATGGGCTTATGGACTTGATTCTCATGATCATCATAGGACTGCTCCTCATCCACTGAGGTAGATAGATTTCATCTTGGTGTAATCCAATTTCTACAATGAACATGCTATAGCCAACATATACCTCAGGGTTCCGAATGGCTAGGAGACTGAGTCATGGTGTAGTCAAACTATAACATCCTCAAGGTGAACTACCGATGCACCTCAGGTCAAAGAACCAGACGCACTACTGCAGCATCGAGTCAGTCATCGACAAGAAGGTAGACTTCCTTATGACTGCTCGAGGTGGTCACGCTCAGTGCCCTCATTCTCTAACGAGTACCTATACTCTCGCTCCGATATTCTACACCATAGACTTAGGACTCATCTACTACGAAGAAGCGATTGTACACTAATTTTTCGGATCAATCACCATCCTCATGATGATCCTACGGTCAAGAGCATTTTATAAGTTAATAAATAAAAATTCATGTCTTAAATTTTCAACTCTTGAAAATATGAATTATCATTACCATTAACTCAAGGGATGTATCACAGACACTAAATATACTTATGTGATAGAAAATAACCCATTTTATTATTTATAGTCAAAATTATAATTTTGCCTTTAGAAGTATATTATAAGTGTCAGCCAATTCTGACTTCTAGGGCACATATCTAACATCTTTGAGCCTGACAGTAGAGGTTTCCTTTCTGATCGAGTCTGTTGTCGTCCGTCTTCGAAAATAATATTGTATTTCGAAGTAATTTTAGTTATCCATGCCTAGTATGGATGGTCGGATGATTTTTCCATCTCTAGGCTAGGTCGTCTTTTATGTTGAAAATCTTAGATTTGGTCTTTTCTTTTCAATTCCAGAGTTCATTTGGAACATCTTGGATTACTACCAAGTTAGTCCAGTCCAACTTATGCCGAATTTCATTTGGCTTATCACTTTTACCTTGTTGTGTAATACGATTTTGACTATCCCTCAGCTTTCTCTTTTTTGATCCTTCTTCTATTGAAAATTATGTCCCAAATCCAATCATCTATCTTTTAGATGATTGAGGTCATTCTTATAAATGTATATAAATCATTCAATAATAAAAGTTATTTGATATATTTCATCATAAGGTTATACATCTTCTTAATCGAACTCCATTATTATGATAAAAGACCTTAGAACTATTTCTAATATGATAAAGGAGGATTTATCGTATAGTTTTTAAACTTATTTATGATCAAATGATACATTATTAATAAGAACAATATTTGTATCAAGTATAGATCATTGTATACCATATGGGTTGGTTGTCCTCTTAACTAAGGATTGTGTTGACACCAATATGGCATACAGGTGGGATATGATCTACACTGAATGTGACCATTTTGGAGTACTCTACTATCAAGAGTATTATCCAAGGAGATATGGATATAAGTATTTCTTCGACCTGAGACCACCATGATGACTTATAAGCAACTCACTATACTTTAGTATTGGACTATTTGAATTTTTAATTCAATGATGAAAGATTTCTAGGTGCAATCAAGTACTTGTTAAGTCGATGCGTGAATTAAGATGGGATTGACTACTCCAAGTAAAATTAGAGAAAATATCTTAATATATTTCAATTTACTAAAACCTTGGTCAGGATAGTCCTTGTGAGAATCATAGGATTGAGTAGATTGAGACACTATAAGGATTATTGATCAAGAGTTGATAGTAAACTCTGATATTTTTCTGAGTATTATTGGTTAAAGGAATGAATTATACGGTAACCATGTTCTAGTATGTTATGGATATTGCTTCGCTACATTTGGCTCTATCTGATCATTAGGTACCATGGCTAGATGGTCACTGTAATTGGTATAAAAAACTTATTTCTATGCTACCGGCTTAGTGTTCGAACCTATGGGATCACATATACAAAAGTTTTGATCCAATCAAGTGGCTGATTAATGATTATGAATCATTGAAGGATTCAATTATCAATGTGATTGATAATTAACTGATAGGGACGCGATGCTGTCGTTAAGACACCGTGTTTATCAGTTTAATCCGACTTCTTAAAATTATTGACAATATGTAAATAGTAGTGAGTCGGGTCGAATCCACAGGGAAGGTAGTATTTTTAGATTTGAAATCTTTGATTTTTTTTTTTAGAAGAAAAAGAAGAAAAGAATTTGAGTTTTTGGAATTAGGATTGAAGTCGGAATATTAAAAACAAAAATTAAAAGGTGCAGAAATTTAAACTTGGTACTAAGATCTACTAGTTAGATCTTAGCATCTATTTGCAAAGCAATATTTTAAAGTGCAGAAATTAAATTGCAATAAAAATAAAAAGCAAAAAATGTAAAAATAAAAATTTTTATTAACTAAAATTTTAGAATTTAAATACATAAAATTTAAAAAGAAAAGATAATAAAATAAAACAGCCTGATCTTTGATCTTGGATCGGCATTGGCAGAAAGATGGTGTAGAAGCTCGGCTCTTCTTCTCGGCACCTGTTGCTTCGAAGCAGCCTTTAACCCATAGCCTGGCTTCGCCCTATACCAAAGCTTCACCTTGATCGGAGATGTTGATTTCTGATGGCCCGGGGTTTTTTTTATAGAGCTAGGAGGGCTGGATTTTTTTTTCTAAAGGCAATATGGGACTAATAGCCTTTGTAATAGTAAAAATATAAAGAAATTCGGATAAAATTTCAATCAAAACAGCTCTGATACGACTCTGCTAAATCTGATAAAATTCAGCCGTTCAACAGGAATCCAACGGTCCAAAAATCATCAAAATCGGATGTAGATAAGCTCAGATCGGGTCGGATTAAATTCTGGCCGTTGGATCGCGCTTGATCGAGGAAATCTGGCCGCAAATCGCGCTTTGGGAGTCTTGATCGCCGCCGGCAGCGTTCTGGACCGTCGGATCATCGCCTGGATCGAGCGCTGCCGTCCGATGGTGATCCGCGTGATGTTTGTATCTGAATAAAATTCGGAAGCAACCACAGCCGTCCGATCCTGACCGCAAACAACCACATCCGTCCGATCGCGCAATAACTGTTCCCATGGACCGCGTGGACCGGCCGCACCGCACACCGCAACCAATCAGCGCCGCCGTTGTCCGACGAAAAGACTGAATTACCCTTGTGAGCCGCGATAAATTTCTGTAGACCCTTAATGGGTCTAGGTCCACCACGTGGCAATCTCTGATTCGCCAGAATTTGCTGAGCTGGCGGTCCACGCCTGGATCGTGGACCGGCTGATGGCTTCAACGGCTGAGTCGGCTTGATGGCTCGGCTTGGCTTGATGGCTCGGCTTGCGGAGCCGGCTGAGCCGTTTTCTTTTTTTATTTAATTTTTATTTATTTTATATTTTTTTAAAAAATTCATATCTTTTTCATTTTAGCTCCGTTTTACTTGAAATTTATTTCGTTGTGATCAGAAAAATGAGCTCTTTCTATTGATAATAAAATTTTATTTTTTAATTTTTATTAATTTTTATTAATTTTTAATTAATTTTTTAATTAATAAAAATATGAATTTTTCAAAAATTATATATAAATTGATTATTAATTCTTAAAAATTAATATCAATTAATTGATAAATTAATACTTTTATTGGTGAATTTATGATGCTTATCATTAACCTAATATAATTAATTAAAAAAATATTAATTAATAATTAGATTGTTAATAACTCAATTTGATGGAGTTATAAGAATTAGATCAAGACTAATTGAATTAGATTCAATTAGATTTGACATAATTAGGTTATTAGATGATCTAATTGCTAAGAAAGATAAGATTTTGATTTGATCAGATCTTAGACTTAATTAATTTTTGATTTGATCAAGAAATTAAGAGCCTAATTAGATTAAGTCAACTCATAAGTTTGGGTCTAATAAAATTTTTTTTGATTTGAACCAAAAGGATGAGAACTAAGGAGTCTAATTGGATTGCGCAATCTCCCTTGAACTATTAGAAATTATATTCCAAAATCAATCATCAACCTATTGACGGCTATGCTATTTTATAATTATAAATAATTTATTATTAAATAAAATAAATATTCTGACATTTTCATCATAAAGTCTACATCTTTTAATGAATTTCTTTATTGTGATAAAATTCTTAGGACTATTTAGTTTCGATAAAAAGAGAATTTATCGATTAGTCCTTAAACTATTTACGATTAAATGATACATTGTTAATTAGGACGACAACGTTTATTGAGTATAGATCATTGTATACCATATAGGTTTGTTGTTCTCTTAACCAAGGAGTATGGAGATACTGATATGGCATACAGATGAGATATAAGGATACATCGTTATCAAACCTGATCAACTCTAGAACATTCTGTTATCGAGAATTGCTCTAATGGGATATGGATATAAGTGTCCCTTAGATCTGAGATCATCACAGTACCTTACGAGCAATTTACTGTGCTTTGGTACCAGATTACCTAAATTTCTAATTTAATGATGAAAGATTTCTGAGCACACTCAAGTATTTATAAAGTCGATGCATGATCAAGATGGGATTGACCACTCCAAGAGTTAGAGAAAATGCATCACTGTATTTCAATTTAGCAAAATCTTAGCCAAGATAATCCATGAGATAGATTTGATATTTTGAAATGCAATGTAGATGACAAAATCAGGATTGATAGTTAAACTTGGAATCATCCTATGAGCATATAGGTCAAGGTGATGAATTATACGAAAATAATATCCATATGGATTCTAAGATTGTTGCTTTATATATTCGACCTATCCGACCGTCGGATATCATTGCTGGATGATCACTTTAATTAGTACAAAAATTTATTTTGATGTTGCTGGCTTAGATTCAAATATATGGAGTCACATACATAAGAGGTCTCGATCTGATCAGATGGTTGATCAATGATTTAGAATTATTCTAAGGTCAAACAATCAATACTATTGATGTTTGACCTAGTACAAGTATTGTAGGAGGATCGATTAGCAATTGGATTGCTAATTGACTTAATTTGATTAAGCTAGAGGGCTGAGATTAAGTCTAATTAAATATAATTTAATTAAATTTAATTTAATCTTAATTATATCAAGTTCAATTGGTTTATTGGATAAGCTAATTGCAAGAAAGAATAAGTCTCTATTCAATTAGGACTTGTATGTACCCAATTTTTTATTTGATTAGAAATTAAACTAGATTTAAATTTGATTTAATCTGATTTAATTAGGATCTTAGTTAGACTAAGATCATCTCTAATTGGGTTGTATTAGTTTTGATTTAATTAGGTTCAAATAATAAGTTAGATCAAGTCAAAACTAGAAGTTCTAGGATGACTAGGATTTCTCCATCTTGCATCACCTTGCTCTCCATGCCCCCCATGCTAATTTTCTTAAAATTTTCATGAAAAATTTTATTTCTAGAGAGTATTCATGCCTTTTTTTATGTCTTCCACTATTTTAGAAGAAAATTAGTTATAAAATAGATTAAAATAAATAAGTTATTTTGATCTAAGACTCTATTTCTATTAGATAGAGTTTGACACATCATCTTTCCATATTCCTTTGAGATGCCTATGTTGGAAATTGTATCCTAAAGCCAATTATCTAAATTGAAAATGATCAAGCTAATTATAAATATACTTAAATTATGATAATAAATAAAATTATTATTTTGATATTTTAATCATTTTTATGCATCTTCCTATAATGAACTTTTTTGTGATGTTCTTAGGACATTTAGACTCGATAAAAAATGATTTATCATTTAGTTCTTAAACTTGTTCGCGACCAAATGATACATTGTTACCTAGAATGACAACGTGTTGAATGTAGGTCGTTGTATGCCATATATTGAAAAATATGTCCTAAAGCCAATCATCTAAGTTATAGATGATTGAAATTGGTATATGAATTATCAAATAATAATTGTTATTTGACTTATTCATCATTGAAGTTCTATCTTTCTTAAATAAACTCCTAAATTATGATGAAGTCCTTAGAACTATACTTAATCGATAAAAGAGAATTTATCAGATGGTTCTTAAATTATTCATGATCAAATGATAAGTTATTAACCAGGATGATAGCTTATCAAATATAGGTCGCTGTATGTCATATACGTTGGTTGTCCTCGTAACCAAGCAATATGAAGACACTGGTATGACATGCAGGTGGGATGTAGAAGTACATCTATACTAAACGTGATCAATGTAGCACTCTACTATCAAGAGTAGCTAGCTAAGGCTAATAGGTATAAGTATCCCTCCAATCTGAGATCGTCACGATGATTTGTAAGCAACTCACTATACTTTAGTGCCAGACTGCCTATATTTCTAATATAGATTCAAAAAAATTTTAGGTACAATCAAATACTTGTAGTGTCGGTGTGTGAGTCAAGATGGGATTGACCACTTTTGATTAACTTTAGGAAGAAAATGTCTCATTATGTTTTAATTTAGCAAAACCTAAGCCTGGGTAATCCTCATGAGAAGTCACGAGATTTATAAATGTTCAAGTACAATATGGATGACTTGTATGAGTGTTGATAGCTAATTCGAAGTCGTCTTGAGCATTAGTGGTCATTGAGATGAATTATACGGTAACCATAAGCTAGAATTCTAAGAATATTGCTTTACATACGTTCGACCTATTCGGACGTCGAGTATAATTGCTAGATGATAATTTTGATTGGTATAAAAATTGATTTCTATGTTACTAACTTAGATTTAAATCTATAAGGTCATACATATAAGAGATTGTAACTCGATGATTTAGAATTATTCTAAGGCTAGATAATCAATACGATTGATGTTGACCTAATGTAAGTATTACAAGAGAATCGATTAGCAATTGGATTGCTAATTGACTCAATTTGATTGAGTAATTAGAATGAGATCAAGTCTAATTAAATTAGATTTAATTAGAATTAGTTTAAATTTAATTTGATTAAGTGTAATTGATTTATTAGATAAGCCAATTACAATGGAGAACAAGTCCTTGTTCAATTAGGACTTGAGTGCACCTAATTTTTAATTTAATTAAAAATTAAATTAGATTTAAATTTAATTATATCTTATTTAATTAGATTTCTAATTAAATTAGGATTGTCTATTAAATAGATTGATTCAAAGTTAATTAAAAAAGAATTTAATTTAATTTTACCTAGTCTAAAGAGAAGAGTCCTAGTTAGACTAGGACTCCTCTCTTCTCCCTTGTGCCATCTAAGGAATAATCCCATGCCCCACATATTTAATTCCAAATTTTTTGTGTATTTCTCCAAGCCTAAGAGAAGCTCTCCACACCCCATATCTGGTTTGTTTTGGAATGATTTTGAATTAGTCAAAATTGGAAAGTGGTTGTGTATATAATCCTATTTGATAGAGTTTCTTCAATCTTTTTTGAAATATTCCCATGCACACCCTTATTTTTGCTTGCCCCTTTTTTCTCTAGGTTTGTGCATGGACTTGCTGCTTCTCATGCCTAAAATTTAAGAGGTGTCCAAGAGTTGGACGCCCCCTTAACTACCTTGTTAGAAACCCTAAAAATTAGGGATTTGACCTAGTCTATGCCTTTTCTTTTAGGGTGCCTCTTTTGTTATGTTTTTGAACATGAGAAACCTGGGATTTTCACCATGAGAAATAGAGAAAGAGATGAAAGGAGGTGTGGAAGGATGTGGTGCAAATTGTTTTGGAGGAGGACTTTTATTATGACATCAAAGGTTGATATCATGAAGAGATAAAGGCAAGAGAAGATTGTCTTCTTTTGTGGTTTTCTTACAAAATTTTTTTCTTTCTTTTTATATGATTTTTCTATTACAAAATTTTTTTCTTTCTTTTTATATGATTTTTCTATGAGAAAAATCTAAGAGAGAGAGGAAGAGGCCATGGAGGATGAGTGCTCCAAAGAGTTGGGGCATGGTGGTCCTCTTTGGACATGATCATATCATGTCCTGATGAGAGAAGAAGAAGAGAAGAAGGTCTTCTCTTAGGATTTCTTTGAGAACCCTTCTTCTACAATTTTTGTTGGATTTTTTTATGAAAAAAAAATAGAGAGTAATAGATCTAGAAGCATGAGAAAATTTTAATAGAGATGGTCTCCTCTTATCCTGGCATAGAGATGTTTTAGGACATCAATGGTTGATGTCCTGAAAGAGAAGATCTATCTTCTCTTAGGATAATTTTCTTAGCCTTTTTATTTTTTAATTTTTAGGAGATCCAAGAGTTGAATTTCTTCCTAAATCCTTCTTATATTCTTCATCTCTTGGAGGATCTAAGAGATCTAAAGAATATCTTTTTGATTAACCATCAGGAGAAATCCGTGAGAAGCTAGCACTTCGAACAGATCTTCGTTCGACGAACCTCCGATCTACATTGCAATCTCGTGTGGACTATCTGTAAAGGTTGGACGTATGTGTGGCTCTAAGCAACAAGGACAATAATAAGACTCAATCGTGGTATTCTCGACCCATGCAAAGGTAAGAGATAAGATCTCTTTACTGACTTAGATATGATTTAGGATTTCTAGAATACTTCTAGATCTAGGTATTGATTTGATCAATACCAACCATATTTATTTTAATTTTTAGATTTATGTTTGCATAATGACATGTCATAGATCCTAGTTGAAGGATTTAGTGATTAGATCATATGTATAATTAGATTAAATTATCTAATCTATGCCTTCCACTGCTTGTAAATTTAAAAAATTTTTGAAATGTATGCATGAAACTCTGCATGTTTTCCAATAGTGATATCAGAGCATCTAGATTCTTTTATGATATGATCATGTTTGTATTAAAATAAATTTAAAAATAAAATATTAAAGATCATACTTACTTATATAACGTTGTCTTATCGTGAAGGTAATCCCTTATAATGAAAGATTGTTTTAGTATGTGCTGATCTAATTTTTATGAATCATGAATAAATTTTATATGATCTAAATAATTTTATGATTTATTTTTTAATTTTAAATCTAAAATTAAATAAATATTAAATCTATTTTAGATTATTTAGATTAGATCTAAATAATATCAGATCGTACATACCGATTATAAGGTTGTCTTGCTGTAAGGTTTATCCCTTACAGTGGAGAGATTGTTTAGTATGTGCTTCCTAAATCATAAATAAGTTAGATAAGATCTAAAATAATTTATGATTTATTTTTAGATTTTAAATCTAATATTAATTGATTTATGATCTAATTTTTATTATTTAGATATAATTTGAATAATATGTGTTTCATGTTTAGATCTAGTTTCTTATTACATATGTTTGATATATAGTTGTTAGTTTGAATCTAGTTTGTATATGTATGATATATATGCCTTATAGAAATTAAATTACGAACTTACTTTTTGTAAAATCCTAGATTTGAAATTCTAGGACACAATCTAAATATTAAAATAAATTAGATCTAAAATCATGAAATGAATGTATTCATTGTAAATTATTTATAAAATTTGAAAATATTTTAAATGATTAAATCAGAATGTAGTTCTAAGGTTCCAAACCCTAACCCATAAGCCTTGAACTTAATTAAGAATTAAGTGAATGTTTAAGATCTAGGTTTGTGATTTGAAGATCCTAAGATAATTTCATAAATCATGGGTTAAAGGGTAACGGGTTAGCTTTGATTAAGTCATTAACTGGGTTAGACCTAGGATTAGATTAAATATAGACTAAGTTAAGAAATTGATCTAATCTAATTAATTGTTAATTAGGATTAGATCATTTTTTTCTATAGATCAATTCAATAGTTATAGTTGATCAAAATTCATATATCTAATAAATGGATACTGATCGTGGCTCAGTGGTCAAGCCCGAGTCTTTAGGTAGACTTAATCAAAATTGATAAACCAATTAGTATCTAAGATAAGTCTGACATTTCTAAACTGGTGGTTTTTGATTAGTAGCCCATTTACCTAGCTATTTCTGATGATGTCTAAGATAAGTTTTGGTAGATCCATCCATCGATCTCACTTACCTGGACAATGTGGTTAATCAGGTCTTAATTAGGTTGCTCATTGATTTATGCTAACCCATATCATATAGAAAATTAGTGAAATTGATTTTATTCAATGAGACTAATTTAAGTGCCCATCGACTGAAATTGATCTTAGTTCTTGTCAATGACTTGAGGAGTCACTAGGAGGACTTGACTTGGTGAAGTCAATGGAAGCAAACTAGTCCTTGTCTTCTCTATCCTTAAATCATATCTAAATTTTAAATCCTTTAAAATTATTAGATCCTTAAAATGATAAAGTTATGGAGATAACTAAATCGTAGCCTCCCATTAAGTTGGATGATAATGGGTCCATTAAGTTAATAATTATTGGAGGCCCAAAGGCCTGGTGCTTATTGACTAATGAAATTATCATTCATAATATGATAACTTGAAAGTGCCTTTCTAATGGTGGTTAGGTTAACCAACCAAAGTTGAACTTAATCATTCATTGGTTATATACACCAAGTATGATTATGTTAATGGTTGGACCTAACCAGATCCTTGTAGTGGAGGCTAAAGCCTACTGATTAGATTTCACTGGCAAAATTAAATTATTAGAAGTTATTTAAAGAAATAATTGGTTAAAGAATCAATCTATAGATATACATAGGTTGACCGACCAAAGTCGAGGTTGTGTGCAGTCTATGTAGATTCTAGTATCTACTAAAAAATTAAAGTAATTTTTCAAATTGGAGGTAGAGGTTTTCAATTCGAATAAAATAGTGGAAAAACCTTTAGACTAAAGTTCAAGTCTTTAGGCTTAAAATAATTAATATACATTAGGTCTATATTTTCTTTTCTCATGGAATAAGGCTAAACCCTAATCGCTCCTATCACTATCAGACAGTGATGACTTATGGGACCCAACTTCGATAATTAGTATCGAAAGTTGAATTTGGTTCGGCTGCATGAAAGGATTCGTGCAGGGGCTTATAAGTCCAGTCAAAATAAAAGGTCTAAGACTAACTACATTCAGGTAGAGTGCTTCTACTGTTAGAAGCAGGATCATAGAAAGAAGTATTGTTTTAAATATCTTGCTTTTCTTGACCATAACAGACTGAACAAGAGAAAGAAGCAAAGAGTTGCTTATCAAGGATGTTATATGATAATACCTTAAAATTTTTCTATTTGTAATTCTACTACCTGGGTATTGGATACCGGTAGTCCTATACAATTTATTGCAAGGACTATAGGTAAGTGAAATATTTGAAAATCGTAAGAAATACCTGAACATTGGGGATGGAAGTTTTATTCCAATCCTAACTTTAGAAATTATCGAGCTAATTTTCAAATGTTGTCATTTAAAGTGACTGTCACTATTGTCTATAGTTTATAATAAATATGATCTTTGATGGCCTTTTGACCAAAGATGATTATCATTCATCTATAAATAGAAATTATTATAATATCATTATGAATGATGTTACAATAATATATGGACAATAAATAAATGATATTTAACATTTACACAGCCTGTTAAGTATAATGTACACATCGAATAAATATCTAAAGTTAGATAATATCAAGGATATCAATATTTTATTAAAGATGATCTATCTAGGTATAGTTGTATCTAGCTGAATCATTTGAAATGTTCAAATAATTCAATAATGAAATAGAAAAATAAACTAGAGAAGATATTAGAACTCTTCGATTAGATCGAGGAGGTAAATACTTATCCAGTGAGTTTTTGACATATCTAAGAGAGAATGAAAATCTTTCTTAGTGGACTTCTTTCGAAGCACAATGTATCGAAAAGGAGAAATCAAATTTTGTTAGACATGGTTCGATCCACGATGGGATTTACTAGTCTACCTATTTTAGGATTAAGCTCTTGAGACTAATTGTTTTACTCTAAAATTTATTCAAAGTAAATCTATCGCAAAGACTCCATATAAGATATGGATCAAATGTAGACCTAGACTCACTCACCTCCGAATTTGGGGTTGACCGGCCAACGTTAAATATTTGCACATAGATAAACTTGGATCCTATTTCGATAGGTATTTATTTATCGGATATCCGTAGGAAACTAGAGGTTACTACTTTTACCATGTTGAAGAACAAAAGTTGTTCTCAGCAGTAGGGTATTCCTTTTGGAGAGGAGTTCCTTAGAGAAGGAATTGATGCCTAAAAAGTTGAACTTAAGAAAGTTCAAATAATAGAAAAAACTAATATAATCTAGTAAACCTATAGAACTAGATTTGATTCTATCAAATTTAGAACCTATTTATTTAGCATCATTAAGGAGATCTGATAGAGTACCGCATCAGTTGGATAGATACTTTGGTATTTAGGTCTAGGATGGTGATCCTGTTGAGCTCGATAAGAACAACGAGGATCCAATCACCTATATGGATGCTATGCAGTGGTCTGACTCTGAAAAGTAGCTTGGAGTCATTAAATCCAAATTGAAGTCTATGAAAATCAATAGTGTGTAGACACTAGTTGAGTCATCTAAAGAGATAAAATCCATTGGGTGTGAATGGATTTTCAAAGGATCAAAATAGCGCAGACGGAAAGGTAAAGACCTATAAAGCCTATTTGGCTATTGTCTCGGAGTTAGAACATATATTTTGAACATGTCTTTATTATGAACAAAAAAGAACCCTACATTCGAGAGTGGACAAAAAAGTTCTGTATTGTTATTCCTTGTGCTATCTGTGGATGACATTCTCTTAATCGAGAATGACATTCCAGTATTACAAGAAATAAAGATTTAGCTATCATCTTATTTCTCCATGTACTAGACCAGATATGGTATATGCACTACAGATAATGAGTAGATTACCAGTCTGGTCCGATTGAGAACCACTGGAAAATTGTAGGGATAATCCTTTAGTATTTGAGAAATACTAAGGTCTAGTGTTTCATATATGGAGAAACTGACATGAAACGTATGGAATATTTTAATTTTAGTTTTAGTCAAATAAAGACGACAATAAGAGAGTGTCAAGTCATGAATTTATCCTAAAGGAAGGAGTAATCTGCTAGAAAGATTCCAAGTAGAATACTATAGCCTATTCTATTAGTGATGTAGAGTATATCATGGGATCTGATGCTGCCTTGTAGACTGTATGGTTGCATAAGTTCATTAACAAGCTAGGAGAGGCATCCTCCATCAATGGTCCAGTTCTAATATAGCACTGGAGCCATAGCTCAGGCTAAAGAATCAAAAATACACCACAAGACTAGCATACTCTGCATCCCTATCATCTCTAATTTTGATCAGGATGAGGTCAACCTTAGAAGATCGATGAAAAATAAGAACTTAACCAACCTATTTGACAAAGCCTCGAAACTAAGGAGTTCTACAAGCTCAAGTGGAAGATAAGATATTTTATATTATTTTGATTGGCTTTAGTCCAAGTGGATGTTGTTGGAAAATGTATCCTAAAGCCAATCATCTAAATTATAGATGATTGAAATTGGTATGTGAATTATCAAATAATAATTGTTATTTGGATTATTCATCATAGAAATTCTATCTTCCTTAAATGAACTTTTAAATTATGATGAAGTCTTTAGAATCATACTTAATCGATAAAGAAGGATTTATTGGATAGTTCTTAAACTATTCACGATCAAATGATAAGTTATTAACTAAGATGATAACTTATCGAGTATAGATCGCTGTATGTCATATGCATTAGTTGTCCTGGTAACCAAGTAGTGTGGAGACACTGGTATAGCATGCAGGTGGGATGAAGGAGTACATCTGCACTGAACATGATCAATATAACACTTTGCTATCAAGAGTAGCTAGCTAAGGCCAATGGATATAAGTGTTCCTTCGATCTGAGATCACCATGATGATTTACAAGCAACTCACTGTACTTTAATGTTGGACTGCTTGTATTTCTAATATAGGTTCGAAAGATTTTTGGATATAGTCAAGTACTTATAGAGTCGGTATGTGAGTCAAGATGGGATTGACCACTTCAGATTAACTTCAGGAAGAGAATATCTCATTATGTTTTAATTTAGCAAAACCTAGGCCTGAATAATCCTTATAAGGAGTCACGAGATTTGCAAATTTTAAAACACAATATGGATGACTTGTATGAGTATTGATAACTAACTCGAAGTCGTCTTAAGCATTATTGGTCATAGGAATGAATTATACGATAACTATAGGATAGGATTCTAAGAATGTAGCTTTACATATATTTGACCTATCCGAATGTTAGGTACCATTGCTAGATGGTTATTTTGATCGATACAGGAATTGATTTCTATGCTACTGACTTAGGTTTGAACATATAGAGTCACAAACATAAGAGGTTATAACTTGATCAGATGGTTAATCGATGATTTAGAATCGTTCTAAGGTCAAACAATCAATACGATTGATGTTTGACCTAATGCAAGTATTATAGGAGGATCGATTAGCAATTGGATTGCTAATTGGCTCAATTAGATTGAGCAATTGGGATGAGATCAAGTCTAATTAAATTAGATTCAATTAAAATTAGTTTAAATTTAATTTGATTAAGTCTAATTGATTTATTAGATAAGCCAATTATAATGGAGGACAGGTCCTTATTCAATTAGAACTTGAGTACATCTAATTTTTAATTTGATTAGAAATTAAATTAGATTTAAATTTAATTAAATTTAATTTAATTAAACTTTTAATTAGATTAAAATTATCTATTAAATAAGTTGACTCAAATCTAATTAGAAAAGGATTTAATTTCTCTTCTCCCTTGCGCCATCGAAGGAATAATCCCATGCCCCACATATTTAATTCCAGATTTTTTTGTGTATTTCTCCATGCCTAAGAGAAGCTCTCCATGCCCCATATCTGGTTTGTTTTGGAATAATTTTGAATTGATCAAAATTGGAAAGTGGTTGTGCATATAATCCAATTTGATAGAGTCCCTTCCATCCAAAACTCCTTTTGAAATATTCCCACGCACACCTTTATTTTTGCTCACCTCTTTTTTCTCCAGGTTTGTGCATGACTTGCTGCTTTTCATGCCTAAAATTTAAGGAGAGGCATCCAAGAGTTGGACGCCCTCTTAACTACCATGTTAGAATCCCTAAAAACTAGGGATTTGACCTAGTCCATGCCTTTTCTCTTGGGGTGCCTCTTTTGTTGTGTTTTTGAATGTGAGAAACCTGGGATTTTCACCATGAGAAATAGAAAAAGAGATGAAAGGAGGCGTGGAAGGATGTGGCGCAAATTATTTTGGAGGACTTTTATTATGACATCAAAGATTGATGTCTTGAAGAGATAAAGGTAAGAGAAGATTATCTTCTCTTATGGTTTTCTTACAAAGTTTTTTCCTTTCTTTTTATGTGATTTTTCTATGAGAAAAATCTATGAGAGAGAGAGAGAGGCCGTAGAGGATGAGTGCTCCAAGGAGTTGGGGCATGGTGGTCCTCTTTGGATATGATCAGATCATATTCTGACGAGAGACGAAGAAGAGAAGAAGGTCTTCTCTTAGGGTTTCTTTGAGAATCCTTCTTCTTCAATTTTTATAAAATTTTTTCATAAGAAAAATCAGAGAATAATTGATCTGGAAGCATGAAAAAATTCTAGAGGAGAAGATCTCCTCTTGTCTTGGCATAGAGATGTTTCAGGACATCAATGGCTGATATCTTGAAAGAGAAGATCTGTCTTCTCTTTAGATAATTTTCTTAGCCTTTTTATTTTTTGATTTTGGGAAGATCTAAGAGTTGAATTTCTCCCTAAATCTTTTTTGTATTCTTCATCTCTTGGAGGGTCCAAGAGATCTGAAGAATATCTTTTTGATTAACCATCAGGAGAGATTCATAAAAAGCTAGCACTTCAAGTGGATCTTCATTCGACGAACCTTCGATCTATGTTGCAGCCTCGTGTAGACTATCTGTAGAGTCTAGATATGTATGTAGCTTCAAGCAACAAGGACAACAATGGAACTCAACCATGGTGTTCTCGACCTATGCAAAGGTAAGTGATAAGATATGTTTACTAATCTAGATATGATCTAGGGTTTCTCGAATAGTTCTAGATCTAGGTATTGATTTGATCAATACCAATCATATTTATTTTAATTTTTAGATTTATGTTTGCATCATGATATATCATAGATCCTAGTTGTAGGATTTAGTAATTAGATCATATACATAATTAAATTAAATTATTTAATCTACGCTTTATACTGCTTGTAAATTCAAAAAAGTTTCGAAATGTATGCATGAAACCCTGCATCTTCCTATAATGAACTCTTCTATGATGAAGTCCATAGGACTATTTAGACTCGCCAAAAGAGGATTTATCATTTAGTCCTTAAACTTATTTGCAACCAAATGATACATTGTTACCTATGACAACAACGTATCGAGCGTAGGTCGTTGTGTGCCATATATGTTGGTTGTCCTCTTAACCAAGGAGTATGATATACTGATATGGCATGCAGGTTAAGTGTAGAGGTATATTTCACTGAACATGACCTAACTACATAGCTCTCTATTATCAAGAGTTGCTCGTGAAGGATCTGGGTATAAGTATCCCTTAGATCTGAGATTATTATGGTGACTTGCAAGCAACTCACTGCACTTAGGTGCTAGACTACCTGAATTTTTAATTCAGTACTAGAAGATTATTGGGTATAGTCAAGTACTTATTTTATCGGTGCGTGAGTTAAGATAGGATTGATCCCTCCAATTATTGGAGCAGATGCATCATTGTATTTCAATTTAGCAAACCTTAATTGGAGGGTTCATTCGATGAATACTGAATTTTGAAATATACAGTAGATGATTTTTTATGATTGATAGTTAAACCCTATATCATCTTTGAAGGAAAAACCTAGTTTTTCAGATCAGGTTCGTTCAGATTGGATCAAGAGAGATATTTCAAAAATTTTTCTCTTGAATTCAGATAAGATCTGAGATATTTTAGATCTGATATTATTGATCTAATAAAATAAAATAAAATAAAATAAAAAATAAATTAAATTAAATTAAATTTTATCTTGTTGCAGGTAATCTGATTATCCTGTGATAATCCTAAGGTTCTGGATCTAACCATGTAAGTACCTGACCTCTACCGATATCCACTCGGGTAGGATCTAAAGATCTTCTTCTTTATCACTTCTCTAAAAATCAGATCTGAATATGATTTTGAAGATCTTCAAAATTCTTTTCAAAAATATGAGTTATCTCTTGCAGCAGTGCTGCCTTCTTTCTTTTTCTGTCGCCTTTCTCTTGCTTGAATCGCACCAAACTTGTGCCCAAAAAATCTTGGGCGTGCATAGGAGAGAGAACACCTGAAGGTGACATGGAGGAGAAAGAGGGGCAGTCTTGTGGCATGGGCAATGGGTCAAAACTCTTTGATCTTGGTGTAGATAGGATTTTTATAGATCCTATTACGCCATGCAGTGCCACATCATCCCGACCAATCATGGCTTTCTGTGCAATCAGATCTAAATTTGATTGATGGGATGACATCATCTAATCTAATCAGATGAGAGCCCCTCTGAATCATCCTTAGATGGCACCATCCAAGTAGAATCCCCGAAGCAACTAGAGTCCCATCTGTACGGGACTCCAGATGCTTTATTCATGGGCGCATGCCCCCCTAGGCGTGTGCCCCTTATCCATCTACTTTTTAGCAGGTGGACTGGTCCAAGATCTCTCTCTTATGATGGCTTGACACATGGGCAGATGTCCAAGTATCAAAGGTCAACATTTGACCAAATGTCCAAAACAGAATTTAGTAGGTGACAGAAAATGGCAGGTGTTGTCTCAAATTCATCTCATAAATTAAAATAATCCTTTTCTGACCTGGACAAGCTCTAGTCAGACCAAGTAAGGGTACCTAGGTGAGCCCAGATAGATTTGGCTCAGTCGAGACAATCTTTAATGATAATTAAAGAAGAATATTAGGCTCAATCGTGTGCTAGCATGATTTTCTTGAACATAATTGAATCTAATTTAAATCAATTGAACTGGGTTAGTCCAATTGATGATATCCAGATCGAAATCCTTGTTTATGTGATCCAGTTAGATTCAATTCCATATGGTAATAAGATATGTCGTAATCTCGACATCATCGAAATACCTTCCGATGGATCAGAACTTTTCTGATCCAGACAACTAGTATGACTGATCATCTAAATCATTCTAATTGCTCTCAAAATCCACTAGTGATACCTAGCAGCATATGGTGGCAACCCATTAGAACTGAAAATAAACCTCTCGGTGCAGTTACCTGGATGATTAAGTTCTTCTATCTTGAGCTCCGACTGGATTGGGGTTAAGATAATCTCGTCAAATCCTAATATCCGTCATATGATTAATCATTCGATTCAAGTCCAATGTGAAAATCTTAACAGAAACTCTTTCTATTATTTCACTCTGCTATGGCCATGGGCTTATGGACTTGATTCTCATGATCATCATAGGGCTACTCCTCATCTACCAAGGTAGATAAATTCTCTATTGGTGCAATCCAATTCCTACAATGAACATGCTATAGTCAACATACACCTCAAAATTTCGAATGGCTAGGAGACCGAGTCATGGTGTAGTCAAACTATAATACCCTCAAGGTGAACTACCGATGCACCTTAGGTCAAAGAATCAGACACATAACTACAGCTTTGAGCCAGTCATCGATGAGAAGGTAGACTTCCTAATGACTGCTTGAGATGGTCACGCTCAGTGCCCTCGTTCTCTAACGAGTACCTGTACTCTCACTCTAGTATTTCTACACCGTAGACTCAAGACTTATCTACTATAAAAAAGTGATTATACACCAATCTTCCAGATCAATCACCATCCTTATGATGATCCTACGATCAAGAGCATTTTATGAGTTAATAATGAAAATTCATGTCTTAAATTTTTAACTTTTGAAAATAAGAACTATCATTGCCATTAACTCAAGGGATGTATCATAGATACTAAATACACATTATGATAAAAAATAATCTATTTTATTATTTATAGTCAAAATTATAATTTTATCCTTAGAAGTGTATAATAAGTGTCAGCCAATTCTGGCTTCTAGGGCATACATATCTAACAAATTTTCACTTGACCTAAAGCCAATTGGTTACAAATCTAAGTCCCATCTTCTCAAGGTAGATTTTGATCTTCTACTAGCCCAATGGCTTTTTAAGTGGGTCTGCCATATTATCTGTAGAGTCGACTCTCTTGACCTCGACGTATCCTTTCTCGAGGTAATTATGGATGAGGTGGTATCGCCGCTTGATGTATTTGGATTTCTAGTGAGACCTCGACTTCTTAGCAAGGACTATGGTGCCATTATTATCGCAGTACAGAAGCATGGCATTTGATGGCATCACTCCGATCACTGCGACGAACTTCTTATACCAGAATGCCTCCTTCGCAGCTTCTAAGACAGCGATGTATTCTGCTTCTATGGTGGAACCTACTATTACTGTCTGTTTGGAAGTCTTTCAATTGACAGCATCACCATTACACATAAACAGATTTTCAGATGTCGACTTTCAATCATCTATATCGAACATAAAATCCGAGTCAGTATACCCTTAGACTTTGAGTTCTCCATTACCAAAAATCAAGAACATATCCTTAGTTCTTCTTAAGTACTTAAGGATACATTTCACAGAAATTCAGTATTCTTCTCCTGGATTTGACTGATATCTGCTTGTGACACTCACAGCATGGGCTATATTAGGTCATGTACATAACATGGCATACATGAGGCTCCCTATTACAAAAGCATAAGGGATCTTTCTCATACGTTCAATCTCCTCTGGTGTACTGGGACATATTTTTTTGGAGAGATGAATGCCATGTCTGAAGATGAATGCCATGTCTGAAGGGTACCAATCCCCTCTTAGAGTTTTCCATGCTAAACCTCTTTAGCACTTCCTCTATGTACATCTTCTGTGAAAGACCTAGCATCCTATTCAGTCTATCTCTATAGACTTTGATTCCAAGAATGAAGGATGCTTCTCCTAGATCTTTCATAAAGAATTCTTTAGATAACTACATTTTAACTATGATCAATATGGGAATATCATTCCCAATAAGGAGGATATCATCCACGTACAGTACGAGGAAGATAATAGTACTCCCACTGACCTTTCTGAAAATACATGCTTCCTCCTCATTTTTGATGAAACCAAACAATTTGATCACATCATTAGAACGAGTATTCTAGCTCTGAGATGCTTGCTTAAATCCATATATGGATCTTTGCAGCTTGCATACTTTGTGATCAGTATCACTGAATGTGAAATCCAATAGCTGTTCCATATAGATATCTTCCTCAAGATATCCATTTAAGAATGTTGTTTTCACATCTATTTGCCATATTTCATAATCGAAATAGGCTACAACAACAAACAATGTGCGAATGAATTTAAGCATGCTTACTGGCGAAAAGGTATCCTGATAGTCAATGCCTTCATGTTGACTATAAACTTTTGCCACTAATCTAGCTTTGAATGTCTCTACATTTTTATCTGCACAAATCTTTATCTTATAGATCTATTTACACCCAATAGGTACTATACCTTTTGGTGGATCTACCAAGATCCAGACTTGGTTTGAGTACATCGAGTCAATTTCTGACTACATTGCCTCTAACCATTTCTCGGAGTCGATATTTGATATCGCCTCGTTATAGGTTTTAGGATCATCAACATGAACTCCATTACCTACGAGGAATATTTTCTCTACTTTCTCTGAAATAGTACCTAAGTACCTCTTAGAGGGACGTAAAACTCTTTTCGATCTTCGAGGTGGAGGAGGTAGTGATTGTATTAGCTCAACTTGGTTTGGTTCCAAAGGGTCCTTAGCTCTTTGCTCTTGGGAGACTTTCTCCTCTAGCTTAATCTATTTTCCAATGCTGCCATCTTGAATAAACTATTTTTCAAGAAAAATGGCATGTCGACTCACAATTACATTGTGATCTTCTGGAATGTAGAAATAATATCCTAATGATTTTTTAGGATATCCTATGAATCGAGCTCTAAAGGACCTATAGTCTAACTTGTCCACTTATTATCTTTTGACATGAGCTGGACAATCCCAAATTCTGAGATGACTCAGACTCGATTTCTTACCATGCCATATCTTATACGGTGTGGTAGGAATGATTTTAGAAGGAACCATATTCAGTAAATATATAGTAGTTAACGAACTATGCCCCTAAAGAAAATCAGGAAGATCTGTGAAGCTCATCATGGATCGGACCATATCTAATAGGGTCCGATTCCTCCGTTCTGAAATTTTGTTGAGTTGAGGTATTCCAAGTGAAGTCCATTGAGAGACTATGCCATTCTGCTTGAGATAGTCCAAAAATTCTCGACTAAGGTATTCATCTCCTCGATCTGATCAAAGAATCTTACTAGATTTTTCAGTTTGCTTTTCTACTTCATGTCTGAATTTTTTAAACTTTTCAAAGACTTTAGACTTGTGTCTCATAAGATACACATACCATACCGAGATAAATCATCGGTGAAGATTATGAAGTAGACAAAATTGCCTCTAGCCAACACATCAAATGGGCCGCATACATCAGTATGTACTAGGGCAAGTAAATCCATGGCCCTTTTCCTATGTCCCACAAAAGAGAGTTTAGTCATTTTGCCATGAAGATATGATTCACAAATTGGATATAACTCGAAAGTCAATGGACTCAATAGCCCGATTTTCTCCAATTTGTTAACCCTATCTTCTGCTATATGACCTTGTCTAAGGTGCCATAGATACCTATCGTTTGGACAATCCCTGGGTCATTTTGATTTTATGGCATTCACATTTTGCTCGATATTAAAAATAGATATATCAATATGTAACTGGTAAAGATCGTTAATAAGAAAACCATTTGCAATTTTATTTCTTTCATAAAGAATGTTACGATGGTCCTTAAGAAAACTAATTACATAGCCTTCAAATACTAAACATGAAACAGAAATCAAATTCCTACTTGCTACAGGCATATAATAACAATTCTTAAGTACTAAATCTAAAGTAGATGGTAGTCAAAGATGATAGGTTCCCACGACCACAGCAGCAACCCTTGCTCCATTTCCAACGTGTAGGATCATCTCACCATCCCTCAGCCTCCTGCTATCCTCAAGATCATGTATGGAAACGCACAAATGAGCACTAGAACCAGAGTCAAGCACCCAACTAGATGCAGAAGAAATCATAAAGTTAGATTCAATAATGAGCATATCTCCAGAAGGACCTACCTCCTTCTTATTCTTCAAGATGGTCAAGTATGTAGAGCAGTTCTGCTTCCAGTGGCCATCAGTATTGCAATGGAAATACTTTTCTTTGTCAACAGCCTTCTTCTTCAGCTCTACCTTCTTTTTCTTTCCTCCTTCCACCTATCTTTTCACAGACTTCTTTTTTTTAAAAAACTTTCTCTTGGAAGAAGTCCGTTCTATAGTAAATACTGAGCCTTTAGAACCTTTCATTGAAAGCTCAGTAGTAACCAACATATTCATAAGCTCGGCCAGAGTATTTTGAAGTTTATGCATATGGTAGTTCATGATAAGCTGCCCATATGCATCAATCAAGGATTGAAGAATTATATCATTCTGCAGATCCAGGTCCAACTTCACTCTAAGCTTCTCAAGCTCTTCCAAGTCCTTGATCATCATCTGACAATGATCTTGGATTGACTGCCCATTATGCATTTTAGCCTTGAATAGTCGTTTAGTGACCTGATATTTGGTTGTGCGACTCTGTTCATCAAACATCTCTTATAGGTAAGCCAATATTTGGCGGACAATCTTGATATCTTCATGTTGGCGCTGAAGCTCATCAGACATCGAGCCCAACATGTAGTATCTGACCTTGTTATCGTCGTTCGTTCACTTGTTAAGAGACTCTCTCTGTTCAACGGATGGACGAGCTGGTAAGATGGAGGGATCCTGATCCAATACATGAATTAACTTCTCAGAATCCAAAATGATTTTAAAATTTTGGAGCCAATCCTTATAATTGGGTTCGGTCAGTCTATGAGTGTCCAAGATATGTGCTAGTGGGTTGGATGCAGATAATTTGCTTTTTCTATAGAGAGTCAAAGTTTTTAGTTACATATTGTAATTAAGACTCGACCAATTTATTTAGGAATTTAATTTTTAAATAAATTAGCTTCCACTATTTTTTTGGATCCCTATACTTTCTCCGTAGAATGCAAAAATCTCCATGATTATAGATATCTAATGGATGGTGCAGTCCCACCAACTGATTATCACCTCACCTAACAGTTATTGATGATGGATTAGCCAATGAGTGGATAACTCTTGTCTAATGATTTTCTAATCATGGTGCACCCAAACTTAATCTCTAATTCATAAATCTCACCATACCCAAAATATTGATCCACTCCTTAGTTAAGTCAAATCCATCATTTGCACAGATTGGATTTCTAATTGGATCTCTCATCGTATCTAAAATATTGAGTCCAATTTATCCTCCAGCCCATAGCATCCAATGCCTAATAGACATGATTGCATCTTTCTGGTGCAATTGAATCACTGTGATCAGCCGAGAACAATCAACCCCAAAAAGGGCCTGCATATCTATAATGTTGGAAGACCTTAGACTTAATCTTTTCTTAGGAGGATTTGATTTAGGTTTCTTTAAACTTGACTTACAATAGCCATAACAATTATGACTAATCTAGTGGCATGGGTTATCTCGGATTGTTAACTACCTTAGATCAGGACTGGATCGATAAATATGGCCAAGTGAGATCGGTGAAAGGGATATGCCATTAACTCGATAAGAATGCATTCGAGTCGAGTTGCTTCCAATTAAAAATCAGTCGATCGTATCTGTCAGACTTATCTTAGACACCAAATTGTTGAGTCAGAACCAATCAAGTTAGCCTACAATCCAAACTCTAACCATTGAGCCTAATTAGGTTTTAGCTTGATCGATCACTCATGTGATTCGATCTTGATCTAGATTTAATCCTATTAGGCTGGTCAATTTAAGCACTCTTGATTCCATCTAACCAACTCTTGATTCGGTTTGATCAACCACTAGACTTAATTGAGCTACCTAAGTCCGAACCCAATTTTATGAATATATCTTAAATCTGAAAATTCTCAATTTTTATACTTAATATATTTCATAATCTTAATTATTAATTAAGTTTAGGGTTCACAAACAAAATATATAAATAAAATCCTAAAATTTTAGGATCTAGGATTTTGTAGAAAATAAGTTTTAGATTTCTGATTAAGGACGAACGTGCAGCACCTCTATACATCATAAGAACACCCCATTGAATGAAAGAAGAGGGCATTTAAATCTTATTTTGTTCTTATGACTGGACGGCCAAGGAGAATGCCTTGATCAGAAATATGAAAACTACAAAACTAGTTAGATCTACATCATATATATCATATATAAAAAATTGATCTAACTATAAACATGTTTTGCAAACATCTTCATGTATCATATCATGCATGTTTTTAGATCTAAATTATCTCATAATCATCTAAAAAAATTAAATTTAAATTAATCATATCAAATTAAAATCTATTCTAGATAATTATATTGAACTATTCTACAACTAGTCTAAACATGCATTCATCATATCTCATATGAACAAAAATTAAATAATTTTATTTTCTATTTTTTATGATCTTATTATAATATTTATAATATTAAAAAATAATAAATAAATAGATCTAAAAAAAATTATTACTAATCAAATTATAACTAAATAAATGATGATTTCAAATGTCATATTAGATGACCATCTCGAGCAGTTATTAGGAAGTCTACTAGATTGAAAATGCAATTTGGCTCTGATAACTAATCACATCTAATAAAAAATGCAATCTGACTCTGATACCAGTTGAACAAAAAACCTAGTTTTTTAGATCAGATTCGTTCAGATCTGATTGGATCAAGAGAAATATTTTAAAATTTTTTCTCTTAGATCTAGGTCAGATCTGAGATATTTCAGATATGATATTATTAATCTAATAAAATAAAATAAAATAAAAAATAAATTAAATCTAATTTAATTTTATCTTGTTGCGGATAATCTGATTATCCTATGATGATCCTGATGTCTGTCTGAGATTCTAGATCAAGCCACGCAAGTGCCTGACCTCTACCAGTTCCACTCGGATAGGATTTGGAGACCTCTTCCTTCTTTATCACTTCTCCAAAAATCATATCTATATCTGATTTTGAAGATCTTCAAAACTCTTTTCGAAGATGTGAGTTGTCTCTTGCAGCAGTGCTGCCTTCTTTCTTTTCCTATCGCCTTTCTCTTACTTGAATCGCACCAAACTTGTGCCCAAAAATTTTTGGGCATGGATAGGAGAGAGAACACCTGAAGGTGACATGGAGGAGGAAGAGGGGCAGCCTTGTGGCATGGACAATGGGTCAAAACTCTTTGATCTTGGCACAGATAGAATTTTTATAGATCCTATTGCGTCATGCAGTGCCACATCATCCCATCCAATCATGGCTTTCTGTGCAATCAGATCTAAATCTGATTGATGGGATGACATCATCTGATCCAATCAGATGAGAGCCCCTCTGAATCATCCTTAGATGGCACCAAGACTGGGTCAAAGCAATCTTTTAGGCGCCATCCAAGTAGAATTCCCAAAGCAACTGGAGTCCCATCTGTACGAGACTCCAGATGCTTTATCCATGGGCGCACGCCTTCCTAAGCATGCACCCCTTATCCATCTGCTTTTTGGTAGGTGGACTGGTCCAAGATCTCTCTCCTATGATGGCTTGACACATAGGTAGATGTCTAAGTGTTAAAGGTTAACGTTTGACCAAATGTCCAAAATAGGATTTAGTAGGTGATGGAAAATGGCAGGTATTGTCTCAAATTTATCTCATAAATTAAGATAACCCTTTTCTGATTTGGACAAGCTCCAGTTAGACTAAGTAAGGGTACCTGAGTGAGCCCAGATACATTTGGCTCAGTCGAGACAAACTTTAATGATAATTAAAGAAGAAGATTAGGCTCAATCATGTGCTAGCATGATTTTTTGAACTTAATTGAATCTAATTCAAATCAATTGAACTAGATTAGTCCAATTGATGATATCTAGATCGAAATCCTTATTTATGTGATCCAGTTAGATTCAGTTCCATATGGTAATGAGATATGTCATGATCTCGACATCATCGAAATATCTTTTGATGGATCAGAACTTTTCTGATTCAGACAAGTAGTATGATTGATCATCTAAATCATTCTAATTGCTCTCAAAATCCACCAGTAACACCTAGCAACATATGGTGGCATTCTATCAAAATTGAAAATGAATCACTTAGTGCAGTTATCTGTGTGATTAAGTTCTTCTATCTTAAGCTTCAACTGGATTGTGGTTAAGGTAATCTTGTCAAACCCTAATATCCATCATATGATTAATCATTCAATTCAAGTCCAATATGAAAAGCTTAATAGAAACTCTTTTTATTATTTCACTTTGCCATGGCCATGGGCTTATGGACTTGATTCTCATGATCATCATAGGGCTACTCCTCATCTATCGAGATAGATAGATTTCTTATTAGTGCAATTCAATTCTTACAATGAACATGCTATAGCCAAGATACACCTCAGAATTTCGAATGACTAGGAGATCGAGTCATGGTGTAGTCAAACTATAACATCCTCAAGGTGAACTGCCGATGCACCTTAGGTCAAAGAAGTAGACACACAACTACAGCTTCGAGCTAGTCATCGACAAGAAGGTAGACTTCCTAATAACTGCTCGAGATGGTCACGCTCAGTGCCCTCGTTCTCTAACGAATACCTATACTCTTGTTCTGGTATCTCTACACCATAGACTCAAGATTCATCTACTATAAAAAAGCGATTGCACACCAACCTTCTGGATCAATCACTATCCTCATGATGATCCTACGATCAGGAGCATTTTATGAGTTAATAATGAAAATTCATATCTTAAATTTTTAACTCTTGAAAATAAGAACTATCATTGCCATTAAGTCAAGGGATGTATCACAAACACTAAATACATATTGTGATAGAAAATAATTCATTTTATTATTTATAGTCAAAATTATAATTTTACCCTTAGAAGTGTATAATAAGTGTCAGCCAATTCTGACTTCTAGGGCACACATATCTAACAATCTTTTGAGCATTGAGGTTAAAAGGATGAATTATATGGTAACCATATGCCACAAGTTCGTCGATGTTGCATTGTGACTATTCAACCTATCCGGACATTAAGTATCATTGCTAGATGGTCACATCGATTGGTACAGAAAATTAATTTCTATGCTACTAACTTAGGATTCGAACCTATGGGATCACACATAATAGAAATTTCTACCTGATCTGATGGCTAATCAAGAGTCCAAATGATCTGAAACTCTATGGTCAAGAGTCCTACTAGACTGAAACTCTATGATCAGGAGTCCCACTGGACTGGGACTCTATCTTTATGGATTCCACTAGACTGGAACTCTAAGTCCTACTTGTTTGGGCCTCTCTGATCAAGAGTTTCACTAGTTTGTGACTCTGTGATCGTGAGTTCCATTCATTTGAAACATTCGATCAAGAGTCCCACTAGTTTGGAACTCTTCGATCAAGAGTTTCATGTAGATGGAACTCCATTGCCCAGTCGTCCATCCGATTGGAACTCTGTATTTATTGAAGAATTAATTAGTAATTTAATTATTAATTAGCTCAAATTGATTGATCGATAATGATTTAATCAAATCTGATTGAATTTGATTTGATTGAATTTGATCCGATTTGGTCATGAGATGACCTAATCACTATAAAAGATTCGATCATGATTTGATCCAGACCTATATCTAATTAATGTTTAATTTAATTAAAATTTTATTAGATAGGATTAAGCCTAATTTGATTAGGTTTCTCCTAGTCTGATTGGGTCCAGACAAATTGGTTTGGTGAAATCAATTTGGACAAAATTCAAAGCTAGTTTGAATTTTAAACTTCCTACATCATCTTTAACTTTTCGACACCCTCTCTCATGCACACTTTGGTTTTGCGTGAGATTTCCCATGCCTAGAATAGAATGTGTGCTCTCCCTTCTTCTCCCTTTGATCTAGTTCAAGAGTTAGATTAGGATGATGCTGGAAAGCATGCAGGATTTCTAGCTCTACTTTTAAAATTTTTTCAAAAATTAATTATAGTAAAAATAAAAATTAATCTAATTAATTTATAAAAGCTATAGATCTGATCTACAAATTCTACAATACTAGGATCTAATATGATATATATATTCATGCAATTAAATTTGAAAATAAGAATAATGAATAGTAAAATATTTTTACTATATGACATGTTTAGAATACGTTACCTTGCGCGAATAGATGATCTCCGCAATCGAGTCACCATCGATGTGAACACCAGGTAGATCTAATCATTGCGATGCAGCTATATATGCATCTGGCCTCCATGGATGGTCCACACGAGATCCTGATCCCAATCGGCTCCTCCCGAGTACTAGCTTGATAAAGAACGCTCCTGACAGGTATATTTTTTTATTATTTTTTTCAGGCTATGGAAGGGCTCATGAACTAGAGGAGAAGAGTCTTAAAAAAAATCTCACCTAGAAAAAATTCTAAGAATTTTATAGAGGGGGCACAAGTCAAGATGGCATACGAAAGAGTTGGGATGAAGTGGTTTTCTATTTGAATTCAAATCCCATTTGAATTCAAATTGCAACCAGATCAAACCCATTCATTTAGGATGTGAGAAAGAAGGGCATAAGCCTTCTTTTGCATGGATTTCCGAACAATAGAGTTCCATCAAAATGAAACTCTTGATCGAAGAGTCCCAAACTAGTAGAACTCTTGATTTTGGTGTTCGAAATGAATGAAACTTGTGATCATAGAGTCTAGACTCTCGATCACAGAGTTTCAGACAAGTAAGACTTAGAGTCCTAGAGCAGTAGGACTCTTGGTCGAAGAGTTTCAATCCAGTGGAACTCTTGATCATAGAGTTCCAGTCCATTAAGACTCCTGATCATAGAGTCCTAGACAATCAGCATTCAGAGTCCTAATGTAGTAAGACTCTTGATCGAAGAGTCCCAGTCCAGTGGGACTCTTGACCATAGAATCCCAGTCCACTAAGACTCCTAATCATAGAGTCTTAGACAACCAAGACTGAGAGTCCTAATGCAGTAAGACTCTCGATTAAAGAGTCCCAATCTAGTGGAACTCTTGACCATAGAGTTCTAGTCCAGTGGGACTCTTCACCGCCATCAAATTAGGTAGGAACCTCTAATGTGTGTGGCCCCGTAGGTTCGAACCTAAGCCAGTAGCATATGAACCACATCCCGTACTAGTCGAAGTAACCATCTAGCAATGGTACCCGACATCCAGATAGATCGAATAGTCGCAATTGCAACATTCAGAACCCACATGAATATGGTTATCGCATAATTCATCCCTTTGACCTTAATGTATAGGATGACTCAGAGTTAAGCTATCAACCTTGATAAGTACATCCAAATCGTATTTCAAAGCAATTAGTCCTCTGACCCCTCACTAGGACTATCCTAGCCAAGAATTTGTTAAATTGAAATATAATTGAACATAACTTCTGAAATCAGGAGTGATCAATCCCATCTTGATACACGCACCAACTACTCAAATATTTGACTGTGCCTAGAAGCCTTCCATCACTGAGTTAGAAATTCATGTAGTCTGGCACCAAAGCATAGTAAGTTGCTTGAAAATCACCGTGATGATCTCAGGTCAGAAGGATATTTATCCCTATATTCCATCAGAGCAAATCTTGATAGTAGAAAAGCTCTGAAGTTGGTCATGTTCAGTATAGATATACCCCTACGTCTCACCTACATGCCATACCAATGTCTCCATACTTCTTGGTTAAGAGGATAACCAATCCATATAGCACACAACGACCTACACTCGATAAACATTGTCATTCTTGGTAACAACATATCATTTAATTGCAAACAAGTTTAAGAACTAAAAAATAAATCCTCCTTTGTCGAATGTAAATAGTCCTAAGAAGTTCATCATAGAAGAGTTCATTATAAGAAGATGCATAAGAATGATGAAATACCAAAATAATAATTTCATTCATTTAAAATTTAAGTATAAATTAGATTCAGCTCAACCATCTACAACCTACATTATTGGCTTTATGATACATTTTTCAACAACTCCCACTTAGATTAAAGCCACTTAGAATAGTATCGAATATCCATCTTCTATTTATGATTGTCGAACTCTTTGATTCCGAGAGCCTTAGTAAATGGGTCGGCCATGTTATCCTTTTCGTCGATCTTCTGAAGGTCGACGTCACCTCGCTCCATGATCTCTCGTATAAGATAGTAGCAACGCAGAATATGCTTGGTACGCTGATGTGCCTTCGGCTCCTTCGCTTGAGCTATGGCTCCAGTGCTATCTAGTATAGCAGAACTGGACCATCCAAGGAAAGTGCCACTTCTAGCTTGTTAATGAATTTTTACAGCCATACAGCTTCCTTCGCAGCATTAGATGCCGTGACATACTCCGCCTCGCACACAGAATTGGCCATATTATGCTACTTCAAACTCTTCTAGCATACCGCTCCATTGTTTAGGATAAACACATAATCTGACACACTCTTGCTACCATCATGATCTAATTAAAAATTAAAATTAATATATCCCATAAGTTTTAAGTCAGCATCTCCATAAATGAGCCACTGGTCCTTAGTATTTCTCAAATACTTCAAGATTATCTTTACTGTTATGGTATCAACTCGCTCTGATACCAAACTACTGAAATATCAGCTACTCTGATACCACTTATTAAAAATCTAGTACCAAATATTATAGTAGAAAGAAAAAAATAAAATAAAAAAATAATCAAGTACGTGGATCAGCCTAAAGGCTCGCCTCCATGGGACATGCAAAGCTTTACTATGAAAGAGAAAAATAGGTACAAGAGGAGAACACCCACTCTTAACTCACCATACATAAATCTCTCTTAAGTAGAAGCTATCTTCATAAAAGCTCTCTCAAAATTTCAAGAAGATCCACAAAAGCTATAAGATGCTTTGCCCTCACAATCTCCTCGTCGGATGCTATGCACCTATTGCTTCTCTCTCTCACAGGCTGCACATACTCGGTGCTCTGCCAAGCTCCTTTCGATAGTTGCTTGAGCCTCTCTACATGCCTCTCACACCACATGCGCCATTTTTTCTTCTCCATAACACCTCAGCCCTTTAAATAGAATGAGAATCCTCTTCTCAATAGTTCACAGGAGTCCTAACAAGGATCGTTTTTTTAATATGAGTTGAATATATGCTTGATGGAGTCTTGGAATGTTTTTCAACTTTCAGATCATGACCGCAACCCTTCATGGCCACTAATCCTATGGTCCACGTGCAACTCCCATAGACCCCTTAGATTAATCACAATCTGAGTCCAAACAAAAAAATCTCATTGTATTTTGTTCACCTCCATCGAGCCGACTCGGTCAGGGGTCGAGCTGGCTCGACTACGTCTCATCCGGACTCCTGCTATCTGTCTGTCTGAGAGAGCCAGCTCGACTGTAGTTCGAGTTGGCTCGATCTAAACCCAAGCCGACTCGACTGCTATGCTAAAAATTAATTCTCTTCTTGCTGTGGATCAAATTCAAGACGTCAAATCCTAACAATCTCCACCTCGACTCGATATTTGGTCTTCACCTAACTTTGAGAGCTTATGATCCATCTCACTCTCATGCCCTGGGGCATGCCTGCTGATCATGGATGGACAAACGTGGGAGTGGAGCTAGATCGCTCAATCCCACCTCTATCATGGGCTGTGTCCATTTTGACCAAAGACCTACTCAGAAAATTCTCCTATGGTAATAGGAACTTCACTCTGTGATGTTGCCTCTCATCCTCCTGAGTCTCCCATCTAGTGCCTGATCCATCTCCACCTAGAGCTCCACCTTGCACTGGACTCCCTCTGGCTCCTAAAGCTCCACCTCATACTAGGCTTCTTACCAAATAGTAATGACCTTCAGGATTCCATCACCAGCTATCCACCTATAGTCAATTAAACTCAGTCTGCTTAGTGAGATAAGATTCTATCTGAAATCGGATATGTATCGGACCTCCTCCAATCTCCTTACTATACCATCATGTGTCTTCCAGCTGACCGTTCCAATGTCTTTAATCGCACAGCTTGATCCATCCGACAAATAAATAGTGCCATCACTGCTCTCCAGAGAGTCAAATTGCTTCTTTCTATAGCAAACATAATACGTACATACAGAGTCTAAAATCCACTATTGGAAAGAACTAGATACCTCATCAGATATCTGCAGGACATCATCCTCTGACTCGTTACTGATCGTCGCTGCAGTAGCCCTCGTCTGATCCTTGAGTTATGGGCAATCCTTAACTTGATGCCCCAACTTGTCGCACCTATAGCATTTAATCTTTCTAGGATCCCTCGTCTTGGACCTAGATCGTCCTCCTCACGATCCTCTATCGTTCCGTCTATTGCCTCCTACTCCTTCAGAAATCACCAAAGCTGAGCTGCCGCCATCGAAGCTCGAAGCTAGGTTCTCCCTCCTAAGAATCTCATTCTAGAGTATCACTGCAATGACCTCGTCCATCTTGATGATGCTCTTTTTCACTAGAAGAGCAGTCACTAAGGACTCATACGAAGGAAGGAGCAACACTAGTAAGACCAACGTCCTGATCTTCTCCTCAACTTTTTCACCAACACTGAGATCGGCGAGGATCTTTTGGAAGTTGGATAGATGCTCCTGCATGCTCTAACCTTCATCCATCCATAGCTGGTAGAACTAACTCCAAAGGAATAGTGTATTGGTGAGTGATTTTGCCATGTATAACTTCTCGAGCTTCGACCACAGTGCCATCGGAGAAGTCTTACCAAGTACATGGATCACCACATCATCCAGTAGGTACAAGTAGATTGTGCTCACCGTCTGCATCTAGATCCGCTTTCAATCCTTCACCTCTATAGTAGCTGACATCTCATCATGTAAAAGAGCATCGATCAACCCATGTTGGATGAGAATATCCTTTACCCTTACTTGCCACCAGTGATAGATATGTGTGCCTTAGAAGTCAGATTGGCTGACACTTATAATACACTTCTAAGGGCAAAATTATAATTTTGACTATAAATAATAAAATAGATTATTTTTTATCACAGTATGATACATTCTTTGAGTTAGTAGTAATGATAGTTCATATTTTCAAGTGTTAAAAATTTAAGATATGAATTTTTATTATTAACTTATAAAATGCTTCCGACCGTAGGATCATCATGAGAATGGTAATTGATCTAGAAGGTTAGTGTACAATCACTTCTTTAGGATAGATGAGTCTTGAGTACAGGTACTCATTTGAGAACGAGGGCATTAAGCATGACCACCTCGAGTAGTCATGAGGAAGTCTACCTTCTCGTCGATGATTGGCTCGAAGCTGCAGTAGTATGTTTGGTTCTTTGATCTGAGGTGCATCGACAGTTCACCTTGAGGGTGTTATAGTTTGACTACACCATAACTCGGTCTCCTAGCTATTCGAAATCCTAAGATGTATATTGGCTATAGAATGTTCATTGTAGGAATTGGATTGCACCAATAGAAAATCTATCTACCTTGATAGATGAGGAGCAGCCCTATGAAGATCATGAGAATTAAGTCCATAAGTCCATGGCCATGGCATAGTGAAATAATAGAAAGAATTTCTATTAGGATTTTTATATTGGACTTGAATTGAATGATTAATTCATATGACCGATATTAGGGTTTGACGAGATCACCTTAACCCTAATCTGATTAGGGCTCAAGATAGAGAAACCTAATCACATAGATAACTGCACCGAGAGATTCACTTTCAGTTCTGATGGGTTGCCATCATATGTTGCTAGATGTCACTGGTGGATTTTTGGAGCAACTAGAATGATTTGAATGATCGATCATACTAGTTATCTGAATCAAAAAAGTTCTGATCCATTAGAAGGTATTTCGATAATGTCGATGATAGAGATCGCGACATATCCCATTACCATACGAAACTGAACCTAACTGAATCACACAAACAAGAGTTTGGATCTACATGTCATCAATTAAACTGACCCAGTTCAATTGATTTGAATAAGATTCAATTAGGTTTGAGAAAATCGTGCTAGCACATAATTGAGTCTAATGTTCTCGTTTAATAATCATTAAAGCTTGTCTCGACTGAGCCAAATATGTTTGGACTCACTTAGAAATATTTACTTGATCTGACTGGAGCTCATCCAGATCAAAAAAGGATTATCTTAATTTATGAGATAAATTTAAGACAACACCTATTTTCGATTACCTACTAATTCTTGTTTTCGGATATTGGTCAAATATTGACCCTGGACACTTGGACATCTACCCATGTGTCATGCGCTCATAGGAGAGTACCTGGGGCCTTGTCCCCCTACTAAATGTAGACAGAAAGAGCGCATGCCTGGGGAGGCGTGCGCCCCATGAGAATAAAAGAGTCCCATACAGATGGAACTCCAAGATTACTTCAGGGGATTAAACTCTATGGCGCCAAGAACTCTTGTTTGACCCAGTCTTGGTGCCACCTTAAGAGGGTTTTAAGGGTCTCTCATCTGATTGGATCAGATGATGTCATCCCACTAATCATATTTTGATCGGATTGCTCAAAGGGCTATGATTGGCTGGGATGATGTGGCACTACATGGCACAGCAGGATCTATATAAACCATGTTTGCGCCTAGGTTTTTAATGCTTCTGCCTTTAGCCTATGCCACAAAGCCTCTCTTCCTCCTTCATGCCACCCTCTAGTCCTCTCTCTCCTCTCCATGCCCAAGGGGTTTTGGGCATGAATAAGATGTGATCCAAGCAAATGAAAGGCGACAGAAAAGGAAGAATGTAATACCGCTGCAAGAGATAATGGCAGTTCTTCAAAAAGAGTTTTGAAGACCTTCAAGATCAAATCTATATCTAATTTTTGGAGGATTGATTGAGAAGAAAAAAATCTTCAAATCCTGTCCGAGTGGATACCAGTAGAGGCCAGACGCTTGTGTGGTTATATCCAAAATCTCAAGCAAACATCAGGATCATCATAGGATAATTGAATTATCCAAAATAATGGTAAAATTAAATTAGATTTAATTTTTATTTTTATTTTATTTTTATTATCAGATTAATAAGATCAGATCTGAGAAGTCTCAGATTTGATTAGGATCTCAGAGAAAAAATTTTGAAATATTCCTTCAGATCCAATCAGATCTGAATGAATCTGATCCGAAAAATAAATTTTTTCCTTCAATAAGAAAAAATTGCCCTTCCCATCGAACATGTTGATCTCCACCTTGATTGTGTTTGTCTTCTCCATATTCTTCAATCTCTATCCACTGCTATAATCTACACTCAGTTACTACCTGACTCTGATACCAATTATTGTGGTATCAACTCGTTCTGATATCAAACTATTGAAATATTAGCTACCTTGATATCACTTGTTAATGATCTAGTATCAAATTATTACAACAGAAAGAAGAAAGAAATAAAATAAGAAAACAATCAAGTATATGAATCAGTCTAAAGGCTCGCCTCCATGGGCATGCAAAGCTTCACTATGAAAGAAAAAAATAGGTACAAGAGGAGAACACCCACTCTCAACTCATGGTATAGAAATCTCTCTCAACTAGAAGCTACCCTCATAAAAGCTCTCTCAAAATTCCAAGGAGATCCACAGAAGCTACAAGATACTCTGTCCTCACAGCCTTCTCGTCGGATGCTATGCACCTATTGCTTCTCTTTCTCATGGGCTGCACGTACTCGATGCTCTACCAAGCTCCTTTCGATAGCTGTCTGTGCCTCTCTACGTGCCTCTCATGCCACACACGCCATCTTTTCTACTCTACAGCACCTCAACCCTTTAAATAGAATGAGAATCTTCTTCTCAGCAGTTTACAGGAGTCCTAACAGGGCTCGTTCTCCTAATATGAGTCGAACATGTCCGTGATGGAGACTTAGAATATTTTTTGACCTTCAGATCATAACCACAACCCTCCATGACCGCAGGATCTTGTGGTCCATACGCAACTCCTATAGATCCCTTGAATTTATCACAATCCGAGTCCAAATAGAAAAAACTCCATCATGTTCGTTTGCCTTCGTCGAGTCGGCTCAATTAGGGGTCGAGCTGGCTCGACTGCATCTCGCCCGAACTCCTGCTGTCTGTCTACCTGAAAGAGCCGACTCGAATGTGGTTTGAGCCAGCTCAATCTCAATCCGAGCCGATTCGACCATATATCAAAGCCAGCCCGACTGCTATGCTGAAAATTGATTCTCTTCTTGCTGTGGGTTGAATTCAAGGCATTAAATCCTAACATTTACAATCTTCTAGTGATTCTCACCCAGATCAGACTGGTATCTACTTACTATCTCTAGTGAGTATGCTACATCTGGTCTCGTACATATCATGGCATACATAATAGAATCCACTACTGAAGCATATGAAATTCTACTCATATGCTCTCTCTCTTTTGAGGAGTTGTCAGACAATCCCTCTTTAAGAGAGTAATTCCATGTTCTATCGAGAGATAGCCCTTTTTGGAATTTGCCATGCTGAACCTCTTTAGCACAGTATCTATGTATGTGGACTGGAACAATCCAAGCAATCTTTTGGATCTATCCTTATAGATCTTCATCCCTAGGATGTAGGAAGCTTCTCCTAAGTTCTTCATAGAGAATTATGATGATAGCCAAATCTTTATTTCTATAATGTATGGATGTCATTTCCGATTAAGAGAATGTCATCTACATACAGTACAAGAAATGCTACTATAGAATCGTTAGCCTATTTATACATGCAGGATTTCTCTCCATTCTTAACGAAGCCATATATTCTGATCATCTTACCAAAATGCATGTTCCAACTCCATGATGCCTGCTTCAATTCATAGATGAATTTTTGAAGCTTGCACACCTTGGACTCGTCTGTGGATGTGAAATCTTCAGACTGTATCATATACATCTTTTCATCCAGTTCTCTATTTAGGAAAGCTATTTTCACATCCATTTGTCAGATCTCATAATCTAAGTATTGCCGCTATGCAAGCATAATCCGAATGGACTTAAGCATTGCCATCAAAAAAAATATCTCGTCATAGTCAATACCATAATGCTGTCGATATCCCTTGATAACCAGACGGACTTTATAGATCTCTACTTTTCTGTCTGTGCTCTTTTTTCTTTTGAAAATCTATTTACACCCAATGAGTTTTATCCGTTCAAGTGGATCAACCAGTGTTCATACACTGTTGATCTTCATGGACTCCATTTCAGACTTCATGGCTTCTAGCCATTTATCAGAGTTAGACCTCTGCATGGCATCTATATAGGTTATCGGATCCTCGTCGTTCTCATTGAGTTTGACAGGATCACCATCCCGAATCAAAAAACCATAGTATCCATCCGGTTGATACGGTACTCTACCAGATCTACTTAAAGGTGTCTCTACAATAGGCTCTGGGTTTGAATTTATCAATTCATTCTGGAGGTTCACTAGAATGTGTCAGTTCTTCCATCTGTCAAACTTCATTAAGTTCAACATTAGAGGTAGCTGTTCTTTTCCTAAGGAACTTTTTTTTCGTAAAGACTATTCTATTGCTGACGAATATCTTTTTTTCTTCAGCAAAGTAGAAGTAATAATTCCTAATTTTCTTGGGGTACCCTATGAACAAGTACTTATCGAACTTAGGTCCAAGCTTTTATGGTTGCAAATGTTTAACATAAGCCGGACATTCCCATATCCTAAAGTGAGAGAGTGTCGGCTTACGCTCAGTCCATATCTCATATGAAGTCTTTGCAATAGATTTACTCAAAATATTGTTCAAAATAAAATAAGCAGTTTCTAGTGCATAACCCGAGAATGAAATTGGCAGAATCGCAAATCTCATCATGGACCAAACCATATCTAACAAGGTTCGATTCCTCCTCTTAGACATACTATTATGCTGTGGTGTTCCAGGTGGGATCCTTTGTGAGAGAATTTCATTCTCTCCTAAATATGTCAAAAACTCATTTGAAAGATATTCACCTCCTCAATTTGACCGAAGAGTTTTAATACTTATTTCAAATTATTTTTTAATCTTATTTCAATATTGTTTGAATATTTCAAATGAGTCAGATTTACTCTTCATAAGATAAACGTACTCATACCTCGATAGGTCCTCAGTAAACATAATGAAGTAGTAATATCTGCCTCTAGCACATGTATTCATAGGCTCACATATATCAGTATGTACTAGACCCAGAAGCTCAGTGGCCCATTCATCCTTTTCAATAAAAGGTGATTTGATCATTTTACCAAGAAGACAGGACTCATAGGTATTCAATGATTCATAATCATCGATGTCAAGGATATTCTTCTTGACTAACCTGTTCATCCTATTCTTGTTTATATGACCAACCCTACAGTGCCAAAGATAGATATCGGTAACATTATCTAGTTTTGGACATTTATTAGATGTGTACATTATACTAATAGGTTGTGATAAAATATAAATATCATTTCTAAATTATCCTCACATTACTGTAACATTATTCATAATAATATCATAATAATTTTTTTTATTGATAAACAATAACCATCTTAGGTCAAAAGCCCAACATATATTATGTTCATCATAAAAGATGGACAATAATGACAGTCATTTAAAATGACATTATTATTTTTAAAAACAAGCTGAAGAGTTTCTAATGCTAGGACTAGAACTTTACTTTCATCCCCAACATTAAGAAATCTATCATCATTCTCAAACTTTCTATCAATTTGAAATCCATGCAATGAATTGCATATGTGAATTGGACTCCTGGTATCTAATACCCAGATAGATGTATCACAAATAAAAAAATTATAAGATGTTATTATATAACAACCTTGACCAGCAATCACTTGCTGATTTCTTCTGTTCAGCCTATTCGAGTCAAGAGGATCATTCCTTTTTGGGTCTACTTGATTAGGGTCGACACTAGACCTCTCGTTCTTAGATCCTAAATGCTTGCTACTGTCCAACAGTGAATGGAGCAGACTTACACAAGCCATTCTATTTATCTGAAAGAAAAATATGAAACTTTATTAGTACTCGAATTATTTAACCCTAAAAACTTGGACTTTAGTCTAAAGGTCCTCCGACTATTTTTAAACGAATTGGTAGCCTCTACCTCCAATTCGAGAAATTACATTAACTCCTTAGTGGGTACTGAAATTCACATAGACTACAGACGGGCCTGAGGAAAGCTCTGACCAACCCGTATGCATCTACAGGAAGGTTCATAATTAATTTTTTTAAAAATAATTTTTAGTATTTAGATTTTGCTCCAGAAATCAATTTATGGTAGGCTATGGCCTCTACTGAAAAAGTCTAGCTAGGTCCAACCATTAACATGATTGAGTTCCGTGCATCAAACCAATAATAACTAGGCTCAAGGAAAGCTTTGGCCAACCTGATCACCATTAAAAGAGTGCGACCTAATCATCATATGATGGATAGTAATTCTAATATCCAGATGAACACAAGGTGTAAGGCACCTCCAATGTTCATCTAAAAAATTGGACTCATTACTATTCACTTTAATGGAAGGCTATGACTCAATTATCCCCATAATTTTATTATTTTAAGGATCTAATAATTTAGAAGATTTAGGTTATTTGTGATTTAAGGATAGAATGAATATGGACCAAATTACTCCCACTGACTTTGCTGTTGAATCCTCCCACTGACTTTACCAAGTCAATTGGTTAGGACTAGAATCAATTTTGATCCATGGGCACCTAATTCAGTTTTACTAATTGAAATCAGTCAAACTAATTTCTGGTGACATGGGTCAGCTCGAATCACCAAATGATCTAATCAAATCTTAATCGACCATGTCGGTCAGGTAAGTGAGATTAGTGGAAGAGATATGCCATTAACTCATCAAAAATCGAATTAGTACGAGTAGCTCCCAATTAAAATTGGTCTTGACCGCCAAACTTACCTTAGATACTAACCAGTTAATTATGTTTAATCTGATTGACCCAATAATTATGGGCTCAACCGCGTAGCCATAAATCAAGTCCATCTTGATTTTTGTTGAAGATATGGACTCATCCAACTATAACTATTGAAGTTAATTCTAGAGAACCAACCTAATCTAAGTCAATACTTGATTAGATGTGATCAATTACTCTAAATTAGTCTATTCTTTAACTATCCTTAAGTCTAATCCAATTAATGGACCTAATTTATCTAATTCTTTAACCCACATTTTTATGATTCATGATTTAGGATCTTTAATTCATACTTCTAGACCCTAATTCAACATACTTAATTCTTAATTAAGTTTTTAGACTGACGGTTGGGGTTTGGCATTTCAAAAATATTTTTTAAAATTTTAAAAGGTTTAACAAAACTTAGCACTGTTCACCAAATGGATTGACCTATTTCAAAAATTGGATCGGCTCATTTCACAAACAGTACTAGTTATAGATTTTAATCTAAATCTATGTATAATATATAAAAAATCATAAATCAAATTAGATCTAATCTAAACTCTTATTCATGATTAAAATTTAGATCAAAATAATACAATCAAATCATAAAAATTATTAGATCAAATCTAAAATTTTATGATTTAATGATCTAGATCAGCACGTACTAGGACAACCTACACTGTAGGGCTAAATCCTATAGCAGGACAACCTACAGTTCATGAGATCATGTTATTTTATTTTCAGATCTAAAAAATTAGATTATTATTTAGATCTAATCTAAAAAATAATCTAAACATATATATAGATCACATTAAATAACCTGCATGCTCTGATACCATTGCTAGAAAGCATGCAAGATTTCTAGCTCTACTTTTGAAACTTTTTCAAAAATTAATTATAGCAAAAATAAAAATTAATCTAATTATTTTATAAAAGCTATAGATATGATCTATAAATTCTACAATATCAGAATCTAATATGATATATATATATATATATATATATATATATATATATATATATATATGCATGCAATTAAATATGAAAATAAGAATAATGAATAGTAAAATATTTTTACTATACTACGTGTTCAGAGCACGTTATCCTACGTGGGTAGATAATCTCCACAATCGAGTCACCACCGATGTAAACACCAAGTAGATTTGATTGTTGCAACATAGCTACACACGCATCTAACCTCCACGGACATACAAGGTTCTGATCCCGATCAGCTCCTTCCGAGTGCTAGCTTGATGAAGAACGCTCCTGACAGTTAGATCTGATCGAATAATTTTGATCTACCTCCATAAAAATTTTGGATGCTCCAAATTAGTAGGATGGGCAGAAGAGAGAATGAGGAAGTACTCAAAAAAATCTCACAAAGATCTGAGCAAAATCAAAATACAAACCCTAGATCAAGATCTAGGGCAGCATAACACTTAAACCCTGGTGCCTAATTCTCTCTCCCAATTTTTCTTCTCAAATTTTTTTTTCTTATTTTTTTCAGGCTATGGAAGGGCTCATGAACTAGAGGAGAGGAGTCTCAAAAAAAATCTAGCCTAGAAAAAATTTTAGAAATTTTATAGAGGGTGCACAAGTCAAGGTGGCATGTGGAAGAGTTGGGATAAAGTGGTTTGCTATTTGAATTCAAATTGCAATCAGATCAAACGCATCCATTTAGGACATGAGAAGGGAGGGTGCAAGCCTTTTTTGTATGAAAAATAATTCATGAGAACATCTTTATCGTGGAGAAAAAAATGGCGCAAAGAGGGTGAGGTGGCACATGGAAGATTAGGTCAAACTAGTCTTAAAATCTCTCATCCAATGAACCAACCCAATCCAAATTGGTTAGGTCCAATTAGATCAGATTAAATCCAACTAATTTTAGCTCAATTAGGTTTATTTAAATTTTAATTAAATTAAAAATTAATTAAGCCCAATCCCTGATTAAATTAGGGATCAAACTTCCTCGGTGATTAGGTCATCACATAACCTAATCGGATCAAATCCAACTGAATCTAATTCAATTGAACTTGATCCAAAAATAATTACTCAATAAAATTGAGTTAATTAATCATTAAATTACTAATTAAATTTTTTATAAATATAGAGTTCAAATCTAGTAGATATCTGGACAACAGAGTTCCATCAAAATGAAACTCTTGATCGAAGAGTCTCAAACCAGTGGGACTCTTGATCCTGATATCCAAAATGAGCGAAACTTGTGATCACAAAGTCTAAACTTTGAATCATAAAGTTTCAAACAAGTAGGACTCAGAGTTCCAAAGTAGTAGAACTCTGATCGAAGAGTCCCAATCTAGTGAGACTCTTGATCATAGAGTCCCAAACAATGAGGACTCAGAGTCCTAATGTAGTAAGACTCTCGGTCGAAGAGTCCCAGTTTAGTGGGATTCTTGATCATAGAGTCCCAGTCCACTAGGACTCCTGATCATAGAGTCCCAGACAACCAGGACTTAGAGTCCCAATGTAGTAAGACTCTCGATCGAAGAGTCTCAGTCCAGTGGGACTCTTGACAATAGAGTTCTGGTCTAGTGGAACTCTTCACTAGCCATCAGATCAGGTAAGAACCTTCAGTGTGTGTAACCCCGTAAGTTCAAATCTAAGCCAGTAGCATAAGAACCACATCCTGTACTAATCGAAGTGACTATCTAGTAATGGTATCCGATGCCTAGATTGGTCAAATAGTCGCAATCGCAACATTCAGAACCTATGTGAATATGGTTACCACATAATTCATCTCTTTGACCTCTGTATATAGGATAACTTAGAGTTAAGCTATCAATCCTAATAAGTACATCCAAATCATATTTCAAAGCAATTACTCCTATGACCCTTCACTAAGACTACCCTGGCAAAAGATTTGCTAAATTGAAACATAATTAAACATAACACCCGAAATTAGGAGTAGTCAATCCCATCTTGATACATGCAATGACTCCTCAAGTACTTGACTGTGCTTAAAAATCTTCCGTCACTGAATTAAAAATTTAGATAGTTCGACACCAAAGCATAGTGAGTTGCTTGAAAGTTACCTTGGTAATCTCAGATCGGAGGAACATTTATATCCATATTTCATTAGAGCAAATCTTGACAATAGAAAAGCTCTAAAGTTGGTCATGTTCAGTGCAGATGTACCCCTACATCTCACCTGCATGTCATATTAGTGTCTCCACACTCCTTGATTAAGAGGACAACCAACACATATAGCACACAATGACTTACACTCAATAAATGGTATCATCCTTGGTAACAATATATCATTTGATCATGAACAAGTTTAAGGACTAAACGATAAATTTTTCTTTATCGAGTCTAAATAGTTCTAAGAACTTCATCACAGAAAAATTCATTATAGAAAGATGTACAAGAGTGATGAAATGCCAAAATAATAATTTTATTTATTTAAAATTTAAGTATAAATTACATTCAACTCAATTATCTACAACCTAAATGATTGGCTTTAGGATACATTTTTCAATAGATGATTTATCTTGAATTTTGAACTTAAAGGCAAGTGGTTGGAGGTTGAAACCAATCCAACCTTATCCATTCCCCACGCCTCTTATATTTTTATCACACTTTTTCATAGAAAAATTTCAGTGGGCGCAGAAGGAGACTCCTTTTGCTTGTTACCCACTTGGTGGGGTGCTGGAAATGGATAAAACATCCACTTGAATTTTGAATTCAAGTGGATTGTTAAAACCTCTCAACCTCCATCTCTTTATCTGATCCACATGCAAAAGCCATCGAAAGTCGCCGATTTAAAATAGGATTTTTTGTGGGCGTGCGTGGGTGTGCATGAGATATCTAAGAGGGGCATGGAGGATTTCTTAGAAAGAGAAAAATAGTGAAGGACGATCATCTTTGGGTGAGAGAAATTTCTATGAGAGAGAAAGGTTCTCTTGTGCTAACACTTTCCACTCACGCCACATTTTCTGATTTTTATCTCTTTGCTCATCCATTTAAAAATAGTTTTAGAGTGGGTGTATGGCAGGAGAGAGTCTCTTATATCCATAAAAAATTATTTCATAAAAAAAAGCCCCAAAAAGAGGACGTGAGAGCATTTCCCGATGTCAAGGTTTTTGTGTGTGCAAAACCCTAGAGTTGAAACACAGGGTTTGGGTGGAGAGATTGAGCATTGTGAGTGACTCAGAATTTGAGTGAAGAGATTGAGCACTGTAAGTGCCCAATCACCACCAAACTTGACACACCATCTTGTCATCCTCTGAAGCAAATCCTTTGATTTTCTAGAGTGTCCAGAAGATTGGAAAGAAGGTCGTCAATCAGATCGATGAAGATCAATCATTGAAGGCCTTGACGAGGAGCTAGCATTCTGATGGAGCTGGTCAGGACCAGAAGCTCCGTATGGACTATCCGTAGAGACCAGATGAGTGTGTGGCTACAGCACGATGCGAGGGATCCTTTCGGTAGATTTGGATCGTGAAGATCATCTACCCGTGCACTAGTATTGTATTATGAACACAAGTCGATCAGTGAATATGATTTACTGATCGATTGTATTTAAATTTTTTAATACATATTAGCATGTCTAGATCCTGAGTAGGATTTTATGATTTGATCATAGCATGCGTAGAATTAATAGTAAATTAATTTTGCTTCCGTTGAAAATTTTATTTGAAAAAGTTTTGAAAATGCATGCTTTAAATTTGCTCGATTTCCAATAATGGTATCAGAGCAAGGGTTACTGGACATGTTTATATGTTAATTAAAAAATTAAATACTTACATATCAGATATATTTTGATTTAGATAACTTAATAATCGAAGATGAATGAGCCACCAAGCCATCCAATCATAAGGGATAAGTATGGTTTAAAGGTCATCTCCTCCCATTCAATAAGGATTCCTTATGGTGGTAGGAAGCCACCATGAACTCATTCATTAAGATGAACAGTAAAAAATTTTTTATTATTGAAATAGTTTCAATCTAATAATTAAACATAAATATATTAGATTAGATCTAAATAGATTCATAGTTTAATTATGTTTTATTTTTTGTTATGAAATTAGCAATAGATTGCTGTTTATGAAATGAGTTGATCCATTTTTGAAATGAGTCAACCCATTTAGTGAATAAAAAATAAAAATCTTTTAAAATTTAAAAATTATTTTAAAAATATCGAATCTTGATCCATCAGTTCAAAAACTTAATAAAAGAATTAAGTATTGTCTATAAGGATCTAGAATTGTGAATTAAAGATTCTAAGATAAAATCATAAAATTATGGATTAAAGGGTTAGATGAATTAGGTCTATTAATTAGGTTAGACCTAAGGTTAGTTAAAGAATGGACTAAATTAGAAAAATTGATCAAATCTAACTAAATATTGAATTAGATTAGATCAAGAACTCTCTAGATCCAACTTCAATAGTTGTAGCTGGACGAGTTCATGTCTTTAACAAAGACCATGGACTTTATTCATGGCTACACGATCGAGCCCATAATTACTAGGTTGATCAGATTGAATCTAATTAACTGATTGATATCTAAGATAAGTTTGGCAGTCAAGACTAGTAGTTTTTAATTAGGAGCTAATTGCATTGATTCGATTTTTGACGAGTTAATAGCATATCCCTTCCATTGATCTCACTTACCTGGCCAACACGGTCGATTAGGATTTGATTAGATCACTTGGTGATTCGAGTTGATCCATATCACTATGAATCAGTTTGACTGATTTCAATCAGTAAGACTGAATTAGGTGTCCATGGATCGAAATTGATCCTAGTCCTAATCTATTGACATAGTAAAGTCAGTGTGAGGATTTGACTTGGTGAAGTCATTGGGAGAAAATTGGTCCGTGTCTTTTCTATCCTTAAATCACATATAACCTAAATCCTCTAAATTATTAAATTCTTAAAATGATTAAATTATGGGGATAACCAAATCATAGCCTTTCATTAAGGTACGTAAATAGTAATGAGTCCAATTTTTTAGGTAGACATTGGAGGTGCCCTACATATGATGTTTATCTGGATATTGGAATTACTATCCATCATATGATGATTAGATCGTACTCTGTTAATGGTGATTAGATTAACCAAAGCTTTTCTTGGGCTTGGTCTTCATTGGTTTGATGCATTGAACTCAATCATGTTAATGGTTGGACCTAACCAGATCTTTTCAATGGAGGCCATAGCCTATTGAATTGATTTCTGAGGTGAAATCTAATTACTAAAAATTATTTGAAAAAATAATTGATGGTGAACCTACCTGTAAATGCACATGGATTAGCCAGAGCTTTGCTCGAGACCGTTTGTAGTCTATGTGAATTCTAGTACCTACTAAGGAGTTAGTGTAATTCCTCGAATTTGAGGTAGAGGCTACTAATTTATTAAAATAGTAGGAGAACCTTTAGACTAAAGTTCAAGTTTTTAGGGTTAATTAATTCAAGTACTAATAAGATTTCATGTTTTTCTTTCAGATAAATAAAATGGCTAGTGTAAGTCCACTCCATTCACTATTAGATAGTGACAAGCTTTTAGGACCTAATTACGAGAAGTCTAGTGTTGATCCTAATCAGATAGATATGAAGAAAAATTATCCTCTTGACCCGAGTAGGCTGAATAAAAGAAATCAGCAAATGATTGCTAGATAAGGTTGTTATATGATAACACATTGCAATTTTTCAGTTTGTGATGCATCTACTTAGATATTAGATATTGGGAGTCCAGTTCACATATGCAATTCACCGCATGAACTTCAAATTGGTAGAAAATTTGAGAACGATGATAGTTTTCTTAATGTTGGGAATGGAAGTAAAGTTTCAGTCCTAGCATTAAAAATTCTTGAGCTTATTTTCAAAATTAATAGTATCATTTTAAATGATTGTCACTATTATCCATCTTTTATGATGAACATATTATCTATTGGACTTTTAGCCCAAGATGGTTATTATTTATTAATAAAAAAAATTATTATGATATTATTATAAATAATATTACAGTAATGTAAGAATAATTAAGAAATGATATTTATATATTATCATAGTCTATTAGTATAATATATACTTTAAATAAATATTCGAAACTAGATAATGTCACCGATGCCTATCATTGATGCTATAGACTTGGTCATATAAATAAGAATAGGATCAACAGGTTAGTCAGGGAGTATATCCATGACATCGATGATTATAAATCATTAACTACCTATATGAGTCTTGCCTTCTTGGTAAAATAACAAAATCACCTTTTACTAGAAATAGTGAATGGGCCACTGAGCTTCTGGATCTAGTACATATTGATGTATGTAGATCTATAAACACATATACTAAAGGTGGGTTCTACTATTTTATTACATTTACTGACAACCTATCTAGATATGGATACGTCTATCTTATAAAGAGTAAATCAGATTCATTTAAAATATTCAAACGATATCGAAATAAGGTAGAAAAATAACTTAGAAAAAATATTAAACTCTTTGATCAGACCAAGAAGGTGAATACCTTTTTAATGATTTTTGGACATATCTAGAAGAGAATGAGACACTCTCACAATGAACTCCTCTTGGAACACCATAGCATAATAGTGTATCCGAAAGGAGGAATCGAATCTTGTTGGACATGATTCGATTCATGATGGAATTTACAAGTCTGCCCATTTCTTTCTAGGAGTATGCACTTGAGACTGATTATTTTGTTTTGAATAATCACTACAAGAAAGCTGAGATACACCCACATGAAAAATACATTGATAAAGACTTAAAAAATATGGGGATATGTCTACACCCATGTTGGTATACACGTTTGCTTAAATATGGGTATGTTTTGTATGGGTATAGCTTATACTCACGTTATTTCTTTCCATATGTATATCCTCTATTTTATCCACAAAACATCTAACGTAGGTGAGAGTGTATACATGCGTATAGACCTAGTATACATCCTCCTTTATTAAACGTAGGTAATTAAATACATATGAATCAGAATTCATGAGTTACTAAAATGTGGGTATAAATGAATCTCTAATATCAATAATAAAACATGGGTATATAATCAAGTTCTAGACATTATTGCCCTATCTAATTTCAAAATATGGATCATTTATAATAATAAATAAAAATATAAATGGTGCATTCGTAACTTATTTAAGCATCCTGTACCATTAAATAATATATAAAAACTAGTAGCTTCAAAGAGATGAAATAACTATAAATAAAAAATAATCTTTACTAATATATTAAAGAGAAATGAATATATAGAGTGGTAGTCTCAAAAAAAGTCCCAATTATCTATTTAGTTTCATCAAAATCTAAAGAATAAGACCATACACCATCAAATTTTTGAATATAAAAAAAAGTAAACATTATAACTCAAAACATAAAATAAACAAGTTCCAGCTAATCTCCTGCATTTTATACATAAGTTCTAATGTTTACAATGGAGCATAAGGCTCAATTTTATAAACAATGGAGCATAAGGCTCAATTGTATAAGAAATAAAAACCTCACAAAATACATTTCCTAAACTCTTGCTCCTAAAAAGATAAATACAGGATAGAGTAAGAATCTAAGTATTATATATATAAATTCTAACTTTATAAATCAATTTTGTACCTTCAAGTTATATTGACTAGCAGGGGGCAATATAAGCGATTTTGCCCAAGGAACCCGGAGAAAGTGCAACATGATTTTGCATTAAAGTGTTTTAAAAAATAGTCTGCATAGTAAATAATCAATATCACATATCTATATGGAACTAGAATAGAGAGAGTTAAAAGTTTTTCAAATATCAATTAAAAGAGTATCCATCATAAAATTTTAAAAAGAAAAAGGTTGTCCAATGTTGCATAACGCACAGTATATACATCCCCGCGAGTAAGAAGATCTCCGGTAGCTGTTCTAAAGAAGAAAAAAGGAGTGTGCTGTTAGGTAATCATTTATTAAAACTGAATTGCATGATAGTTGAACCACATTAGGCATCTAAAACATTATGTTGTAATAAGTGAATCATCTCAACCAACAACAACAAGCTACAAGACATACAAAGAGCCTAATAGTTTTTGAAACACATGAAATTGAGGTACATGGCCAATTGCCCGTTGCACCATATCGCTCAAAAATAAACAAGTCTCATCAATGCAACCTGCTAATTAAGCAAAAACATGCAAATTATTAGGGCTGAACAGGATCAGATTTGATCGAATTGAGAGAAAAATTTTATCTAATCGAATCCAATTGGATTGAAAAAAATTCAATCCACCGCCGATCATTTATCATGCATAAATCATTTGAAATCGAAGCGAGCAGTTTATCCTAAGTTTGGATGGATTGTGTCGATTTGAACTTCAATATTGATCCAATGTTGATTTGAAATATAAACTTATTTATATTTTTTTATTAATTTAATACAAAAAAGGCCTAAACCTAACAAATTTTGGGCTTATTTTTGAATCTGTACAAAATTGTCTCAAATTGATGTGCTTCCATCAACAATTCAACAATAATATTTTCATGAATCCAAAATGATATGTTCACATAGCTCAAAAATTACAACCCTGTATAATTTATAAGTTCCATACCTGTAAATCAATTTTGCATACTAGCTGGACATAAATTAAAAAATTAAACATCACAAACCAATAAACCATACAACTTATATAGAAACTAGGATATAATAATTTCATAACATCCATACAAAACATGTTTAAATTGTCAATTTTCAATACTCTTAATCTGTATTAAATCTGTATCAAATCAGTAAATCAACCATAGTTCCCATTTCCTAAATCTATACTAGATCAGTACCCAAAAAATAAACCTCCCTAAACTTAATTACAAGACTAACTGAACCTGTAGCAGAGAGTTTACTTACAAAATGAATCAAGGCACCTTGCAAACAAAAAAGGTACCTTACTGCAACTGTACCATAGATTAAGATTACTTACAAAATGAATAAAGGCACCTTAACAACCAAGAAAGAAGACACCTTTGCATTGACGGAACCTATGTCAGATTGTTAATCAACAGCCATAGGTTGTTGGTCACCCTCATTACCTGCACTTTCACTTAGACCACTTCCACCTATAACTGCACCACCATTTCCACTTGCAAGTTCTAGAAACTCGTAAGAAAAACAATGTATCAGTTCACAATGCTCATTTAAATACATAATATAATTACATATAAAGATAAAACCAGTATTTGTAAACTTTTGCAATAACAAATAAAGGATTTACCTGCCTCAATCTTCTCATATTGTTCAAGGTTTTCAATGAATTCACGATCCTGAAATCCAAATATTGTGGATCTTAGCCAATTTTGTATGCAAATGAGTGCCTCAGTCATCTTAGGAGATAGTGAACTTCTAAAATTATCTAACACTCTACCGCTAGTGCTGAAAACCGACTCAGAAGCCACTATTGATACTGGCACAGCTAGGACATCACGTGCCATCTTGGAAAGAACATGGAACCTAGAGCAATTTGATTTCCACCAGCCCAATACATCAAAGTCATCATCTGACCATCTACACAATGCTCCAATGATTATCTTTCTAGCTCATTTTTTGACTCAATGCTTAAACTTTCCTTTAAATGTGATCTGAATGCTTCAGTCCTTGCTCTATCAGCAGCTTTCTCTGTTTCAAGTTATTTATAGCTTCCAGTCCTTGTGATGATTGAGTATCTTCACTTGAACCACCCACTTTCTCATATGCTTTAGAATACCATTCATACAGCCCAGTCAATTGGCTTTTCACTCTTGCAGTCGTATCTTTACCCAAAGTTGGACCATAAATATCAGCAATACCTAGGGTCAAGTATATTTGCAATGAACAAAATGGATTTATATTTTCAACTTTTCCCCAGAACTTATCATACTTCCTCTTCATATCAATGGCCATCAAACCCAATAGAGAATCCAGATCACAACTCCATTTCTTTATCACACTTTGAACTAAAGCTAGCTGATGAAAAGCACCATTTGAAGTACATACAAGGAACCAGAGAAGGCTAAAGTGACATTATAGAAAATTTTAAGAAATGTGACAAACACCCTAACATTGTCCCAGTCTTGATTATTTGGAGGACCCACATTTTTGTCATCATCAACACCTTCAAAATATACCAGATAATCAGTGTCTTCATCTTCTAACCTATCAAATGCTTTCTAAAACTTTTCTGCAGCTTCTAGCATTAAGTTGAGTTCATGTTGACCCCAGGTATGATTTTGATATATAACAAAATATTTGAGTCTATTTTGGATACTAATATTTTGGTTGAAGTATTTAAGACAAAGTTCAAGAAGACAGGAACCCATCTCAATAAAGCTCCATATTTTTGATCGAAGAACCAAGAAAGAAGAGCAAAAGAGATCAAGCCAAATGTATTTCAAAGAGTATTGGATCAAGAATGAACAAAAGAAAAGTTTAGAGTTGAATCCAACAAAGTTTCAGCAATTGGTACAGTGAGAAGTCAATCAGGGGTCGACTCATGGAGGAGTCGACTTATGAAAAGTGGAAGTCGACTCTCGACTCAGTAAAGACGCCAATCCAAAAACAGAACGTTATATACTTCACCCTGCAACTGAAGTTGACTCACGAAATCCGGAAGCCGACTTCGGCATGCAGAACTGGCACGGGACAGAAATATAGAAGATCAAACTTTTCACCTTGCAGCTAGAGTCGACTCAAGGATTTGGGGAGTCGACTCCCGAGTTTCTGATAGCCCCAACGACTAGTTTTCAAAATTGCCCAGATTCCATTTTTCACCATCTAAACGGGCTTTTCTGATGTTCCAACGGCTATAAATCCATTTTTGGACTTTCCAGCTTAGATTAGAAGGCTTCTAAAGTCAGATTGAGGCTGGAAAACTCAATATATAAAAGCAAGAAAGTGGAAAACATCAGCAACTTTAAAAAAATCTGTATAGACCAAACAGTGAGTATTCAAGAGCCTTCACTGCTGTTCAACCACTCATCCAACTGTGCAATCAAGGCATTCTCAAGAGAAGGAAGCATTTATTGCTAAAGCCCTCCAACCACTCATCTTGTGCATTAAAGCTTCAAATCTACTCTTCAAAGGAGTTTGTTTTTAATTTTAAATTTCTGCAATTTTGAAATCATTATATTTCAAGTTTCAAAGGACTGAAACTTGGGGGATAGACTCATCCAAGCCTTGAATTGGATTTGTACTTGGGGTTAGGTTTTGGTTGGTTAGCTCACAAAATAATCTTGTTGTAATCAACTGAGTTTTGATTGTGAGTTCGGTGAAAATAATCTTGCTGTAATCTTGGAGATTATAGTGGAATTCTGAAGTGAAGTGCTTGAGGAGTGGACGTACGTGTTGGGTTTGACACCGAATCACTATAAAAACTTTGTGGCTTTGCGTGTGTGATTATTTTCTTTAGTTGCTATTATTTTCTACATATTTAAATCACTGCATTTCCAGCATATCAATATTCAAATTCTGCATAAACACTTAGTAATCCAAAAAACTTTTGAAAAACCCAATTCACCACCCCTCTTGGGTTATTCTTCTGGGCAACAAGTGGTATCAAAGCAGATGCTCTCATATTATTTATGTTCATTTGATTTAGAGTAATCAATTAAAATGATAACCCAATTGAATGCTCCCTAATATAGGCCTCCTTTATTTAATGGTTCTAACTACACATATTGGAAGGTATGCATGCGCATATTCATTCAAGCACTTGATTATGACCTATGGAGTATCATAATCAATGGACCACATACACCCATAATTAGCATTGAAGGTAATATAATCCCTAAACCTGAAAGAGAATGGGATGAAAATGATAAGAAGTTGGCTCAATTGAACGCTAAAGCAATGAATGTGCTTTATTGATCACTTGATGCCAATTAATTCAATCGGATTTCTACTTATATTTTAGCCAAAGAAATATGAGATAGACTTGAAGTTACCCATGAGAGTACCAATTAAGCAAAGGAATCCAAAATAAATATGTTAGTGCATAAGTATGAACTTTTCAAAATGGAATCAACTGAAAGCATTACCAAAATGTTTACTCGATTTACTGATATTATAAATGGACTTAAAAGCTTAGAAAAATCATACACTAATAGTGAACTTATGAGAAAAATCCTTAGGTCTCTTCTTCGAGCTTGGAAGGAAAAGGTGACGACTATGCAAGAAGCTAAGAACCTCAACACCTTGCCCCGTGAAGAGCTTCTTGGTTCTCTCATGACACATGAGTTAACCATGAAACAAAACATGGAGGATGAAGTCAAGAAAAAAAAATTTGTGGTCCTCAAGTCGATAGCAAAGGAAGAAGATGAAGAAAGTGAAGATTCCGAGGAAGGAGATGATGATGAAGAAATGGCTCTCCTAATCAGAAAATTTAAAAGATTTATAAGGAAGAAAAGACCAAACTTTAAGAGAAGACCCTTCTCCAAAGGTGAAGCTAGTAAGGATCGAAAAAAAGACAAAGACAAGGAGCAGCCTACATGTTTTGAATGCAAGAAATCGGATCATTTCAAGATAGATTGCCCTCTATTGAAGAAGTCCTCCAAGAAAGTAAAGAAGAAAGCAATGATGGTAACATGGAGTGATAGTGAAGATTCAAGTTCAGATGACGAGGGATAAGAAATAGTTAATTTTTGTCTCATGGCTCAAGAGGATAAGATAACACTTGATACTTAATTTAAATTTTTATTTGATGAATTACAAGAAGCATTTTATGAATTGTATGATCTTAAAAAGTTAACCCTGAAAAATAAAAATCTGAAATCAATCAATCAAAATCTAATAAAGGAAAAAGAGATTATTGAGAGAAAAAGAGCTTATTTCTGCAGAAAACTAGAACCTAAAGAAAGAACTTAAAAAATATAAACACATAGTTGATAAGTTTACATTAAGTTATGAAAGACTACAGTTATTACTTAATAATCAAAAAGCTATCTTTAACAAAGCAGGAATTGGCTTTAGAACTCAAAAGAAACAAAAAATTCTAAAGAACTTTGTAAATGATACATCTTCGACTTCACAAAAATCAATCTATTTTTGCTGTGAAAAAATGGGACACAAATCCTATGTTTGTAATTTCAGAAAAATAAAGAACAGTCCAAATATTAAGAAAGTGTGGGTTCCCAAAGGAACCATGGTCACTAATCATAAAGGATCCAAGATGACTGTGAGGATTTGTGGTGCTTCCAAGCCTTGGGAGGCCACGGGAGGAGTCAAGGTGTTGGCTCCGGAGATTCCAAGGGTTTGGTTGGTGCTTCGGAGACCTGGGACACAAGGTGAAGCAAGGAATCAAAGCCGGAGAATCAAGACTGCAAAAAGAAGATTTTCTGTAGGTTAGCCGGCTCAGTCCAAAACTAGATCGGCTAAGTCACAGAGCACTGGCAAAATAGAGAACTGCGCGTTCGGGACTGCTGCCACGACATAGGACTGGATCGGCTCAGTTTCAGACTGAGCCGACCCAGTGGTACGCGGGCAGAGTTATGCGAGGATCTGTTTTGGGTTAGGGTCTGGGATGATCCTAAGGGTCTTAGGGCCTCGTTTGAGAGGTCTTAAGGAGCTAATTCATGTATAGGTCGGATCTAGATCCAGAGGATGAGAGTATGGGAGACATGGGTGTACATGGGCTCGGTGAGTGCTTTCATGTATTGGGTTAGCCAGGGAGTTTTTTGGTCGGGCCTAATGGCTATGTATAAATACATAGGTTGTATTAAAGTTTTCAAGGTTGGAATCAATACAGACCTTTTCTCCCTCAACTCTCTTCTTCTCTTCTCTCTAGTGTTGCCGCCCTAGGGTTCTTGAAGAAGCTCTAGAGAAGAGGGCATCACTCTCAAGCCCAAGGAGGGAGGCTCCCATTCATAGATCCAGGTGGAGGATCGATGGTGTGCTGCCTATAAAGAACGTCACAAATTCCTTCAGGTCCGTGCTAAAGATCAAAAGCTTCCGCAACATAGTATCGGGGTGCTTTGTGATGTCAAGGATGATTGGCCGTTCGAGCGATATCATGGATCTACAATTTGGTATCAGAGCTAGGTGATGCCTCGAACGTTGTGGATGACAATATGATATCAGAGCTAAGTTTCAGAGCCTGATGGTGCATGGAAGGAAAGGAGACGTACAAAGTGAAATCAGAAATTTGCATAAGGATTCCACGGTATGTCTCAAATCTACCTTGTTATTGCTGTGGTTTGACCAACCGGGAGCAGCGGGTTGAAGGTGGAGGTTGAGAGGATTAACGGAAAGGGATTTTCTCGGGGTGGAAGAATTTAGTGCATGATTTGTTGATCGATCTTGGTGGAAAAGCCGGGGTGTATGATGGTTATGTGACAGGCAGGGAGTGCTGGAGTGCTGTAGTAACGCTTCCCTGGAGATGCAGGGCTGAGAGAGTCTCAACGATGCAACAGCCGAGGAAGGTATCTCAGCAGAGAGCATCAGGGTTCTTTAGGAAGATGGACAGTGTAAGGCTGTTGAAGAAAGGTTTTTCAAGGGGTAATGGTCGAAGGAAGACTGAAGAAGCGACTATACGTCCTTCGGTATTTAGAAGGTGGGGAAGTAGTCGAAGATGTATTCAACGGTTCGACCAGAGCATGGATTTGCGAAGCCTTGGAAGTGATGGAGATGGATGATCCATGAAGGTCCAGCAGGTTAGGGCTGGATGGCTGTAGAGCGGCGCAGAGACGAGTCAGGGAGTGCTGCAAGAGTGCTACCCTAAAGGCACAGAGGCTGAGAGAGGCTCGACGGTGCAGCAGCCGAGGAGTGTATCTCAACAGATGGTGCCAGGGGCTTCTCAGGAAGATCGGAAGCAGATCTCAAGGAGAGCCAGGAGGTCTCAAAGAGCGTTAGGAGGTCTCTAGCAGTTGGGAGTATCATGGATCAAATTTCTTCCGCAGAGGCACCAGGGAGAGTCACGGTTTAGGTGGAGGATGGTTCTCCAGGTGCAACTGAAGCGATGGTTGGTGTATGGACAGAAAAGGACTAGGGTGAAATTTTCTAGAGTTCAGTCGCTGGATTCAGAAGAGTTAGATGAGCTCTTGGTTTTGAAAGTGCCCGCGGATTGCGGAGGTATCCGAGACGGCTTTGAAAGGGTCCGCGGAGTGTGGAGGGTTCGAAGGGGTAGCGACAGTGTTCGAGGTACAGCGGCAGGCTCAGCGGTGCAGTGTTGGATGGTTGGCCTCAAGGGACTCAGTGACAGAGTCGGATTCTGCGGCATCAGGTGGACTTCGAATGTAGGTGGAGCTCCAGAGAGATGGCTTCACAATTGGAGAAGAATTTGACTTAAGTTCAGAGCAGAGGGATGCGGGAGGATCGATATCCTAGCACCAGCATCGGAGATGCACAGTTCTAGATGGAGCGGCATGTGCAGGAGGACAGGCGTAGTTCTGAGGAGACCATGTCAGGGTTTGCAGCGAGTGCCAGTACAGGAACACTGGATTCTCCAGGAAAGTCTACGAAAAGTGATGCAGCTGCTAAGCAGAAGGGATCCTACAATTCCAGGGTAGTGCAGAGGTGCAAGCACAGATCTTCAGCAGTGGAGGCGGTCATCCTAAAGGCCTCAAGGGTGCACAACAGCTAAAGAGGATTGGCGGAGACGATGATTGCACAAGGGGCTGTCGGGTGCGTAGGGACAGTGGGATCGTACAGGAGGTCATTGCCGAGGGGTTTGCCAAGGCTTGAGGCACCAAGGTGGAGATTGTGAGGATTTGTGGTGCTCCTAAGCTTTGGAAGGCCACGAGAGGAGTTAGGGTGTTGGCTCTGGAGATTCCAGGGGCTTGGTTGGTGCTTTGGAGACCCAAGACACAAGGTGAAGCAACGAACCAAAGTCGGAGAATCAAGACTGCAGAAAGAAGATTTTCTGTAGGTTAGCCGGCTCAGTCCAAAATTGGATCGGCTAAGTCTCAAAGTACAGACAAAACAAAAAGCTGCGCATTTGGGACTACTGGCACGACATAGGACTGGGTCGACTCAGTCTGAGCCAGCTCGATTTCAGACTGAGCCGACCCAGTGGAACTTAGCCGGCTCAGTGCGTGGGCAGAGTTACGCGACGGTCTATTTTGGACTAGGATCTGGGATGATCCTAGGGATCTTAAGGCCTAATTTGAGAGGTCTTAAGGGGCCTAATTCATGCATGGATCGGGTCTAGATCCAGAGGATGAGAACATGAGAGTCATGGGTGTACATGGGCTCGGTGAGTGCTTTCATGTATTGGGTTGGCTGGGGAGTTTTTTTGTCGAGCCTAATGACTATGTATAAATACATAGGTTATATTAGGATTTTCAAGGTTGGAATCAATACAGACCTTTTCTCCCTTAACTCTCTTCTTCTCTTCTCTCTAGAGTTGCCGCCCTAGGGTTCTTAAAGAAGCCCTAGAGAAGAGGGCGTCTCCCTCAAGCCCAAGGAGGGAGGCGCCCATCACAGATCCAGATGGAAGATCGATGGTGTGCTGCCCATAGAGAACATCACAGATTCCTTCAGGTCTATGCTAAAGATCAGGAGCTTCCGCAACATGATATCGGGGTGCTTGTGATGTCAAGGATGATTGGCGTTTGAGCGATATCATGGATCTACAATTTGGTATCAGAGCTAGGTGATGCCTGGAACATTGTAGATGACAATAGATGACTTGGGTACCTAAAACCCCCACTTGATTTTTGATTGCAGATGTGTCTTGCAGCCGATAGAAAGAAAGAAAAATGGTATCTAGACAGTGGTTGCTCAAGGCACATGATGGGTGAGAAGGGGTATTTTATCACTCTTGAGGCTAAGGAAAGAGGAATTATGACCTTTGGTGATAATGGCAAAGGACACATCATCAATAGTGGTAAAATATGTATTACTTCTTCTACCTTTATAGATAATGTACTTCTAGTAGATGGATTAAAGCATAATTTATTGAGTATTAGTCAACTGTGACAAAGGATTTAAAGTTATTTTTGAATCACTCATGTGCATTGTCACTAATCCTATTGATAATAGCATAGCTCTTATTGGACATAGGCATGGTAATGTATACTTGTAGATTTAGATGACTCTTCCACTAAAGAAGCCAATGTTTAGTTGTAATGAATGCTAAGATTAATGAAAATAGTTAGCTATGGCATCGTAGACTAGGACATGCTAGCATGGATTTAATTTCTAAATTAATCAAAAGGAATCTTGTAAAAGGTTTGCCAAAATTTAATTTTGAAAAAAATAAAATATATGATGCATGTCAATTAGAAAAGCAAACTAGAAGTTCCTTCAAATCAAAAAAATATTGTTTCAACTTCTAGACCCCTTGAAATACTTCACATGAATTTATTTGGACCAACTAGAACCACAAGCCTAGGTGGTAAGAAATATGGACTTATAATTGTTGATGATTTTTCGAGATTCACTTGGGTTTTATTCTTAGCACAAAAGAATGAAGCATTTTCTGCATTTACCAAGTTTTTCAAGAAAGTTTCAAATGAAAAAAATCTCTCTATTGTTTGTAATAGAAGTGATAATGGAACGGAGTTTGAAAACCAACATTTTGAAACTTTTTGTAATGAAATAGGGATTGAACATAATTTTTCTCCTCCTAGTACACCTCAACAAAATGGGGTTGTTGAAAGAAAAAACAGAACCCTAGAGAAAATAGCTCGAACCATGTTGTGTGAAAGCCATCTCCCAAGATATTTTTGGGCTGAAGCTATCAATACAGTATGTTATATTCTTAATAGAGCATTAATAAGGCCGATATTAAAGAAAACCCCTTATGAACTATAGAAAAATAAAAAATCAAATATTAGAAACTTTCATGTTTTCGGTTGTAAATACTTTATTCTAAATAATGACAAAGATAACTTAGGCAAATTTGATGCAAAATCTGATGAAGGCATTTTCTTAGGATATTCCATCTCTAGCAAAGTATATAGGATCTTTAACAAATGTACACTAGTTGTTGAAGAGTTTGTACATGTGGTGTTTGATGAAACTGATAATTTACCACCTAGAAAAGAGGATATGACTGATGATGATGCAGGAATAATTGAGAAAGGAATGAAAAAAGTTACATTCAAGGAGCCAACAACTCAAGTTAACAAAGAATAGAAAGAAGCTGAACCTAAAGATGAAAACTCTGATGATACTCAAGTTCAAAGCCTACCAAAGGAATGGACGTATGCACTTGGCCACCCCAAAGATCAAATTATTGGTGATCCATCACAAGAGGTAAGAACTAATGCATCTTTAAGGAATATCGATAACTATCTAGCTTTTGTATCTCAAATTGAACCTAAAACTATAGAAGAAGCTGAAAATGAACCAAACTGGATAAATACAATAAATAAAGAATTAAATTAGTTTGAAAGAAACAAAGTTTGGACCTTAGTTAACAGACCAAGTGATTATCCACTTATTGGAACTAAATGAATGTTTAGAAATTGTTGGGGATAAATCCTGCTCCCGCCGAAGTCCAGTCTGATGCTTAGCCTAATGTAACTGGTAATCATAGAAGAGCTTCGATCGAGAATTCCTCTCAGAGCCGAACTCCTTCCGAACTTCTCCTTCAGTCGAATTCCTCCAAAAGCCGAACTCCTTCCGAACTTTCCCTTCAGTCGGATTCCTCCAAGAGCCGAACTCCTTCCGAACTTCTCCTTCAGTCGGATTCCTCCAGGGGCCGAACTCCTTCCGGACTTCTCCTTCAGCCGAGCTTCTCCACCGATCGGACTCCTTCTGGACTTCTCCATCAGTCGAACTCCATTCGGATTCCTCTAGCAGATTACTTCCAGATTTCTAGTATTCCTTCCGGATGATCCCCTCTAGCCGTATTTCCTTTAGGAGTCCGAACTCCTCTAGAATTGACATACGTCAAAGCTCTTCACCAACCAATGCCTGCTTCTTCCAAACTTTGACTATTAAATTTCGACGAACGAGCATATTACGACAACGAACACCTCTCTCCGTAACAAACTCCACATGGCTCCGGGCGACTCAGTACCGGACGGCTACGGCTGTCACTATTAATCTGCTATAAGCGATGCCCCTCTCCGTAACAAACCCCACGCGACCCGCTATCGGACGACTACGACTGTCACTATTAGTCTGCTATAGGCGGTGCCCCTCTCCATAACAAACCCCACACGACCTCGAGCGGCCAGCTACCAGACGGCTACAGCTGTCACTATCGGTCTGCTCTGGGCTCCGTCTATAAAATGGACTCTCCAGATACGTTTTCTCTAAGCTCTCTTCTCCTTCCCAAAAACTCTGCTGAATTCTTTCCTGAGCACTCCATTCCTGTTGGCCAGAAGAGCTGACTTGATCGTCGGAGGATCCTGCCGGAGCCACCACCACCAACTCCGGGCGAAACTTTGTTTTGCAAGTCACCTGGCGGCGACCTCTTCTTCCTCAACTCCAGCTCGATCCGGCATCGATCAGATTTCGCACCAACAGGATTGGCGCTAGAAGGAGGGTGCCCTCTATTCCTAAGGTACCCTTGTTCTTAAAGGAGTGCTCAATCGACCTTGTGGATCTTCTTCTTCAAGATTCATCTCCATCCTCTCCCTCAATCCTAAGAAATGCCTCCAAAGAAGGCAACTACCCGGAGATCTACCGCTTCTGCTATCAGATCTGAGCTAGATCCATCCGTTCCTGCTCTAGCGCTGGCGCTTCAACCTCCTCCACCGACGGTCGCGGTAGATCCGGAGCAGTTTAACCTGCTGATGCAACGGATTCAGGGCCTCACTGAAATGGTGCAGACCATGCGGCAGCCCCCGGTGGCGGTTCCGTTAGGAAACCCACCATCGGGATGTCAGAAATTGGTCCCAAGGAAGAGCACTTGGGCTAGCATACCCATCAACCCTGAAAAGAAGAAATAGAGAGCAGAGAATCCTTGTTCGGATTATGATTCTTCTCCGAAAGAGACCTTTCCTATCTACAGCCGGAAGCCTTCCAAGATTTGCGATCGAGATGACGTCCTCGATCAGAAACTGCGGAAGATGGATTGAGGAACTCCGCCACGTCGCCCCGACTCACCATGACGACGTCCGCACCGATCTCCCTTTCTCTCTTCGAATTATGCAAGAGCCCGTTCCATCGAACTTCAAGCTTCCCCAATTTGAAAGCTACGATGGAATCTCTGATCCGGTCGATCACCTGAAGGCCTTCCGGATCATGATGTTGCTCCATGGTGCACCAGACGCCATCTTATGCCGAGCTTTTCCATCTACCTTGAAAGGAGCAGTAAGAAACCGGTACTCGACGTTGAGGCCGGGTACGATCTTCTCCTCTGACCAGATGAGCCATCAGTTTGCGGCTCACTTCGTTAGCAGCCGACGTCCGCACCGAAGTTTGGATTCCCTAATGAATATTATGCAGGAGGGAGAATCTATCCGGGCTTATATCATCCGATTTAATGCTACTACATTGGAGGTCCGAAACCTGGACCAGTCTATTGCAATGGCCGCACTCAAGGGTGGCCTTCAGAAGAATGATTTGCTGTTCTCCCTGGAGTAGTACCCTAGGAACTTTGTTGATCTGTTAGCTCGGACTGAAGAATATGCCCGAGCGGAAGAAGCCTTCAAATTGAAAGATGAGGAAGCCATAGGAGAGCCATAGGCGGGCGAGTCTAATAAACCCGCAGCTAATGGAGGGCCGAATGAAGTTCGGCCACGCTCACGGACTCCCCCCAAGCGCAAGCGAGCCCGAACTCCTCGAGCTCATCGTCAAAGAAGCCCCGACGGAAGGGCACGACGAAATTCTCCCCTCAAAAGGTTTCACAACTACGCCCCCCTCAATGGTCCAAAAATGCAAATATTGATGGAAATCAAGGAGCAACTGCCGAGGCTTGAAAGGATGCGCACTCATCCTGACAAGCGCAATCCTAGTAAATATTGCCTCTACCATCATAACCACGTCCACGATACTGAAGAATACATTCAGCACCAAGACGAGATCGAGGAGCTCATCAGGAGAGGCCGACTGAGTCAATTCCTCAGACGCCGGCTTGAAGCAAGAGAAGATCAGCCGAGGGCACTGCCACAGCCAGAACCACCAAGGAGGGAGGAACAACAAGGAGATCGGCCATCTCTCGACATCATTAATACTATCTCTGGAGGACTTCAACGAGAAGAGGCCAGCGGATCTGAGGGGTCAGTGAAGAGATGGACTGAAGAACCCATAATCTTCACTGAGGTAGATGCATGGGGGGTACAGTTCCCGCATAATGATACGGTTGTAATCTCTTTAAATATAGCAAACTATAATGTACGTCGCATCCTAGTTTATAATGGAAGTTCGATTGACGTCTTGTCTTATGATGCTTTCTCCAAAATGTTGATATCTGATAGTCAGCTTGGACCAATAAACTCTCCCTAGTAGGCTTCGCTGGTGCTGCAGTACCAGTTGAAGGTGTAATAACTCTAGCCATGGCTGCAGGACACTGTCCAAGACAATCTAGAGTGCAGGTGGATTTTCTAGTAGTAAAGGCTCCCTCTGCTTACAATATAATTCTCGGTCGACCTGGTCTAAATGCGCTTCGGACGGGTGGTGTCAACTTATTATTTGAAGATGAAATTTCTGACAAGTTACGGGATCGAAGAGGTCAGGGGAGATCAAGCTCTAGCAAGGCACTGCTACTCAATTGTCCTGCAAAAGGAAGAACGATCCGACTCTTGTCCTGTTGGAGGGCTAGATGTCTGCGATGACCTTGCCGAAGAACAGAGCGAGCCTATAGAAGATCTTATGATCATCCCCCTGAAGGATGAAAATGCAGAGCATACGGTGCAAATTGGCTCAAATCTGAAAGATGAAGTTTGGGACAGCTCATCGCCTTCTTACGGAGGAATACCGACGTCTTCGCCTGAGTTCCGACGGATATGCCTGAGATTGATGGCGAAGTTATGGAACATCAACTGGCCATTGACTCCAAGCATCGACTAGTGAAAGAAAGAGTTCGAGGCCATGCACCACAAAGGCAGAAGATAATAGCAGAAGAAGTCGACAAGCTTCTTAACATCGGATTTATCCAAGAAGTCAGCTACCCGACTTGGATCTCTAACGTGGTCCTGGTCAAGAAAGCCAACGGCAAGTGAAAAATGTGCATCGACTTTAAGAAGCTTAACAAGGCTTGCCCAAAAATAGCTATCCTTTGCCCAGAATCGACCAACTGATGGATGCGACTTCAGGCTACAAGCTCTTCACCTTCATGGACGCCTTCTTTGGCTACAACCAAATTCGGATGGCACCGAAGGACGAAGAGAATACTGCTTTTATTACTAATCATGGTCTTTACTGTTACAGGGTCATACCCTTTAGACTTAAAAATGCAGGCGCGACTTACCAGTGCTTGGTCAATAAAATCTTCAAGGAGCAAATCGACCGCAATATGAAGATTTACGTCGACGGCATGCTGATCAAAAGCCGAGAGATTGTCAATCATGTCGCCGACCTTGAAAAGGCTTTCGATGCGCTCAGAAAATACAAGATGAAGCTGAACCCAACCAAGTGCGCCTTTGGGATAGCCTCAGAAAAATTTTTGGGATTCATGGTCTCAACACGAGGGATCGAGGCCAATCCGAAGAAAATTCGAGCTATCCAGGAGATGACCGCTCCGAAATTCATTAAGAAAGTTCAGCGCCTGACCGGAATGGTAGCATCTTTGAATCGTTTTGTCTTGAGGTCGGCCGAACGCTGCATGCCCTTCTTCCAAATCCTTAGGAAACCGAAAGATTTTCACTGAACTCAGAAATGCCAAAAGACGTTCGACGAGCTCAAGAACTACCTCGACTCGCCCCCTACTAGCCAAACCCAAATCCGGAGAGAAGCTGTTTCTCTACCTCGCGGTCTTCGCTACGATGCTAGCGGTAGTCCTGGTCAAAGAAGAGGCGAAAGTACAATGACCAGTCTACTACATAAGCCGGATCCTAAACGATGCCGAGACCAAGTATATAAAGTTGGAAAAATTAACTTATGCTCTTCTAATTGCAGCAAGAAGACTTTGACCTTACTTCCAAGGACATGCTATAATGCTCCTTACTGACCAGCCGATCAAAGCAATCCTTCATCAAACGGATGCTTCCAGAAGAATTGCAAAATGGACCATTGAATTAACAGAGTTCGACATCAACTACCGACCTCGACCAGCAATCAAGGCTCAGACACTGGCCAACTTCATAGTTGAATGCACCGTTCCAGATGAAGCCAAGCTTGAACAGAGCGAGATCGACATTCCGTAGTTGCAACCGAGTCTCCTCGAAGAAAGTGCCGACCTTCTTGAAGGTTTTTGGGCCCTGTACGTGGATGGTTCGTCCAACTCCACTGGAGCAGGTGCGGGGTTAGTCTTAATCAACCCCGAAGGAGTCGTCGTTGAGTACGCGCTATGCTTTGAATTCCATGCAATTAATAATGGGGCCGAATATGAAGCACTAATCGCCGGGTTAAAAATAGCAAAAGAGTTAAAAATAGATCGGCTTCAAGTCTACAGTAATTTTCAATTGTTAGTCGGCCAAGTTAGTGGCAAGTATGAAGTACGGGAGGAAAGTATGATGAAATACCTCGAAAAAGTGAAGGATTTGACTCCGACCTTCGACAGTTTTGGCATTCGACAGGTTCCGAGGGTAGAAAATGCAAGAGCCAACCTCCTCTCTAAATTGGCCACTTCGACCCCAGCCGGACTGTCCAAAAAAGTATTTTTGGAAACTCTAAAATGCCCAAGCTTAGAAGAATCATAGCTCGTTATGCAAATAGAGCTCAAGCCGAGCTGGATTGACCCGTTAGTTGCCTGTTAGTTGCCTATCTCAAAGGGGAAGTTCTTCCTCGTGATCCGAAAAAAGCTCGAAAACTCAGAAATCAAGCCTTTCGGTACGTTTTGTATAAGGGCAAGTTGTATAAAAGGTTGTATTCACTACCGCTGCTGAGATGTCTCCGACCTTCAGAGGCTGACTTCGCATTATGAAAAGTGCACGAGAAAATTTGTGGAAGTCATGTAGGAGCCAGATCCCTGTCACAAAAACTATTTTGGCAAAGATACTATTGGCCGACCTTGTACCACGATTCTATGGAGTATGTCAAGAAATATGACCGCTGTCAGAGAAATGCAAATATACAAAGATAGCCGGCCTTCGAGCTTACTCCGCTAAGCGCATCTTGGCCATTTGCGCAGTGGGGAATGGATATACTTAGCCCTTTTCCAATGGCATCCGGACAACGAAAGTTCCTCCTGATCGCGATCGACTACTTCACCAAATGGGTCGAAGCAGAACCACTAGCAAAAATTACCGAAGCCAAGGTACAGGACTTCATCTGAAAGTCAATCGTCTGTCGGTTCGATCTGCTCCGAACTCTCATAACAGATAACAGGCAACAGTTCACTGGGACGAGGTTCGCTGAGTTCTGCGAAAATCTAAACACCTCCCATTACTTCACATCGGTAGCTCACTCACAGACAAATGGAGAAACTGAATTGACCAACCGGACCCTGCTGCAAGGCATCAAGACAAGACTCGACAGAACAAGAGGGACCTGGGCGGACGAACTCTACCACGTCCTCTGGGCATACCGAACTACTCAAAGGCTAGCGATCGAGGAAATACCATTCGCCTTGGCCTTTGGAACGAAGGCAGTCATCCCAATCAAGCTTAAGCTCCCATCAACACGGATCATGGCCTTTGATGAGCAGCGTAACTCATAAGACCTCAAAGTCAACCTCGACCTACTGGAAGAAAAAAGAGAGGAAGCCCGGGTTCGGATGGCGGCCTACAGACGAAGGATGGTCCGATACTATAACTCCAGAGTCAGAGGTAAAATGTTCAAAGTGAGGGGACTTAGTGCTTTAACGAGCCACCATCTCTCAGCCTCAGAGTCAAGGAAAGCTTGCCCCAAATTGGGAAGGCCCGTATGAAATAGAAGAGGTCGTCCGACTCGAAACTTATCATCTGAAGGAGCTCAGAGGAATAACACTCCCACGATCTTGGAATTCAAAAAATTTGAGAACGTACTATCAGTAATTTTTCTCCAATAAAACTCCATTTCAATATTATTGTTTCTTGGTGCAAAAACTATGTGATGACAAGAAAGAAGCAATTGAAAGTGGCCATGTTAGGAACAGAAGGAGGACCTCATCCTAACATGATCAAGTCGAAGACCTCCGATTATTGAAGACAAGAGGGGAGAGGCCCATTCAACGGCCCATCTGTACTCCTAGTGCAATGTTAGGAACAGGAGGAGAACCTCATCCTAACATGAGCAAGTCGAAGATCTTCGATTATTTAAGACAGGAGAAGGGAAGAGGCCCATTCAATGATCCATCTGTGCCCCTATTGCCATATTAGAAATAGGAGAACCTCGTCCTAACATGAGCAAGTCGAAGACCTCCGATTATTTAAGACAAAAGGGGAGAAGCCCATTTAATGGCCCATCTGTGCCCCTAGTGCCATGTTAGGAACAGAAAGGGAACCTCGTCCTAACATGAGCAAGTCGAAGACCTCCGATTATTTAAGATGGGAGGGGAGAGGTCCATTCAACAGCCCGTCTATGCCCCTAGTGCCATGTTAGGAACAGGAGGAGAACTTCATCCTAACATAAGCAAGTCGAAGACCTCCGATTATTTAAGACAGGAGGGGAGATGCCCATTCAACGATCCATCCGTGCCCCTATTGCCATGTTAGGAACAGGAGGAGAACCTCATCCTAACATGAGCAAGTCGAAGACCTCCAATTATTTAAGACAGAAGGGGAGAGGCCCATACAACAGCCCTTATGTGCTCCTACAGTCCGTTAGGAATAGGAGGAGAATCTCGTCCTAACGTGAGCAAAGTCGAAGGCCTCGTTCATTTTAAATGAGGTAGGAAAAAGAGGCCCCAACAACGGCCCTTATGTGTCCCTACAGCTCATTAGGAACAGGAGGAAAACCTCATCCTAACGTGAGCAAAGTTGAAGGCCTCGTTTATTTTAGACAAGATGAGAAAAGAGGCCCCGATAATGGCCCTTATGTGCCCCTACAGTTCGTTAGGAATAGGAGAACCTCGTCCTAACATGAGCAAAGTCGAAGGCCTCGTTCATTTTTAGACGAGGTGAGAAGAGAAACCCCGACAACGGTCCTTATGTGCCCCTATAGCCCATTAGGAACAGAAGGAGAATCTCATCCTAACGTGAGTAAAGTCGAAGACCTCATTCATTTTAGACGAGGTGAGAAGAGAGACCCCGACTCGACTGGAGATAAGATCTCTTCCGAACTTCAACTTCATCAGAAGATGGGATCTACTTCAACCTCGGCTGGAGATAAGATCTCCCCCGAGCCTCTACCTCAACAGGAGATAGGATCTCCTTCAACCTTGGCCGGAGATGAGATCTCCCCCGAACTTCAACTTCAACAGGAGATAGGATCTCCTTCAACCTCGACTGGAGATGAGATCTCCCCCGAGCCTCAACCTCAACAGGAGATAAGATCTCCTTCAACCTCAGCCGGAGATGAGATCTTTTCCGAGCTTCAATTTCAACAAGAGAGCTTCAACTTCAACGGGAGATAGGATCTCTCCTGTCGGAGATAAGATCTCCTCTGAGCCTCAACTTCAACGAAAGATAGGATCTCCTTCAACCTCGACCGAAGATAAGATCTCCCTCGAGCTTCAACTTTGACAGGAGATAGGATCTCCTTCAACCTTGGCTGAAGATAAGACCTCCCCCGGGCTTCAACCTCGGCTGGAGATAAGATCTCCTCCGAGCTTCAACTTCAACAGAAGATAAGATCTCCCCCGAGCTTCAATCTCAACGGTGCAGAGTCCGAAAAAGAACTTCGACAGTCGTCTTTTTTATACTCCCTTTGAATTTCAAACTTGAAAGTGGGGGGACTATTATTGGGGATAAACCCCACTCCCACCGAAGTTCAGTCTGATGCTTAGCCTAATGTAACTGATAATAATAGAAGAGCTTCGATCAAAAATTCCTCAAGCAGTCGAACTCCTTCTAGACTTCTCCTTCAGTCGGATTCCTCCAGGAGCCGAACTCCTTCCGGACTTCTTCTTCAACCGAGCTTCTCCATCAGTCGGACTCCTGAACTTCTCCATCAATCGAACTCCATCCAGATTCCTCCAGCGGATTACTTCCAGATTTCAAGTAGTATTCCTCCCGGATGATCCCCTCTAGCCATATTCCCTTTAGGAGTTCGAACTCCTCTAGAATTAACATTTGTCAAAGCTCTTCACTAACCAACGCATGCTTCCTCCGACCATCGACTATTAAATCTCAACAAACGGACACATCACGACAACGGACACCTCTCTCCGTAACAAACTCCATGTGGCTCCGGACGGCTCAGTATCGGACGGCTATGGCTGTCACTATCAATCTACTACAAGTAGCGTCCCTCTCCGTAACAAACCCCATGTGGCCTCGACCGGCCCGCTACCGGACGACTACGGCTGTTGCTATCAGTCTGCTACAGGCAGCGCCCCTCGCTGTAACAAACCCCATGCGACCCCGAGCGGCCAGCTACTGGACGGCTACGGCTGTCACTATTAGTCTACTCCGGACTCCGTCTATAAAAGGGACCCTCCAGATACATTTTCTCTAAGCCCTCTTCTCCTTTCCAAAAACTTTACTGAATTTTTGCCTGAGCACTCCATTCTTGTTGACCAGAAAAGCTGACTTGATCGTTGAAGGGTCCTACCAAAGCCACCACCACCGACTCCAGACGGAATCTTATTTTGCAAGTCACCGACGGTGACCTCTTCTTTCTCAACTCCAGCTCGATCCGATGTTGACCAAATTTTGCACCAATAGAAATAAATTAGATAAAAATGGAATAATCACTAGAAATAAAACTAGATTAGTGGCCAAAGGATATAATCAAGAGGAAGGTATTGATTTTGATGAAACCTTTGCTCCTGTTGCTAGATTAAAGGCAATTAGGTTACTACTTGCATTTGCATGTTTCATGAACTTCAAATTATATCAAATGGATGTTAAAAGTGTATTTTTAAATGGATATATAGCCAAAGAAGTTTATGTAGAACCACCACCCAGATTTGAAAGTTATGAATATCCTAATCGTGTTTATAAACTACATAAGGCACTCTATGGTTTAAAACAAACTCCTAGAGCATGGTACGAAAGACTAAGCAAATTTTTAATTGAAAATGAATTTTCTAAAGGAAATGTTAATAAAACTTTATTTCTAAAAAAGAGAAATAAGGACTTATTAGTAGTGCAAATTTATATAGATGATATTATTTTTGGTGCTACTAATGAAAGTCTTTGCCAAGAGTTTGCCAAGCTTATACAGGAAGAGTTCGAGATGAGCATGATGGATGAACTGAACTTCTTTCTCGGACTTCAGATCAAGCAAAGTGAAGAGGGGATCTTCATCAATCAAACGAAGTATACAAGAGAAATCTTGAAGTTTGGAATGGAGAACTCAAAACCAATTGGCACACCAATGAGCCCCTTTTGCAAACTTGATAAAGATGAAAAGGATAAGAAAATTGATACTAAACTGTATAGGGGTATGATAGGATCATTGCTCTATCTTACTGCAAATAGACCTGACATTATGTTCAATGTGTATGTATGCTAGATATCAATATGATCCTAGAGAATCTCATGCCCTACCTGTTAAAAGAATATTTAAATATTTATCTGGAACACTCAATGCTGGACTTTGGTATGATAAATTATCATCTTTAGAATTAATTGGATATACTGATTCTGATTTTGCTGGATGCAAATTAGATAGGAAAAGTACTAGTGGCACTTGTCAATTTTTAGGAGTTAATCTAATTTCATGGTTTAGCAAGAAACAATACTCAGTAGCATTATCTATAGCTGAGCTGAGTATGTTGCTGTTGGAAGCTGTTGTGCTCAAATATTATGGATAAAACAACTTGAAGACTTTGGCATAAAACTTAATAAAATTCCAATAAGATGTGGCAACACTAGTGCAATTAATTTAACTAAAAATTCAATTCAACACTCCAGATCCAAACATATTGAAATAAGACACCATTTCATTAGAAATCATGTACAAAATGATGATGTGATGCTTGAGTTTGTTAGTACAGATAAATAATTAGCAGATATCTTTACTAAACCCCTTAATGAAGAGAGATTTAGTATAATTAGGAGAGAACTAGGAATGTGCTACCACTTAGATTAAGGCCAAAACTAAACTCTCTTCATCCAATAGCTCTCATATGAATTAGAAGTCTCTATAATGCTCTCTAAGGATCTTATCTAGTGAATTTGGTCATTGATTTAAAATCATGTCCCCTCTCCTAAATTTCACAAAAATCTAACGTATTATAAGCATATTGATTATTGATTTATCAGACCCAATCCTCAACTACTTCTCCATCAGATGTACCTATTTTATCTCCATGAAAAATCAAAATTTCACAAAACTTAATCAGGGGTCGACTCACGATCGACTCATGATCGACTCATGGTCGGAAACTAAATTTTTAAACCCGAGCCCTCTCCTCCTCGTCTCATCTTACCCTACCACTGTTCAACCCTAGACTATTTCTAAGGTAGTGAGAGACCCTCCATTGCAACCTCCACCTGTCCTCTTTCCATTTTTCCCTTGGGTTCATCCTCCACCCATGTGGAATGAGGCGTGGGAGAAAAATCCAAGTTGCCCGAAGAAGATTAAATCTTATGGAGCATGAATCTTCAAGCGATGGTGATTCCGACTATAACGAGGATAACATCGTCCCTCAATCGCCTGTTCCTCCTTCCTCTCTATTGGACCATCAAGTAACAACTGGGATAAATGTGGATTTCCGATTCTTTGATCGGGAGGGATTAAAAATCAGCACTTGGATCCGGTCCCAACAGTGGGAGCGTTTCTTCCCCCTCAACCAACCCACCTATCCTCGTTTAGTCCAAGAGTTTTATAGATGCATGACTAAGGGTGAGGATGATCTAAAAAGCACAGTGAAGAGAGTCACCTTCCGCCTTACACCTAAAAGACTTGGACAAATTTGGGGTCTGCCCACTAAGGGAGTTGCACCACAGCGGCCATTTGATAGGAATTTTGCCCTTAGATTGATTACTGGATTGGAAAGTGTTGAAGGAATCATCAAGCTAGAAGCTAATAGTCTGTCCATAGAAATGAGAGTTCTCAGTCACATTGTTACTCGGATGTTTTCCTTAAGACCGGTAGATTTGATCTAATTCCTGATAAAGTTATTGGGATTATGGACTATATTGTTCAAGGTGTGCAGCTTAACCTTCCTTTATTGATCTTTAGACAGATGAGGGATGGAGCAGGAAGGGCCAAAGCATATCTCCCTTATGGTATGGCACTGACCTCAGTCTTTAGGGAGGTTGGGATTGATTTTGAGGGAAAGCTTTCCTTGCATTTGAGACATACAGACACATATGGGGAGAAAACACTCACTAGAATGTGGTATCGGAAGCTGAATGATAGATGGGTCAAGAGAGCTTCAGGACAGGAGCATTCACAGTCCAGAGATGGAGCCGGACCTAGTCAGACTGCAGATATTCTTCCGGCATGATCTCCGATCGAGCTAGCCACAAACCCATTCACCACTCCTCTAGGTCCATTTGCCAGTACTCATCCTCCTCCAGATTAGACTATTGATGATCAGGCCATCTGAATCACCCACACTATTTTAGATGGACTGAGACCTTAGATGGAGGCGATCCAGATCGAGATAGCTAGGTTGGCATTTGAGGTTGGGCGTTTGACTCAGCTTATAAAGCAAAGAGAGAGATCCAACATGTCCTCTGATATGATCACATCACTATTAGCATCCATGGGATAGTTGGTGGATATTCTGAGGACTCATGCTCCATTAGGATCGGCCGCAGCAGCAGCAGCAACAGAGGCAGCGACTGAGGCAGCAGCATCTACTATAGCTGTTGACACAGTTGAGGTAGATCTAGATATTTTTTTATTCCGCCTCTAGTTTCTAAGCCTCCTCTGTTGAAAAATGTGTCACAAAGTCAATCGTCAGCTTGTTGATGGTTGAGCTACATTGTATCTGTAATTGATTCATTAATGAATAAAATATATTTTTGGCATCTTTTCATCATAAAGTATTCATCTTCTAATGAACTCTATTATTGTGATGAAGTCCTTAGGACTATTTAGATTTAATAAAGAGAGGATTTATCGATTAGTCCTTAAATTTGTTCACGACCAAATGATAGGCTGTTAATTAGGACGACAGCGTCTATTAAGCATAGATCGCTATATGCCATAGAGGTTAGTTGTCCTCTTAACTAAGGAGTGTGGAGACACTGGTATGGCATACAGGTAAGATGTATGGATACATCGTCATTGAACGTGACCAACTCTAGAGCATTCTATCGTCGAGAATGTTTCTAATGAGATATAGGTATAAGTGTTCCTTAAACCTAAGATCACCTCAGTGACTTGCAACCAACTCACTATACTTTGGTACCGTACTAACTGAATTTTTAATTTAGTAATGGAAGGCTTCTGAGCACAGTCAAGTACTTACGAAGTCGGTGTGTGATCAAGATGGAATTGACCACTCCAAGAGTTGGAGAAGAATGTATCACTATATTTCAATATAGCAAAACCTTGGCCAAGATAATCCATCAGATGGATTTGGTATTTTGAAATACAATATGGACAACCTGATCAGAGTTGACAGTTGAACTCTGACGTGTCCTACAAGCATTTTGGTCAAGGGGATGAATTATATGGAAACTATATCCGTATAAGTTCTAAGGATGTTGTTTTACACATTCGACCTATCCGACCGTTGGGTACCATTGCTAGATGATTACTTCGATTGGTATAGAAATCTATTCCTGTACTACCAGCTTAGATTCGAACCTTTGAGGTCACACACATTAGGGTTGATCGGCGATTTAGAATCATTTTAGGATTAAACGATCAATATGATTGATGTTTAATCTAGCGCAAGTATTACAGAAGGATCGATTAGCAATTTGATTGCTATTTGGTTTAATTTGATTAAGCTAGAGGACTGAAATTAAGTCTAATTAAATATGATTTAATTAGATTTAGTTTGGACTTCATTGAATCAAGTCCAATTGGCTTATTGGATAAGCCAAGTGCAAAAAAAAACTAGTCCTAGTTCAATTAGGACTTGGATCAACCCAATTTCTAATTTAATTAAAAATTAAATAAAAATTAAATTTGATTTAATTTAATTTAATTAGGTTCTTAATTGGATTAAGACCTATTTTAATTGGGTTAAATAAATTCTAATTTTATTTGGTCTAAAGATCAAGTTGGACCAAGTCAAATTGGAAGTCCCAATAAGACTAGGACTTATATCAATCCAATCTCTAATTCAATTAAAAATTAAATCAAAATTAAATTTGATTTAATTTAATTTAATTAAGATCTTGGTTGGACTAAGACCTATTCTAATTGGGTTGAAATAAATCTGATTTAATTTGGTTAAAAAATTTTGTTTGACCAAGTCAAATTGGAAGTCCTAGTATGATTAGGACTTTCCTCCTTGTGCCACCTTAGCCCCAACACCCCCCCCCCAACTCCTATTTTTTAGAATTTTTTCATAGAAAATCCTCCCCAGGCCCTCTCATGCATGCCCTTCTCTTCCTCTCCTATTTATTTGGGAATTAGTTAAGGACCAAATCAGTAGATGAAAAGTTATTGTGGTATTGGACTCTATATGATAGAATCCCAACAAACATTGACTCTTCCCTTGTGTGCCGCCCCACCCTGATTTCTTTTATGATTTCCATGGTAAAAAAAGGGTTTTTGTGCGCTTTTTTGTGGTGTTCCACAGCATGGGATGAGGATGGGGTGCCCAAGTGTTGGGCGCCCCAACAACTTGTCATATATGGTCCTGCCTTGTCTAGAAATTTGACCTAGACAAAGCTCTTCCATAACTTATTATTTAAAATAAATTTTTACTTAATTTTTTTGTGAAACATAGACCTTTGAAAGAAGATTTGGGTGTGTAAAAATTAGAAAGAAATGATTCTTGGGCGTTGAGATTCAATAGACACAAAACTAGGTGTCTAAGTGAGAGCAAAGAGAAGAAGAAGAGGGTCATCTTCTAAGGTTGCTGTGTTCACCTCTTCCCTTCCTCCTCCTTTGAGTTTTCTAAGAGTGTCTCACATCTGAAATTTCCTCTCCTCCTCTTTGGAAGAGTCCAAATCCAGAAAGAGGCATCTGATTGACCATCGAAGAAAGATCATCACAGTACTAGCATACTGTGTTGATTTCCTGCATCAGGATTTTTGATTGGGCTCGTGTGGACGACTCCTAGAGGCCGAACCTGTATGTGGCTCATGACTTCATCCTAAAGTCCGGATCAGCAAGTTAGAAAGTCTAACTTGCACAAGTAATAGATCTAATCTATTAGTTTTATAACTGCATTGGATGTAGTATTGTTGCATGTTGATAAGATCAACATGTTTTTTTTTCTTTATGTTTTTTAATTTTTGATTTAATATCATACCTTGATTATCTAATAGATCTAAAATCTAAGTAATTTTATATTTATTCAAATAAATATTTAATTTATTTAAGTCTTTCGTTGTCTGATTCTGAAAAAGTTTCAAGATCTATCCGTAAAACCCTAGATCTGGTTCCTTCAATTGGTATCGGAGCCTAGATTTTTATTATATAATTTCTTGAGCATGTTTAGATTAATTTTTAGATTAGATCTAGTTTATAATCTAATTATTAAATCTAAAATTAAAAATCCAGATCTCACAAACTGCTATAAGATTGTCCTACTGTAAGGTTTATCCCTTACAGTGAAAAGGTTGTCCTAGTTCGTGATGATCTGCTCCTAATCATAAATTTATTAGATTTGATCTGATTTTATTTATAATTTAATAGATTTAAAATAGTTTTAGATCTGAAATAAAGTTTTTAGATTGCATGGACTGCTATAAGATTGTCCTGCTGTAAGATTTATCCTTTACAGTGGAAAGGTTGTCCTAGTACGTGCTGATCTAAAATATTAACCATAAAATTTTAGATTAGATCTAAGAAATTTTATGATCTGATTAAAAATATTTTATTCTCATTTTGATCATCATAAATGTTAGATTTGATCAAAGTTGATTTATGATTGATTGGTGTTAAAACTGTTTCAAATACATGAATCTGTTTAGATTAGATCTAAAGTAGTTTCATATTTATTTTACTTGCATATTGATTATGAATCAAACATGCAACTTGGTTGATAGAACTATGTTATAAAAATATTTTACAAACATGAAAATCATTTTCGAAAAGTCAAACCCCAACTCTCAGTCCAAAACTTAATTAAAAATTAAGAAGTTGTTTGATTAGATTCTAGGATTGTAAATCAAAGATCCTATAACACGAATCATAACACATTGGGTTAATGGATTAGCGGGAATTAGGTCCATTAATTGGGTAAGACCTAAGATTAGATTAAAGAATAGACTTAATTAGAGAATTGACTAAATCTAATCAATTGTTGTCTTAGATTAGGTTAAGGATTCTCTAGATCAATTACAATAGTTGTAGTTGGTCAAGTCCATGTCTTTAACAAAAACCAAATAAACTTGATTCCTGGCTAAGTGGTCTAGCTCGAACTATTAGGTTGATCTAATCAAAACTAATTAAACCAGTTGATGTCTAAGGTAAGTTTGGCAGATACGATCGGTAGTTTTTAATTGGCAGCACGCTTACCTGGCCATTTCTGATGGTGTCTAAGGCAAGCTTTGGCAGATCCTCCCACCGATCTCACTTATCTAGCCTTCTTGGCGAGATTAAGTTTTGATCCGATCCCTTGATAATTTAAGTTGACCCATGTCAGCTAGGTAAATCAGCGTGACTGATTTAGGTGCTTTTAGACCAGCCTATTAATGATCTCCCTTAAGCTGACTTGGTGAAGCTAGTGGAAGGACCATGACAAGCTGGTTAATCTGACCTTTCTCTAAATCAAATTAATTAAATCCTCTAAAATTATTAGGTCCTTAAAATAAAATATTTATGGTGATAACTAGATCATAGCCTCCCATTAAGTGGATGATAATAGATCCATTAGTTGGATAATCATTGGAGGGCCATAAGCCTGGTGCTTATCCGCGAATGAAATTATCATTTATAATATGATTTCTTGGTCGCGTCTCTATAAATGGTGATTAGGCTAACCAACTATAGTTGGACTTAATCATTCATTAGTTGATGGACCAAGTATGATCATGTTAATGGTTGGACCTAACCTGAACTTTCAGTGGAGGCCTTAACCTACTGAAAAGATACGTAGGGCAAAATTAAATTATTAGAAATTATTTGGAGAAACAATTAGTTATGAACCTACCCTTAGATGTACATAGGTTGACCAACCATAGTTGGGCTTGTGTGCAGTCTATGTGGATTCTAGTATCCACTAAGGAATTAAGATAATTCCTCGAATTAAAAGTAGAGGCTACCAATTCGAATAAAATAATGGGAGAAACCTTTTGATTAAAGTCCAAAACTTTAGATTTAATGAATCAATTACTAATTAGACTTTTGGTTCTCCTTTATGCAGTTAAACCCTAACCACAGTTGTTTCATTCATTGTTAGACAGTGATTGACTTATGGGATCCAACTTCGATAATAAGTATCGGAAATTGAATGTTGTTCAGCAGCACGAAGTAGTTCATACTGGGGCCTCTATGCCCAATTTAAACATAAGGTCCAAGAATAACCTAGATCAGGCATAGTACTTCCATTGTAAGAAGCAGGGGTATTGGAAGAAGAATTATTCTCAATATCGTGATTCCCATGACCCCAACAGGCTGAATAAGAGAGATAAACAAGTAGTTGCTAATCAAGAATGTTATATGATAACACCTTGTAATTTCTCTGTTTGTGATACTTCTACTTGAGTATTGGATACCGAAAGTCTAGTCCATATTTGCAATACATTGCAAGGACTTCAAATTAGTAGAAGATTTGAGAATAATGAGCGATTCCTGAATGTTAGAGATGGAAGGTCTGTTCCAGTTCTAGCTATGGGAATAGTTCAACTTATTCTCAATACTAATATCATTTCTTTAAATGAATGTCATTATTGTCCTTCCTTTCTGATGAATATAATCTCTGTTAGCCTTTCGACCAAGGATGGTTATCATTTATCTATAAAGGGAGATTATTGTGATATCATTATGAATGATGTTACAATAATGCAAGGACAACAAAGAAATGGTATTTATATTTTATCACGGCCTGAGTGTAATGTACACTTCTAGAAAACACCCTAGATTAGATAATGTCTCTGATATCTACCTATGGCACTGTAGGCTAGGTCACATTAACAAGAATAGAAAAAATAGGTTGATCCAAGAGGAAATCCTCGAAGTCAGTGATTATGAATCACTTCCGACCGATGAGTCTTGTCTTCTTGGAAAAATGACCAAGTCACCTTTTACTGAAAAGGGTGAAAGAGCTACTGAGCTCTTAGGTCTAATACATACTGATGCATGTGGACCAATGAGCACAAGTGCCAGAGGTAGATATTTTTACTTCATAACTTTCACAGATGATCTATTCAGGTATGAATATGTTTATCTGATGAAACATAAGTCGAATTCATTTGAAATGTTCAAAAGATTCCAAAGTAGAAAAACAAACTAGAAAGAATATTTAAAACCCTTTGATCGGATCGAGGAGGTGAATATCCAGTGAGTTCTTGACATATCTAAGAGATAATGAGATTCTCTCACAGCGGACTCCTCCTGGGATACCATAGCATAATGGTGTATCAGAAAGGAGAAATCGAATCTTGTTGGACATGATTCAATCCATGATGGATTTTGCTAGTCTGCCTATTTCATTTTGGGGTTACACTCTTGAGATTGCATGTTATATATTGAATAATATACCGAGTAAATCTATCGCAAAGACTCCATATGAGATATGGACTAGGCGTAGGCCTACACTCTCACACCTATGGGTTTGAGGTTGTCCGACCTATATCAAATGTTTGCATACAAATAAGCTTGGACTCCAGTCTGATAAGTATGTGTTTATAGGGTATCCCAGAGCAAGTAAGGATTACTATTTCTATCATGCTGAAGAACAAAAGGTGTTCGTCAGCCTTAAGACAATCTTTTTGGAAAAAAAATTCCATGGTGAAGGAACTGTTACCTCTAAGGTTAAACTTGAGGAAGTTCAACAGGTAGAAAAATCGACACCTATAGTTGAACCAGAACCAGATTCAATTAGATCAAATCCGAAGCCCAGTGTACCTGCACCATTAAGACGATCCGGTAGAGTACCGCATCAGTCAAACAGATACTATGGTTTCTTGGTCTGGGATGGTGATCCCATCAAACTCGATGAGAACGATGAGGATTCGATCACCTACATGGATGCTATGCAAAGACCTGATTCTGAGAGATAGCTTGAGGCCATGAAATCTGAAATGGAGTCCATGAAGGTCAACGATGTGTGGACATTGGTTGACCCACCCGAAGGGATTAAACCCATTGGGTGTAAATGGATCTTCAAAAGAAAAAGGGGCGCAGACGAAAAGATGAAAACTTATAAAGCCCATCTGGTTGCCAAGGGATATCGTCAACATCATGGTATTGACTATGACGAGACGTTTTCCCCTGTGGCAATACACAAATCCATTCGGATAATGCTTGCAATAGCTGTCCATCTGGACTATGAGATCTGACAGATAGATGTTAAAACAGCTCTCCTAAATGGAGAGCTGACTGAAGAGGTATATATGATACAACCTGAAGGGTTCACATCCACAGATGAGTCCAAGGTATGCAGGTTTCAGAGATCCACTTATGGATTGAAGCAGACATCTTAGAGTTCGAACATGCATTTTGATAAGGTAATCAAAACATATGGCTTCGTTAAGAATGGAGAAGAGCCCTGCATTTATAAATGGGCAAATGGTCCAGCAATAGTATTCCTTGTCTTGTATGTAGATGACATTCTCTTAATCAAGAATGACATCCTTGCGCTTCAGGGAATAAAAGTCTGGTTATCATCACAGTTCTCTATGAAGGACTTGAGAGAAGCATCCTACATCCTAAAGATGAAGATCTATAGAGAAAGATCTAAGAGGATGCTTGGATTATCCCAGTCCGCATACATAGATACTGTGCTAAAGAGGTTCAGTATGGAGAATTCCAAAAAGGGCTATCTTGCGATACGCCATGAAATTTTTCTCTCTAAGAAGGATTGTCCGATAACTCGAGTAGAATCCCATATACTTCGACAGTGGGATCTATCACGTACGCCATGACATGTACAAGATCAGATGTGGCATACTCACTACGAGTAGTGAGTAGATATCAATCTAATCATGAAGAAAATCACTAGAAAGTGGTTAAAACCATACTTAAGTATTTGAAAAATACTAAAGATTAATGGTTGGTTTATAGCAAGTCAGATCTGAAACTTATGGGATTTACAGACTCCAGCTTTCAATCTGACTATGATGACAACAGAAGCGTGTTAGGATATATCTTTACTCTGAATGGTGGAGCCATCTGCTGGAAGAGTTTCCAGAAGCATACTATGGCAAACTCTATTTATGAAGTAGAGTACATGGCAGCATCAGATGCTGCAAAAAAAGCTGTATGGCTGAGAAAGTTTATCACCGAGCTCAGAGTAGCACCCTCCCTTGATGGTCCGGTCCTGCTCTACTGTGACAACATTGGTGCCATTGCTCAGGCGAAAAAACCGAAGGCACACCAATAAACGAAGCACATTCTGCGCCACTTCCATCTGGTCCGGAAGATCGTGGATCGAGGTAACGCCAACCTTCAGAAGATCAATGGAAAGGAGAACCTGACCGACCCCTTCACTAAAGCCCTGACGATAAAAGAGTTCAACAACCACAAGTTGAAGATGGATATTAGATACTGTGCCGAGTGGCTTTAGGACAAGTAGGAGTTATTAAAAAATGTGTCCCAAAGCCAATCGTCAGCCTGTTAACGGTTGAGCTACATTGTATCTATAATCGATTCATTAATAAATAAAATATATTTTTGGCATCTTTTCATCATAAAGTATTCATCTTCTAACGAACTCCATTATTGTGATGAAGTCCTTAGGACTATTTAGATTCAATAAAAAAAGGATTTATCGATTAGTCCTTAAATTTGTTCACGACCAAATGATAGGCTTTTAATTAGGACGACAACGTCTATCGAGCATGGATCGCTGTATGCCATATAGGTTGGTTGTCCTCTTAACCAAGGAGTGTGAAGACACTGGTATGGCATACAGGTGAGATGTATGGGTACATCATTATTGAACGTGACCAACTTCAGAGCAATCTGCTGTCGAAAATGTCTCTGATGGGATATAGGTATAAGTGTCCCTTAGACCTGAGATTATCTCAGTGGCTTGCAAGCAATTCACTATGCTTTGGTACCGAACTAACTGAATTTCTAATTCAGTAATGGAAGGCTTCTGGGCACAGTCAAGTACTTATGAAGTCAGTGTGTGATCAAGATGAAATTGACCACTCTAAGAGTTGGAGAAGAATGTATCACTGTATTTCAATATACCAAAACCTTGGCCAGGGTAATCCATCAAATGGATTTGGTATTTTGAAATACAATGTGGACAACCTGATCAGAGTTGATAGTTGAACTCTGAGATGTCCTACGAGTATTTTGGTCAAGGAAATGAATTATATGAAAACTATATCCGCATGGGTTCTAAGGATGTTGTTCTATACATTCGACCTATCCGATCGTTCGGTACTATTGCTAGATGATTACTTCAATTGGTATAGAAATATATTTCTGTGCTACCGACTTAGGTTCAGGCCTATGAGATCACACACATTAGAATTCACGATCCGATCGGATGGTTGATCAGCGATTTAAAATCATTCTAGGGTTAAATGATCAATACGATTGATGTTTAACCTAGCGCAAGTATTACAGAATGATCGATTAGCAATTTGATTGCTATTTGGCTTAATTTGATTAAGCTAGAGGATTGAAATTAAGTCTAATTAAATATGATTAATTAGATTTAGTTTGGGCTTGATTGGATCAAGTCCAATTGGCTTATTAGATAAGCCAAGTGTAAGGAAGAACTAGTCCTAGTTCAATTAGGACTTGGATCAACCCAATTTCTAATCTAATTAAAAATTAAATCAGAATTAAATCTGATTTAATCTAAGTTAATTAGATTTTTAATTAGATTAAGACCTATTTTAATTAGGTTAAATAAATTCTAATTTTATTTGGTCTAAAGATCAAGTTGGACCAAGTCAAATTGGAAGTCCTAGTGAGACTAGGACTTGTATCAATCCAATCTCTAATTTAATTAAAAATTAAATCAAAATTAAATTTGATTTAATTTGATTTAATTAAGATCTTGGTTGAACTAAGATCTATTCTAATTGGGTTGAAATAAATCTAATTTAATTTGGTTAAAAGATTTTGTTTGACCAAGTCAAATTGGAAGTCCTAGCATGACTAGGACTTCCCTCCTTCGCCCCCTTAGCCCCAACGCCAACACACTCCTATTTTTTAGGAATTTTTCATGGAAAATCCTCTCCTCAGGCCCTCTCACGCATGCCCTTCTCTTCCTCTCCTATTTATTTGGGAATTAGTTAAGGACCAAGTCAATAGATGGAAAGTTATTATGGTATTGGACTCAATATGATAGAATCCCAACAAACATTGACTCTTCCCTTGCGTGCCGCCCCACCTTGATTTCATTTATGATTTCCATGGTAAAAAGAGGGTTTTTGTGCACTCTTTTATGGTGGTCCACGGCATGGGATGAGGAGGGGGTGCCCAAGTGTTAGGCGCCCCAACAACTTCCCATATATGGTCCTGTCTTGTCTAGAAATTTGACCTAGATAAGGCTCTTCCATAACTTATTATTTAAAATAAATTTTTACTTAAATTTTTCGTGAAACATAAACCTTTGAGATAGAATTTGGGTGTGTGAAAATCAGAGGGAAATGATTCTTGGGCGTTGAGATTCAATAGACACAAAACTAGGTGTCTAGGTGAGAGCAAAGAGAAGAAGAAGAGGGTCTTCTTCTAAGGTTGCTGTGTTCACCTCTTCCCTTCCTTCTCCTTTGAGTTTTCTGAGAGTCTCACATCTGAAACCTCCTCTTCTCCTCTTTGGAAGAGTCCAAATCTAGAAGGAGGAGGTATCTGATCGACCATCAAAGAATGATCAGCACAGTACTAGCATACTATGTTGATTTCTTGCATCAAGATTTTTGATCATGCTCGTGGGCTCGTGTGGACAACTCCTAGAGGCCGGATGCATGTGCGGCTCGTGACTTCATCTTAAAGTCCGGATCAGCAAGTTAGAAGGTCTAACTTGCACAGGTAATAGATATGATCTATTAGTTTTATAGCTGCATTGGATGCAGTATTGTTGCATGTTGATAAGATCAACATGTTTTCTTTCCTTTGTGTTTTTTAATTTCTGATTTAATATCATGCCTTGATCATGTAATAGATTTAAGATCTAGGTGTTTACATATTTATTTAAATAAATATTTGATTTATTTAAGTCTTCCGCTGCCTGATCCTGAAAAGTTTCAAGATCTACCTGTGAAACCTTAGATCTAGTTTCTTCATCCTCCCAGTGCACCTGATCAACCTCCTACCACTCAGCCTCCTCCTAGATCCCTTAGGACGTATTCCAGAGTTGGAGGACTATCCACTCGTACCAGGAGCAGAAGAGCGACTAGAGCCAGCTCCTCCACCACACTAAATGTCCCCTCTGATTGATTTACTAGGACCTAGATCATCTTATTTAGGTCTTAGTATATATCTATATAGTGTGTTAGGATCTAGTCATGGTATTAGGTCTTAGTTATGTTGTCCGTATCATCTTGTTGTTGATGATACCTTATCTTAGGCTTTTGTGTGTGTTGTATGAAAGTACCTTATCTTGACATGACATGTACTGCTTGGGTATCTTTTTGTATGCAGTACATCCCCCTATGAACTATGTACTTCCTTTATATATGTATGAATGTTTTCTTTTATATTTTTTTCTTACAATTCATTCTTTGATGATGACAAAAAGGAAAAGAAAAAGATAAGTATAAAGAAAGGGGGAGCACATACATAAAGATGAAGGAGAAAAAGTTTAGTATAAAGAAAGGGGGAGCACCTACATAAAGATGAAGGAAAAAAAGATAAGCATAAAAAAAAGGAGGAACACAAATAAAAACAACAAGAAAAATGAAACAAAGGCAATAAGTGACTTATATCTTAAAAATTCTGAAAATATAATGCATACCGAAAATTTGGTACAAAATGGCACATTAATGGCACATACAAAAACAACAAGAAAAACGAAACAAAGGCAATAAGTGACTCATATCTTAAAAATTTTGAAAACATGATACATACTGAAAATTTGGCACAAAATGGCACATATCATAAAATTCAAAAATTTTTTAATTGGTGGCATACTTTGCTTTTAACAAATAGAAAGGGGGAGGATCTTTGAAATTAAAATGGTTAATTAATACAAATGGATGAACTTGCATGAAATCTGAATTTGTATTTGAAATATTGCTCTCTTCACTTTGAATATCTTTTTTGAATTTGCAAATGTTATGTATAAACTCAAAGATTTTGTCATCATCAAAAAGGAAGAGATTGTTGACTCAGGTATGATTTTGATGAATAATAAAATATTTAAGTCTATTTTGGGTACTAATATTTTGGTTGAAGTATTTAAGACAAAATTCAAGAAGACTGGAACCCATCTCATAAGCTCCATGTTTTTTATCGAAAGAACCAAGAAAGAAGAGCAAAAGAGATCAAGCCAAATGTGTTTCAAAGAGTATTGGATCAAGAATGAATAAAAGAAAAGTTTAAAGTTGAATACAGCAAAGTTTCAATAATTGGCACACTCAGGAGTCGACCAGGGGTCGACTCATGGAGGAGTCGACTCATGAAAAGCGGGAGCCGACTCCCGACTCAGTAAAGGCGCCAGTCCAGGAACAGAACATTATATACTTCACCCTACAACTGGAGTTGACTCATGAAATCTGGGAGCTGACTCTGGCATGCAGAACTGGCACAGGATAGAAATACAGAAGATCAGACTTTTCATCCTGTAGCTGTAGTCGACTCAAGGATCTGGGGAGTCGACTCCCGAGTTTGTGATAATCCCAACGGCTAGTTTCCAGAACTACCTAGATTCCATTTTTCACCCTCTAAACGGGCTTTTCTGATGTTCCAACGGCTATAAACCCATTTTTGGACTTCCCAGCTTGGATTAGGAGGCTTCTAAAGTCAGATTAAGGCTGGGGAACTCAATATATAAAAGCAAGGAAGTGAAAAATATTAGCAACTTTTGAAAAATCTGTGCAGACCAAACAGTGAGCATTCAAGAGCCTTCATTGCTATTCAACCACTCATCCAGCTGTGCAATCAAGGCATTCTCAAGAGAAGGAAGGGAGCATTCATTGCTAAAGCCCTCCAACCACTCATCTTGTGCATTAAAGCTTCAAATCTACTCTTCAAAGGAGTTTGCTTTTAGTTTTAAATTTTTGCAATTTTGAAATCATTGTATTTCAAGTTTCAAAGGGCTGAAACTTGAGGGATAGGCTCATCCAAGCCTTGAATTGGATTTGTATAAGCCTTGAATTGGCTTGGGGTTAGGTTTTGGTTGGTTAGCCCGCAAAACCAAATAGATTTTGATTGTAAGTCTGGTGAAAATAATCTTTCTGTAATCTTGCAGATTATAGTGGAATTCTCAAGTGGAGTGCTTAAGGAGTGGACGTAGGTGTTGGGTTTGACACCGAACCACTATAAAAACTTTGTGGCTTTATGTGTGTGATTATTTTCTTTAGTTGCTATTATTTTCTGCACATTTAAATTACTACATTTCCGGCATATCAATATTCAAATTCTGCATAAACACTTAGTAATCTGAAAAACTTTTAAAAAATCCAATTCAATTCACCCCCCCCCCGCCCCCCCACTCTCTAGTTGTTCTTCTGGGCAACAATTCCACTTAGTGGAAACATCAAGGTAGACTAGGCTTTTAGATGAGATATGTTCTTGCTTAATACACTATTTAAATCTAGCAAACCTAGCAGGAGAAGACCACACATACCTCACAGCATTGTGAATGGCCTCAATAGAGGAATCGAGATCCTTCAATCCCTCCTTCACCACTAAATTCAGAATGTGTGCACAACACCTAATGTGCATAAACTCATCATCCAATACTAGACCTTTCCAATTTCTCTCCTTCTTCAAATATGATATGGCCCCCTCATTGGAACTAGCATTATCTACTGTCACGGTAAAAACATTCTTAATACCCCATTCATTCAAGCAAGTCTCAACTTGCTTTCCAATGGTATCACCCTTGTGATTCGGAATAAGACAAAAACTTAAAATTCTCTTTTGCAGCTTCCAATCTTTATCCACAAAGTGAGCAGTGAGTGTTAAATAATTTAGATTTTGAACTGATGACCAGCAATCAGTTGTAAGACAAACTCTCTCATAATTAAAAGTTAAAAAAGACTTCAACCTCAATTTTTCATTCAAGTACTATTGATAGCAGTCCCTAGCCACAGTAAAATCTAGAAGGAACATGCAATTGGGGCTGCAACCTTTTGCACATATATTTAAATCCAAACCCCTCGACAATCCTAAATGGCTGCTCATCAACAATCACAAAAATAGCAATAGCTTTCCTACGTTCCTCTACATTATAAACCTGTGGGGCAGTGACTAAATTACCTTCTTAACCATCTTTCTTTGGTTGAAAGTCTAAAACTTGTTGTGTAGGATCTGATTTTAGTGCATATGGGTACTTAGGAAATATTTTCATATCAGAAAGCATATTAGATGTCCCATGCACTTTTTGGTTACAGAGATACCTCTTTCCACAATACTTCTAGGTTGCAGTAGGCTCATCTACCTCATTGTCAGGAATCATGGTGAAGTGATCCCATGCTGGAGATGTCTTGCAAGGGCCATTAGCATTAGGCTTCCTCTTCTTAGCAGGTTTGGGTGGTTTACTGTCAGCTGCAGTAGTAGGAGGTGCTGGAGAGGGTTCACCTTTATTTTTTCGGGCCTTCATCGATAGAAGAAAATAGAGAAAATCACTGTAAATAGAGAAATTGATTATTAGTAATGTTGGAGAGGGTTCACCTTTATCTTTACCTTGAACTTATCTCTGAAATGAAACAAAAATCAAGCACAACAGAACCCAAATCTAGAATAAATTGGATACCTTAAACAAAGTAAAAAGTAAATAATAGAATATAATCTAGAAGGAGTATAGAGGGGAAAATAACCTAAGGCTAAGGGTGTAGAGCTGTGCTTGCTGGTCACTCATAAAAGAGGCTGCAAAAAAAACATCAACCTCATAAAAGGGACCAACTCATAAAATATTGCCCCAGCCCCAGTTATCAATCCTATATGCCCGAGAAAAAACCCAAACTGAAACCTAGGGACCAACTCACACTACCACAACTCGCACAAAATCTCATATGCTCGAGAAAAAACCCAAACTGGAACCTAAAATCCCCTCTGCTGCTCTTCTTCCCTCACCGGAACCAACACACACCACCACAAAATGCCACCCTCCAATCTCCCTCTCCTTCCCTGACTAGAACTAACCCACACCGCCACAAAATGCCACCCTCCAATCTCCCTCTGCTACTCTTCCTTCCCTGATCCGAAACCAAGCCACACCGCCCCAACTCGAGAAAAAACCCCAATCAGAACCTAAAGAATCCTCCGATCTCCCTCTGCCGCTCTCCTTCCCTGATCGGAACTAGCCCACACCGCCATAATACTCTGGAAAAACCCCAATCAGAACCTAAAGAAGTCTCCTATCTCCCTCTGCCGCTCTCCTTCCATGATCGGAACGAACTCACATCACCACAGCTCGAGAAAAAACCCTAATCGAAACCTAAAGAACCCTCCGATCTCCCTCTACTTCTTCCTCCACAGATTTTGGAAAAAGAGAATGAAAAGAAAAGTTACCTTCTTATTTTTTTTTTGTTTTGCCTTTGTTCTTCATTGATTTTTCCTATGTTTTCCCTGATTTTTCCTCTGGAGTTTCGATCGGGTGGGAGGCTTGGAGCGGCCGAATAGAAAAACTTGGAAGATGGCTATGGTCTAATCCGACATCGACGCCGGTGCTAGAGGTTGGGGAGGAGGGGGGCCGATGCTAGGGGGAGTGGGCACTCGCCGGCCATCGAGCAAGAGCGAGAGAGAGAGAGAGAGAGAGAGAGAGAGTGATGGGGGAGAGAGATGGACAAATTTATGGCCGCGGAGGAGGAGGGGGGGAGGGGGGGGGGGGCGGGAGCGAAAATGAGGTTAATCGAAACTAGGTTTTTTTTTTTAATTAGCCATGGGTGTCGGTTCGTTGGTGGATGGACAATAATTTTATTATTTTAATATTTAACATATTTTTTAATAAATTTAAGTTATTTATATTTATCCATTAGCAGTTTTACTTCCATTTAATCATTAAAATATAAATTAAAAATTAATTATAATATTTTTTTATATTTAATAAATATAGATATATATAATTTTTTTAAAAAATTTGATTTTTTAACCACATATGTATTTTATATGACTAAAAGGCATGAATTTATGTAACTTTTCTTGAATCCGAACAAGTCTATTACAAAGACTCTATATAACATATGAATTAGACGTAGGCCGACACTCTCTCATCTTAAGATTTGGAGATATCCGGCTTATATCAAATATTTGTAGTCAGAAAAACTTGGATCAAGATTCGATAAATGCTTGTTTATAAAATACCCAAAGAAATTTAGAGGTTATTACTTCTATCTTGCTGAAGAACAAAAGATGTTCGTCAATAATAGAGCTATCTTTTTAGAAAAAAAGTTTCTTATGGAAGGAATAACTATCTCTAATGTTGAGCTTGCTGAAGTTTAACAGGTAGAAGAAACGACATATTTTAGTAAACTTGCAAGATCAAACCTAGAGTCTATTGTAGAAGCACCTGTAAGAAGATCTGGTAGAGTACCATGTTAACTGGATAGATACTATGGTTTTTTGATCCGAAATGGTGATTTTATCAAACTTAATGAGAACGACGATGATTCGATCACCTACATGAATGCCATGTAGAGGTCCGACTCCAATAAATAGTTGGAAGCCATAAAGTTCGAAATGGAGTCCATGAAAGTCAATAGTATATGAATACTGGTTGATCCACTTAAAGGGATAAAATCCAATGAATGTAAGTAGATTTTCAAAAGAAAAAGGTATGCAGATGGGAAGGTAGAGATCTATAAAGCTCATTTGGTTGCTAAGAGATATCGTCAGTATTATGGTATTGACTATGACGAGATATTTTTTTCGATGGCAATGCTCAAGTCCATTTGGATCATGTTTATGATAGTAGCATATCTAGACTATGAGATCTAATAAATGAATGTGAAGATAGCTTTTCTAAATGGAGAGCTGGATGAAGAGGTATATATAATACAGCTTAAGGGTTTCACGTCTACCAACGAGTCCAATGTGTGCAAGCTTTAGAGATCCATTTATGGATTAAAGCAGGCATCATAAAATTAGAACATGCATTTTGATAAAGTGATCAGAATGTATAGCTTTATTAAGAACAGAGAGGAATCCTGCATCTATAAATGGACTAATGGTTCTGTAATAATATTTTTTATACTATATATAGATGACATTCTCCTAATCAGGAATAATATCCCTGTACTATAGAGAATAAAGGTTTGACCGTCGTCGCAATTTTTCATGAAGAACTTAGGAGAAGCTTCCTACATCCTAGAGATAAAGATTTATAGAGATAGATTTAAAAAGTTGCTTAGATTATCCCAATCAATGTACATCGATATCGTGCTAAAGTAGTTTAGCATGGTGAATTTCAAAAAATGCTATCTTTCGATAGGCCATGAAATTACTCTCTCGAAGAGAAATTATCCGACAACTCCTCAAGAGAGAGAGCATATGAGTAGGATTCTATATGCTTCAATAATGGGTTCTATTATGTACGCCATGATGTGTACGAGATCGAATGTAACATACTCACAAGAGATAGTGAGTAGATATCAGTCTAATCCAGGTGAGAATCACTGAAAAGTTGTAAAGATAATCCTAAAGTATTTAAGAAATACTAAGGACCGGTGGCTCATTTATGTGGATATTGACTTGAAACTTATGGGATATACTGATTCTAGTTTTCGGTCAGATCATGATGATAGTAAGAGTATGTCAGGTTATGTGTTTACCCTGAATGGTGGAGTGGTCTATTAGAAGAGTTTTAAGTAGTACAACGTGGCCGATTCTGTATGCAAGGCGGAGTTTGTTGCGGCATCCGATGCTGCCAAAAAAGCTATGTGGCTACGCAAGTTCATCGACGAGCTAAGAGTGGCATCCTTCTTGGATAGTCCGATTCTGTTTTACTGCGATAGTACTAAAGCCATAGCTCAAGCAAAAGAGCCGAAGGCACATCAGTGTACCAAGCATATTCTATATCACTACCATCTTGTATGAGAGATCATGGAGCGAGGTGATGTCGACTTTCAGAAGATCGATAGAAAAAAATGTGGTCAACCCATTTACTAAAACCCTCGAAATCAAAAAGTTTAACAATCACAAATAGAAGATGGGCATTCGATACTATTCTGAATAGCTTTAGTCTAAATAGGAGTTGTTAAGAATTGTATCCTAAAGCCAATCATCTAAGTTGTAGATAGCTGAATTGATTGTAAATATACTTAAATTATTATAATAAATAAAACTTTTATTTTGATATTTTCATCACTTTTGTGCATCTTTCTATTGTGATGACGTCCTTAGGACTATTTAGACTTGACAAAGGAGGATTTGTCATTTAGTCCTTAAACTTATTCATGACCAAATGATATATTATTATCTAGGATGATAATGTATCGAGTGTAGATCGTTGTGTGCTATATGTATTGATTGTCCTCTTACCAAGGAGTATGATGTACTAATTTGGCATGCAGATGAAGTATAGGGGTATATTTCACTAAACGTGATCCAACTGCGTAGCTCTCTACTATCAAGAGTTGCTCATGAAGGATATGGATATAAATGTTCCTTAAAACTGAGATCATCATGATGACTTGCAAGCAACTTACTGCACTTAAGTGCCGGACTACCTGAATTTCTAATTTAGTGATGGAAGGTTACTAGGTGTAGTCAAATAATTATTTTGTTGGTGTGTGAGTCAAGATGGGATTAACCCCTCTAATTATTGGAGCAAATGCATCACTGTATTTCAATTTAGCAAAATCTCGGCTGGAGGTTCATTCAATGAACACTGAATTTTAAAATACATTGTAGATAATTTTTTAGGGTTCATAGTTAAATTCGAGGTCATCTTTTGAGCATTAAGATTAAGGAGATCAATTATACGATAACCATATGCCACAGATTCGTCGATATTACGTTGTGACTATTTGATCTATCCGGACATTGGATACCATTGCTAGATGATCACATCAATTGGTATAAAAAATTAGTTTCTATGCTACCGACTTAGGATTCGAACCTATGGGATCATACATAATAGGAGTTTCTACCTGATCTGATGGTTGATCAAGAGTCCTAATGGTCTGAAACTCTATGGTCAAGAGTCCCACTAGATTAAAACTCTACCTTTATGGGTTCTACTAGACTGAAACTTAAAATTCTACTTGTCTAGAACTCTCTAATCAAGAGTTCTACTAGTTTGGGACTTTGTGATCGCGAGTTTCATTCATTTAAGATACTTCGATCAAGAGTCCCACTGGTTTGGGACTCTTCGATCAAGAGTTTCATGTAGATGAGACTCCATTGCCCAGATGCCTATCTGATTGGAACTCTATATTTATTAGAGAATTAATTAGTAATTTGATTATTAATTAGCTTAAATTGATTAAGCGATGAGAATTTAATCAAATTTGATTGAATTTGATTCGATTGGATTTGACTCGATTTAGTCATGAGATGACCTAATCGCTATGGAAGATTCGATCATAATTTGATCAAGATCTGTACCTAATTAATTTCTTATTTAATTAAAATTTTATTGAGTTGGGTTAAGCCTAATTTGATTAGGTTTATCCTGGTCTGATTGGATCTAGATAAATCAATTTGGTTGAAACCAATTTGGACAAAATTCAAAGCTAGTTTGAATTTTAAACTTCCTGCATCATATTTGACTTTTCCACACCCTCTCTCACTAACACTTTGGTTTTGCGTGAGATTTCCCAAGCCTAGAATAGAATGCGTGCTCTCCCTTCTTCTCCCTTTGACCTGGTCCAAGAGTTGGATTAGGATGCTTTGTCTTGAATTTTGAATTCAAAGGCAAGTGGTTCGAGGTTGAAACCAATCTGACCTTATCCATTCCCCAGGCCTCTTATAGTTTTGTCACACTTTTTCGTAGAAAAATTTTAAAGTAGGCATAGAAGGAGAGTCGTTCTACTTGTCACCCACCTAGTGGGGTGCTGGAAATGGATAAAACATCCACTTGAATTTTGAATTCAAGTGGATGGTTAAAACCTCCCAACCTCCATCTCCTTATCTGATCCACACGCAAAAGCCATCGAAAGTCACCCATTTAAAATAGGATTTTTTGTGGGCATGCATGGGTGTGCATGAGATATCCAAGAGGGGTGTGGAGGCTTTCTTAGAGAGAGAAAATAGTGAAGGGCAATCATCTTTAGGCGAGAGAAATTCCTGTGAGAGAGAAAGGTTCTCTTATGCTCACATATTCCACTCATGCCACATTTTCTAATTTTTATCTCTTTGCTTGTGCATTTAAAAATAGTTTGAGAGTAGGTGTATGGTAGGAGAGATTCTCTTATATCTATAAAAAAAAATTTCATGGGAAAAAGCCCTAGAGAGAGGGCATGAGAGCATTTTCGAGCATCAGGGTTTTTGGTGTGCAAAACCCTAGAGTTGGGACTTAAGGTTTGGGTGGAGAGATTAAGTACTGTGAATGTCCAATCACCATCAAACTTGCACACCATGTTGTCATCCTCTGAAGCAAATCCTTCAATTTCTAGAGTATCTAGAATATCGAAAAGAAGATCATCAATTGCATCAATGAAGATCAGCCATCAAAGGCCTCGATGAGGAGCTAGCACTCTGATGGAGCTGGTTGGGACCACGAGCTCCACGTGGATCATCCATAGAGGCCAGATGAGTGTGCAGCGACAGTGCGATGCAATGGGTTCTTTCAGTGGATTTGGATAGTGGTAATCATCTACCCATGTATAGGTATTATTTTATGAACACAAGTCGGTCAGCGAATATGATTTGCTGATCGATCGCATTTAAATTTTCTAGTACATAGTGAAGGAAAAAACCTATTTTTTGGATCAGGTTCGTTCAGATTTGATTGAATCAGGAGGGATATTTCAAAAATTTTTCCTCTGAGATCCTAATCAGATCTGAGACTACTCAGATATGATCTTATTGATCTAATAATAAAATAAAAATAAAAATTAGATCTAATTTAATTTTACCTTTATTTTGGATAATCCAATTACCCTGCGATATCCTGATGTTTGTCTGAGGTTCTGGATGTAGCCATGCAAGCATCTGGCCTCTATCGGTATCCACTTGGGTAGGATCTGAAGATCTTCTCCTTCTTAATCAATTTTCCAAAAATCAAATTTAGATTTGATCTTGAAGGTCTTCAAAATTGTTTTTGAAGAATAGCCGTTGTCTCTTGCAGTAGTGCTGCCTTCTTCCTTTTCTGGCGCCTTTCATTTGCTTGGATCGCACCTTGTTCATGCCTAAAAGTTCTTGTGCATGGAGAGGAGAGAGAGGACTAGAGGGTGGCATGGAGAAGGAGGGAGAGAGGCTATATGGCATGGGCTAAAGGTAGAAGCATTAAATTCTAGACACAGATAGGATTTATATAGACCCTACTGCGCCATGCAGTGCCACATCATCCTAGCCAATCACGATCCTTTGTGCAATCAGATCTAAATCTGATTGGTGGGATGACATCATCTAATCCAATCAGATGAGAGATCCTCAAAATTCTCCTAAGATGGCGTCAAGACTGGGCCAAACAAGACTTCTTGATGCCACATAGTTTAATACCCTAAAGCAACTTGGAGTCCCATCTATATGGGACTCCATCTTTTATCCTCATGGGGCACATGCCTCCCTAGGCGTGCACCCCCTTTCTATCTGCTTTTTAGCAAAAAAATAAGTTCCTAGGTACTCTCCAATGGATGCATGACACATGGGCAGATGTCTAAGTGTCTAGAGTCAATATTTGACTAATGTCCGAAAATAGAAATTAGTTGGTGATCGAAAATGGCAGGTGTTGTTTTAAATTTATCTCATAAATTAAGACAATCCTTTTCTAACCTGGACAAGCTCCAATCAAATCAAGTAAAGGTTCTTGAGTGAGATCAAACACATTTGGCTCAATCGAGATAAGCTTTAATGATTGTTAAAGGAGAATATTAGGCTTAATTATGTGCTAGCATAATTTTCTTGAACCTAATTGAATCTTATTCAAATCAATTGAACTGGGTTAGTCTAATTGATGACATCCAGATCTAAACCCTTGTTTGTGTGACCCAGTTAGGTTGGTTCTATATGGTAATGGGATATGTCGGGATCTCTATCATCGACATCATCGAAATACCTTTCGATGGATTAGAACTTTTTTGATTTAGACAACTAGTATGATCGATCATCCAAATCATTCTAATTGCTCTCAAAATCCGTCAGTGACACCTAGCAGCATATGGTGGCAACTCATCAGAACTGAAAATGAACCTCTCGGTACAGTTACCTATGTGATTAAGTTTCTCTATCTTGGGCCCCGACCGGATTAGGGTTAAGGTGATCTCATCAAACCCTAATTTCCATCATATGAATTAATCATTTGATTCAAGTCCAATGTGAAAATCCTAATAAAAATTCTTTCTATTATTTCACTCTGCCATGGCCATGGGCTTATGGACTTGATTCTCATGATCATCATAGGGCTGCTCCTCATTTGCTGAGGTAGATAGATCCCCTATTGATGCAATCCAATTTCTACAATAAACATGCTATAGCCAACATACACCTTAGGATTTTGAATGACTAGGAGACGGAGTTATGGTGTAGTCAAACTATAACACCCTCAAGGTGAACTGCCGATACACCTCAGATCAAAGAACTAGATACACCACTGCAGCTTCGAGCCGATCATCGATGACAAGGTAGACTTTCTTATGACTGCTCGAGGTGGTCACGCTCAGTGCCCTCATTCTCTAACGAGTACCTGTACTCTTGCTTCGATGTCTCTATACCATAGATTTAAGACTCATCTATCCAAAAAAAGCGATCGTACACCAACCTTCCAGATCAATTACCATCCTCATGATGATCCTATGATCGGAAGCATTTGATGAGTTAATAATGAAAATTCATGTCTTAAATTTTTAACTCTTGAATATATGAACTATTAACTCAAGGAATGTATCACAGACACTTTCAAATACATACTATGATAGAAAATAATTTATTTTATTATTTATACTTAAAATTATAATTTTGCCCTTAGAAGTGTATCACAAGTGTCAGTCAATCTGGCTTCTAGGATACATATATCTAACAAACTCCACTTGACCTAAAGCCAATTGGCTATAAATCTAAGTCCCATCTTCTCAAGGTGGGCTTTGATCTTCTGCTGGCCCAATGGCTTTATAAGTGGGTTTGTCGCATTGTCTGTGAAGTCGACTCTTTTGACCTCGATGTAATCTTTCTCAAGGTAATTATGGATGAGGTGGCATCACCGCTTGATATGCTTGGATTTTTGGTGAGACCTCGACTTCGTAGCAAGGGATATGGCGCCATTATTGTCCAGTATAGAGGAATGGCATCCGATGGCATCACTCCGATCTCTGCGGCGAACTTCTTATACTAGAATGCCTCCTTCACAGCTTCTAATACAGCAATATACTCTGCTTCCATGGTGGAATCTGCTATCATTGTCTGCTTGGAACTCTTTCAATTGACAGTACCATCATTACACACAAATAGACTCTCAGATGTTGACTTTCGATCATCTATATCGAACATAAAATTCAAGTTTGTATACCCCTGGATTTCTCTATTACCAAAAACCAACATCATATCCTTAGTTTTTCTAAAGTACTTAAGGATACATTTCATAGAAGTCTAGTGTTCTTCACTTGGATTTGACTGATATCTGCTCGTGACACTTATAGCATAGGTTATATCAGGTCGTGTACATAACATGGCATACATGAGGCTCCCTATTGCTGAAGCATAAGGGATCTTGCTCATGCATTCAATCTCCTCAGGTATCTTGGGACACATTTTCTTAAAGAGATGAATGTCATGTCTGAAGGGTACCAATCCCCTCTTAGAGTTTTCCATGCTAAACCTCCTTAGCACTTCCTTTATGTACATCTTCTGTGAAAGACCCAGCATCCTATTCGGTCTATCTCTATAGATCTTAATTCCTAGAATGAAGGATGCTTCTTCTAGATCTTTTATGGAGAATTCTTTAGATGACCACATTTTAACTATGGTCAACATAGGAATATCATTTCCAATAAGGACGATATCATCCACGTACAGTACGAGAAAGACAATAATGTTCCCACTGATCTTTTTGAAAATACATGGTTCCTCCTCATTCTTGATGAAACCAAATAATTTGATCACATCATTAAAATGAGTATTCCAGCTCCGAGATGCTTGCTTAAGTTCATATATGGACCTTTGCAGCTTGCATACTTTGTGATCAACATCACTGGATGTGAAATCTAGCGGTTGTTCCATATAGATATCTTCCTCAAGGTATCCATTTAAGAATGCCATTTTCATGTTCATTTGCCATATTTTATAATCAAAATAGGCTGCAACAACAAGCAATGTGCGGATGGATTTTAGCATGACTACTGATGAAAAGGTATCCTAATAGTCAATTCCTTCATGCTGACTATACCGTTTTGCCACTAATCTAGATTTGAATGTCTCCACATTTTCATTTGCACCAATTTTTCTCTTGTAAATCTATTTACACCCAATAGGTACTATACCTTCAGATGGATCTACCAAGGTCCAAACTTGGTTTGATTGCATCGAATCAATTTCTGACTTCATTATCTCTAACCATTTCTCGGAGTCGACATCCGATATTACCTCGTCATAGGTTTTGGGATCATCACCATGAATCTCATTACCTACGAGGAATATTTTTTCTACTTCCTCTGAAATAGTACCTAAGTACCTCTCAGGAGGATGGAAAATTTTTTTGATCTATGAGATGAAGGAGGTAGTGATTGTATTGGCTCAACTTGATTTGATTCCATAGGGTCCTTAGCTTGTTGCTCTTGTGAGATTTTCTCCTTGAGCTGATCTGCTTTCCAATGCCACCATCTTGAATAAACTATTTTTCAAGAAAGATGGCATGCCGACTCACAATCATTTTGTGGTCTTCTAAAATATAGAAATAATATCCTAATGACTCTTTAGGATATCCTATGAATCGAGCTCTAAAGGTTCTATAGTCTAACTTGTCAGCTTATTTTCTTTTGACATGAGCCGGACAACCCTAAATTTTGAGATGACTCAGATTTGGTTTCTTACCATGCCATATCTCATACGGTATGGTAGGAACGATTTTAGAGAAAACCCTATTCAGTAAATATATAGCAGTTAACAGACTATATCCCCAAAGAAAATTAGGGAGGTCTGTGAAGCTTATCATGGATCAGACCATATCTAATAGGGTCCGATTTTTCTGTTCTAAAATCCCATTGAGTTGAGGTGTTCCAGGTGGAGTCGATTAAGAGACTATGCCATATTGCTTGAGATAGTCGAGGAATTTTCGACTAAGGTATTCACCTCCTCAATTTGATCGAAGAATCTTAATAAGTTTTTCAGTTTGTTTTTCAACTTCATGTTTGAATTTCTTAAAATTTTCAAAGGCTTCAGACTTGTATCTTATAAAATACACATACCCATATTGAGATAAATCATTGGTAAAGATTATGAAGTAGACAAAGTTGCCTCTAGCCAGTACTTCAAATGGACCGCACACATTAGTATATACTAGGACAAGTAGTTTCGTGGCCCTTTTCCCATATCCCACAAAAGGGAGCTTAGTCATTTTGCCATGAAGACATGATTCACAAATTGGATATGACTCGGAAGTCAACGGACTCAATAGCTCGATTTTCTTCAATTTGTCAACCCTATCTTCTACTATATGACCTAGCCTTAGGTGCCATAGATACCTATCATTTGAACTATCCCTTGGTCATTTTGATCTTATGGCATTCACATTTTGCTCGATATTAAAGATAGATACATCAATATGTAACTGGTAGAGACCGTTAATAAAAAAACCACTTGCAATTTTATTTCTTTCATAAAGAATATTACAATGATCCTTAAGAAAACTAATTACATACTTAAGAAAACTAATTACATAGCCTTCTTGTGCTAAACATGAAATAGAAATCAAATTCTTGCTTGAAGTAGGCATATAATAACAATCCTTAAGTACTAAATTTAAGCTAGATGGTAGTCGAAGAGGGTAGGTTTCAACGGCCACAGTAGTTATCCTTATTCCATTTTCGACGAGTAGGATCATCTCACCATCCCTCAGCCTTCTACTATCCTTAAGATCCTGCATGAAAGTGCACAAATGAGTATTGAAACCAGAGTCAAGCATCCAACTGGATGCAGAAGAAATTGTAAGATTAGATTCAATAATGAACATACCTCAAGAAGAATCTATCTCCTTCTTATTCTTCTAGATGGCCAGGTATGTAGGGCAGTTTCGCTTCTAGTGGCCGTCAGTATTATAATGAAAATACTTTCCTTTGTCAGTGGCCTTTTTCTTCAGCTCTGCCTTCTTTTTCTTTCCACCTTCCACCTTCTATTTTTTCACAGATTTCTTCTTCTTTTCAAAAGATATTCTCTTGAAAGAAGTCCATTCCATAGCAAGTACTGAGCCTTTAGAACATTTCATAGAAAGCTTAGTAGTAACCAGCATATTCATAAGCTCGACTAGAGTATTCTGAAGTTTATGCATATGGTAGTTTATGATGAACTACCTATACGCATCAGTCAAGAATTGCAGAATTATATCATTCTACAGATCCTGGTCTAACTTCACTCCAAGCTTCTCAAGCTCTTCTAAGTCTTTGATCATCATCAGACAATGATCTTGGACTAACTGTCCATCATACATTTTAGCCTTAAATAGTCATTTAGTGATCTGATATTTGGCTATGCGACTCTGTTCACCAAACAACTCTTATAGGTGAGCCAATATTTGGCAGACAGTCTTGATATCTTCATGTTGGTGCTGAAGCTCATCAGACATCGAGCTCAACATATAGTATCTGGCCTTATTATTTTTATCCATCCATTTATCAAGAGATGCTCTCTGTTCCGCAAACGGACGAGCTGGTAAGGTGCAGGGATCTTGATCTAATACATGAGTCAACTTCTCGGAACCTAAAATGATTTTGAAGTTTTGGAGCCAATCCTTGTAATTGAGTTCGGTCAGTCTATGAGTGTCCAGGATACGGGCTAGTGGGTTGGACGCAGATATTTTTTTTTCTGTAGAGAATCAAAGTTTCTAGTTAGATTTTATAATTAAAACTTGATCAATTTATTTAGAAGTTTGATTTTTAAATAAATTAGCTTTCATTATTTTCTTCGATCCCTACACTCCCTCTATAGAGATGCAAAAATCTCCATGATTACTGATTTTTAGTGGGTGATGCAATCCCACCAACTGACTCATCACCTCATCTAATAGTTATTGGTGATGGATTGGTCAATGAGTGAACAACTCTTATCCAATGATTCTCTAATCATGGTGTACCCATACTTGATCTCTAATTCATGAATCTCACCATGCTCAAAATATTGATCCATTCCTTAGTTAAGTCAGACCTACCATTTGCATAGATTGGATTTCTAATTGGGTCTCTCACCATATCTGGAATATTGAGCCCAATCCATCCTCTAGCCCATAGCATCCAATGCCTAATAGACATGGTTGCATCTTTTTGGTGCAACTGAACCACTATGACCAGTCGAGAACAATCAACCTCGGGAAGGACCTACACATCTACAATGATGGAAGACCTTAGACTTAATCTTTTCTTAGGGAGATTTGATTTAGATTTCTTTACACTTAACTTGACATAGCCATAACCATTATGACTAACCTAGTGGCATGGGTTAGCTCGTATTGTTAGCCACCTTAGATCAGGACTGGACCGACAAATATGGTCAGGTAAGTGAGACCAGTGGAAGGGATATGCCATTAATTCGATAAGAACGCATTCGAGTTGAGTAGCTCCTAATTAAAAATCAGTCGGTCATATTTGCCAAACTTACCTTAGACACCAAATTATTGAGCCAGAATCAATCGGATTAGCCTACAATCCAGACTCTAACCATCAAGCCTAATTAGGTCTTAACTTGATCAATCACACATGTGACTTGATCTTGATCCAGACTTAATCCTATTAGGTTGGTCAATTTAAGTACTCTTGATCCCACTTAACCAACTCTTGATTCAGTTTGATCAACCACTTGACCTAATTGAGCTACCCAAGCCTAAACCTAACTTTATGAATATATCTTAGATCTAAAAATTCTTAATTTTAGATTTAATATATTTTATAATCTTAATTCTTAATTAAGTTTAGGGTTCATAAACAAAACATGTATATAAAATTCTAGGATTTCAGGATCTAGGGTTTTACAGAAAATAAGTTTATGATTTTTGATTAAGGATAAACGTGTAGCACCCTTACACACCATAAGAACACCCCATCGAATGAGAGGATAGGATCTTTAAATTCTACTTCATTCTTATGATCGGACGGTCAAGGGGAATGTCTTAATCAGAAACATGATAAATCTACATCATATATCACATATGTAAAAAATTGATCTAACTAAAAAAATATATTTTGCATACATCTCATGTATCATATCATGCATATTTTCAGATCTAAATTATCTCATAAATTTCTAAAAAATAAGATTTAAATTTAATTATATCAAATTAAAATTTATTCTAGATAATTTTGTAAAACTATTCTATAACTAGTCTAAACATGCATCTATCATATCTCATATGAATAAATTAAATAAATTTATTTTTTAGATCTAATTATAATATTTATAATATCAAAAAATAGTAAATAAATAGATCTAAAAATTATAATTAATTAAATTAAAATTATGATCATGTTAGACTATACATAGAATAATTTTATTCCTAGTCTAGTCATGCATCTCATACATCTTAGATTTAAATTATTTAATTTTTAATTTTTTAATTTTAGATCTAATCATATTTAATGTGACATCTAAAATTATTTAATTATTAGATCAAAATAAAGTTAAAATTAGATCTAATGAATTATGGAACCTGGCTCTGATACCAGTTGAAGAGAAAAATCTATTTTTCGGATCAGGTTCGTTCAGATCTGATTGAATCAGGAGGGATATTTCAAAAAAAAATTTTCTTAGATTCTAATCAAATCTGAGACTCCTCAAATCTGATCTTATTAATTTGATAATAAAATAAAATTAAAAATTTAATCTAATTTAATTATACCTTTATTTTGGATAATCTAATTACTTTATGATAATCCTGATGTTTGCCTGAGGTACTGGATGTAGCCACGCAAGCGCCAGATCTCTACTGGTATCCACTCGAGCAGGATCTAAAGATCTTCTCCTTCTTAATCAATCCTTCAAAAATCAGATCTAGATTTGATCTTGATGGTTTTTAAAACTTCTTTTGAAGAACAACCATTGTCTCTTGTAGCAGTGCTGCCTTCTTTCTTTCCTGGCACCTTTCACTTGCTTGGATCGCACCTTCTTTGTGCCCAAAAGCCCTTGGGCATGGAGAGGATAGAGAGGACCAAAGGGTGGCATGGAGAAGGAGGGAGAGAGGCTATGTGGCATGGGCTAAAGGTAGAAGCATTAAATTCTAGGCACAGACAGGGTTTATATAGACCCTGCTGCACCGTGCAGTGCCATATCATCCTGGCCAATCATTGCTCTTTGTGCAATTAGATATAAATCTGATTGGTGGAATGATATTATCTGATCCAATTAAATGAGAGATCCTTAAAACCCTCCTAAGGTGGTGCCAAGATTGGGTCAAACAAGACTTCTTGGCACCATACAGTTTAATCCCTTGAAGCAATATGGAGTCTCATCTGTATGGGACTCCATCTTTTATCCTCATGGGGCACAGGCCTCCCTAGGCATGTGCCCCATTCCTATCTGCTTTTTAGCAGGAGGACAAGTCCCTAGGTACTCTCCTTTGAGTGCATGACACATGGGCAGATGTCTTAGTGTCCAGGGTCAATATTTGACCAATGTCCGAAAATAGAAATTAGCAGGTGATCGAAAATGGTAGGTGTTGTTTTAAATTTATCTCATAAATTAAGACAATCCTGTTTTAACCTGGACAAGCTCTAGTCAGACCAAATAAAGATTTCTGAGTGAGCCCAAACACATTTGGCTCAGTCGAGACAAGCTTTAATGATTGTTAAAGGAGAACATTAGGCTCAATCATGTGCTAGCACGATTTTCTTGAACTTAATTGAATCTTATTCAAATCAATTGAACTGGGTTAGTCCAATTAATAACATCCAGATCCAAATTCTTGTTTGTGTGATCTAGTTAGGTTCAGTTCTATATGGTAATGGGATATGTCGCGATCTCTATCATTGACATCATCGAAATACCTTTCGATGGATTAGAATTTTTTTGATTCAGACAACTAGTATGATCGATCATCCAAATCATTCTAATTGCTCCCAAAATCTGCCAGTGACTCCTAGCAATATATGATGGCAATCCATCAGAACTAAAAACAAATCTCTCGATGTAGTTACCTATGTGATTAAGTTCCTTTATCTTGAGCCTCGATCGGATTAGGGTTAAGGTGATCTCATCAAACCCTAATTTTCATCATATGAATTAATCATTCGATTCAAGTCCAATGTGAAAATCCTAATAGAAACTCTTTCTATTATTTCACTCTACTATGGTCATGGGCTTATGGACTTGATTCTTATGATCATCATAGGGCTGCTCCTCATCCACTAAGGTGATAGATCTTCTATTGGTGCAATCCAATTTCTACAATGAACATGCTATAGCCAACATACACCTCAGGATTCTGAATGGCTAGAAGATCGAGTTATGGTGTAGTCAAACTATAACACCCTCAAGGTGAACTGTCGATGCACCTCAAATCAAAGAACTAGACACACCACTGCAGCTTCGAGCCAGTCATCAATGATAAGGTAGACTTCCTTGTGACTGCTTAAGGTGGTCACGCTCAGTGCCCTCGTTCTCTAATTTGTATCTATACTCTCGCTCTAGTGTCTCTACACCATAGATTCAAGACTCATCTATCCAAAAGGAGCGATCGTACACCAACCTTTCGGATCAATCACCATTCTCATGATGATCCTACAGTCGGAAGCATTTTATGAGTTAATAATGAAAATTCATGTCTTAAATTTTCAACTCTTGAAAATATGAACTATTAGCTCAAGGAATGTATCACAGACACTTTCAAATACATACTATGATAGAAAATAATTTATTTTATTATTTATAATTAAAATTATAATTTTATCCTTAAAAGTGTATTACAAGTATCAGCCAATCTAGCTTTTAGGGCACATATATCTAACACATAGCATGCATAGAATTAATAGTAGATTAATTTTGCTTTTGTTGAAAATTTTATTTAATTTTTTTTTAAAAAATGCATGCTTTAAACTTGCACGATTTTCAACAGCCTAACCACTTGATTTTTCTCTGATTTTTTTATGAAAAATAGAAGACTTTTGTGCGCATATTCCCTAGAGTCCATACAAAAAATAAGGAGGGGACACCCAAGAGTTGGGCATCCTAATCCTTGCTCAATTTGGATCTACCTTTCTAGGTATTTGACCTAAACAAGAACTCTATCATAACTCTCTATTTAAAGAGAGTTAGGGCATGAAATTTTTATAGGAATTAGTCCTTTCAGAGAGGGTTTGGACGTGGGAAGCTTGAGCACAAAAGGTTTTGGGCATGGTACTTTGATACGACACCACCCATTGTATCCTAGTAAGAGAGGAACGAAGAAGTGAAGGAAAATATGCAGGATTTTATGCATGAATTTCAAATTTTTTTTGAAATATAACATAGAAAAGTTATAAATTAAACTATTTAATCTAAAATGCACGTAATCTAATTACTAAACCATACATCTAGGATCTATAACATGTCATAATGCATGTATAAATTTGAAAATAAATATTTTGGTATTAATTAAATCAATACCCTAGATCTAGAACAATTCTAGATCTAAATCCTAGATCACATTTAGGTGAGAGAAGAGATCAAATTTCTTATCTTTGCATGGGTTGAGAACTCTACAATTGATTTCCATTGTTGTCTTTGGAGCCACACACACATCCGACCTCTATAGGTGATCCATACGAGGTTGCAACAAAATCAGAGGTTCATCGAATGAAGAACTGCTCAAAGTGCTAGCTTCTCACTGATCCCTTCAGATGGTTAATCTAAAATTTATTCTTTGGATCTCTTGTGTGAGCTCAGAAGTGGCACTCTTAAGTTTTGGAAACATGAGAAGATAGATCATGAAAAGATGGAAGCGAGCCAGAAGAAGAATTAGTCTCAATAATAAAATTCAGAAACTAGGCTAGCTCACTCTGAGACTGAGTCGGCTCAATTGAAAACTAGATCGGCTAGGTCTTAGAGAAAAATTCAGATAGAAAACTGTATTTTTGGGCTATTGGCATGGTACACAACTGGGTCAGCTCAGTTTGGGACTGAGCCGACCCAGTTGCAGGTTAGCCGGCTCAATCTGAAACTGGGCCGACTCAATTTTCGTGAGTTATTATTTTGTATACGTGGATTGTTTGAGTTTGGAGAGTTTTCTATGAGCTTGGACTTGACCCTTTGTAAAGTATATATATTGAAAACAGATCAAGATTGTAAGTATGCTAAAATATACTGAATAAACGCTTTTTTCTTCTAAACATCTCTTCTTTTCTTCTTCTTTATTCCTTGATTTATTTGATCGTGCTTCTGCAAAAATCTCTAAGAAGTACTTTCTTGTTGCTTAGCTAATCACCAATGGCCACGTCGATCCATATGGGAAGAGCGCATATTCTTAACATTTGGTATCATAGTGGTATTGCATGGAAGGAAGGAAGACACCTAGGATTTACTACATCCAGGATCTATTGCACCAGATTTTATCATCCTAAAAACTTCTAATTTGCTTCGTAGTTATCTCTAGATTAAGGTGGAGATTGTTTATACGGAGGAATGGTGATACAGAAGTTTAGAAAGAGGATCTAGGATTAGTTAGATTTTCTGTGAAGGATAGTTTTACTGGTGTGTGATCATGAAGGGTGTTAGGGATCTGTTCTTGACTTGTTTGAAGTCATGGGATCAAGTGGATTCAAGGTGGATTTTGTGAAGTTCGACGGTAAGGGAAACTTTACCCTATGATAGCAAAGAGTAAAGGACTTGTTGGTTCAGCAGAGGATCTATAGGATCTTGACAAAAGAAAGGTCGGAAAAGATCAGTGCTGAGAATTGAAAAGAGTTGGAGGAAATTGCTTTTAGCATAATCCGAATGTACTTGGCCGATCAGGTTTTGCTCGAGGTTTATACAGCGACTACGGCAAAGGGGCTCTAGGAGAAACTGGAGAACACATACATGGGAAAGAACATGACGAACAAACTGTGGTTGAAAAAATAGCTGTATAGTCTGAAGATGCTCAAAGGCGGAGATCTTGTTGCACATATTCAAAGGTTCAATTAGGTGTGTTCTGAGGTGATGAGTTTGGATGTGAAGATCGACGAGGAGGATTGTGTTAGATATATGTGCCCTAGAAGTCAGAATTGGCTAACACTTGTAATACACTTCTAGAGGCAAAATTATAATTTTGACTATAAATAATAAAATAGATTATTTTCTATCACAAATATGTATTTAGTGTCTGTGATACATCCCTTGAGTTAATGGTAATGATAATTCTTATTTTCAAGAGTTGAAAATTTAAGATAAGAATTTTTATTATTAACTCATAAAATGCTTCCGACCGTAGGATCATCATGAGGATGGTGATTTATCCAGAAAGTTGGTGTACAATTACTTCTTTATAGTAGATGAGTCCTTAGTCTACAGTGTAGAGACACTGGAGCGAGAGTACAGGTACTCGTTAGAGAATGAGGGCACTGAGCGTGACCATCTCGAGCAGTCATAAGGAAGTCTACCTTCTCATTGATGACTGACTCGAAGCTGCAGTGGTGTGTCTGATTCTTTGATCTAAGGTGCATCGATAGTTCACCTTGAGGGTGTTATAGTTTGACTACACCATGACTCAGTCTCCTAGCTATTCGGAACCCTGAGGTGTATGTTGGCTATAGCATATTCATTGTAGGAATTGGATTGTACTAAGAGGAAATCTATCTACCTCGGTGGATAAGGAGCTGCCCTATGATGATCATGAGAATTAAGTCCTTAAGCCTATGGCCATGATATAGTGAAATAATAGAAAGAGTTTCTATTAAGGTTTTCACATCGAACTTGAATCAAATGATTAAATCATATGACGAAAATTAGGGTTTGACGAGTTCACCTTAACCCTAATCTGATCGGGGCTCAGGATAGAAGAACTTAATCACATAGGTAGCTGAAGAAAAATCCTAATTTTTCGGTCCAGGTTCGTTCAGATTTGATCAGATCAAGAGATATATTTTAAATTTTTTTCTCTTTGATCTGTATTAGATCTGGGATGTTTCAGATCTGATTCTTATTATTTTAATAAATAAAATAAAATAAGGATAAATTAAATCAAATTTAATTTATCTAATTTGGATAATCCTATTATCCTGTTGATGATCCTGTTTGCAGCGGAAGATTCTGGATCTAGCCATGCAAGCGCCTGGCCTCTACCGATATCCACTCGGGCTGGATCTGAAGATCCTCTTCTTCTCTATCATGTCTCCAAAAAAATAGATTTGGATCTGATCTGAAGGATCTTCAAAACTCCTTTTAAAGATCAGCAGTCATCCTTTGCAGCAGTGCAGCCTTCTTGCTTTTGATCTTCTTTCTTTGATCTGGATCGCACCAACCAAGCTCCAATTTATTTAGGAATGGGTTGGACGCAGACATTTTTTTGTAGATAGTCAAAGATTCTAGTTAGATATTGTAATTTTGACTTCACCAATTTATTTAGGAATTTTATTTTTGAACAAATTAGCTCCCACTATTTTCTCGGATCCCTACACTCTCTCTGTAGAGATTTAAAAATCTCCACGATTAATGATTTCTAGTGGGTGGTGCGGTCTCACCAACTGACTCATCACCTCACCTAACAGTTATTGGTGATGGGTTAGCTAATGAGTGAACAACTCTTATTCAATGATTCTCTAATCATGGTGCACCCAAACTTGGTCTCTAATTCATGAATCTCACCGTCTTCAGAATATTGATCCACTCCTTAGTTAAGTCAGACCCACCATTTGCATAGACTGAGTTTCTAATTGAGTCTCTCACCGTATCCGAAATATTGAGCCCAACTCATCCTCCAGCCCATAGCATCCAATGCCTAATAGATATGGTTGCGTCTTTCCGATGCAACTGAGCCACTATATCCAACCGAGAACAATCAACCCCGAAAAGGGCCCGCACATCTACAATGGTGGAAGACCTCAGACTTAATCTTTTCTTAGGGAGAATTGATTCAGATCTCATTAAACTAGACTTGGCTTATGAAGGGAAATCCTGATTTCCCGATCCAGGTTCGTCCAGATCTGATTAGATCAAGAGATATATTTCAAAAATTTTCCCTTGATCTTAATCAGATCTTGATATGTTTCAGATCTGATTCTTATTATTTTAATAAATAAAATAAAACAAGATAAATTAAATCAAATTTAATTTACCTGATTTGGGTAATCCTATTACCCTGTAGATGATCCTGATTGCAGCGGAAGGTTCTGGATCTTAGCCACGCAAGCGCCTGGCCTCTACCGGTATCCACTCGAGTTGGATCTGGAGAACCTCTTCTTCTCTATCACACCTCCAAAAATCAGATCTAGATCTGATCTGGAGGATCTTCAAAACTCTTTTGAAGATCTGCAGTCGTCCTTTTGCAGCAGCGCAGCCTTCTTGCTTTTGATCGCCTTTTCTTGATCTGAATCGCACCAAACTAAATCCAAAACCCTTTTGGACGTGGAGAGCAAGGGGAGAAGAGACTATGGCGTGGAGAAGGAGGGGAGAGGCAGCCTTGGGGCTTGGGAAATCTCTATTGAATTCACTTAGGATTAGGGTTGGGCGCAGGGTCTTATTTATAGACCTCTTGTGATCCAACTCCTCTTCCTCTCAACCAATCACAACCCTTTGTGAAATCAGATCTAAATCTGATTGGTTGAAAAAGAGACCCCTGGATTCCTCCTTAGAGGGTGCCTAAGACCAGTCAAACTGGATTCTTAGTAGAACTCTGATTGGAATCCAAAAGGGAGGTGGAGTCCTTGTCCAACAAGGACTCCTAGGCGCCTCCTACTTGGGCTCACGCCACCCTTGGCGTGCGCCCTTCTCCTTGCCAGGTTCTGGCAGGAGGGACAGGCCCCCACCAGCTCTCCAATAGGTGCATGACATGTGGTCAAAAGTCAAAGGGTGAATGGTCAACGTTTGACCAGTCAAAGGTAGACTTTTTGACCAAAGTCAAAGAACAAGAAATGGCAGGTGACCAAAAATGGCAGGTAATGTCTTACAAATAAGACAACCTATTCTGACTTGGACAACCTCCAGTCAGACCATATGAAGGCCTCTGATTGAGCACAAACTCCTTTGGCTCAGTCAGGACAACTTATTTATGATAGTAAAAGAAGAACGTTAGGTTCAATCGAGTGCTAGCACGATTTCCTTGAACCTAATTGAATCTCATTCAGATCAATTGAACTAGATGAGTTCAATTGATGATCACCAGATTCAAACCCTTGTTTGTGTGACCCAGTTAGGTTCAGTTCTGTATGGTAATGGATATGTCATGATCTCTATCATAGACATCATCGAAACTCCTTTCGATGGATCAGAACTCTTCTGATTCGAACAGCTAGAATGATCGATCATCTAAATCATTCTAATTGCTCCCAAAATCCACCAGTGACACCTAGCAGTATATGGTGGCAACCCATCAGAGCTGAATGCGAACCTCTTGGTGCAGCTACCTGTGTGATTAAGTTCTTCTATCTTGAGCCCCAATCAGATTAGGGTTAAGGTGAACTCGTCAAACCCTAGTCTCTATCATATGATGTAATCATTCGATTCGAGTCCAATGTGAAAATCTAAATAGAAACTCTTTCTATTATTTCACTCTGCCATGGCCATGGGCTTCAGGACTTGATTCTCATGATCATCATAAGGCTACTCCTCTACCACCGAGGTAGATAGATCCCCATCTTGATGCAATCCAGTTCCTACAATGAACATGTCACAGCCAACATACACCTCAGGGTTCCATATGGCTAGGAGACCGAGTAATGGTGTAGTCAAACTATAACACCCTCAAGGTGAACTGCCGATGCATCTCAGGTCAAAGAACCAGACACACACTGCAGCATCGAGTCAGTCATTGACGCGAAGGTAGACTTCCTAATGACTACTCGAGGTGGTCAAGCTCAGTGCCTTCGTTTCTAACGAGTACCTGTACTCTCGCTCCGGTGTCCCACACCATAGACTTCAAGACTCATCTATTAAGAGAAGCGATCGTACACCAACCTTTCGGATCAATCACCCATCCTCGTGATGATCCTATGGTCGGGAGCTGTTTATGAAGTTAATAATGATTATTATGTCTTAATTTTCAACTCTTGAAAATATGAATTATCATTACCATTAACTCAAAGGATGTATCACAGACACTAAATACACATGTGTGATAGAAAATAACCCATTTCATATATTATAGTCAAAATTTATAATTTTGCCCCTAGAAGTGTATACAGGTGTCAGCTAATTCTGGCTTCTAGGGCACATATCAACATCTCCATCTGTTCCAAAGCCAATTGGCTACAAGTCTAAGTCCCATCTTCTCAAGTGGCTTCGATCTTCTGCCGGCCCCAACGGCTTTGTAAGTGGGTCCTGCCACATTATCTGTGGAGTTGACTCTCTTGACCTCAACGTAACCTTTCTCAAGGTAATCGCGGGGGGGTGTATCACCGTTTGCTTGGAACTCTTCCAGCACAAACAGTCTGCCAGAATGTCGACTTTCGATCATCTATATCCGGCACATGAAGTCTAAGTCTGTGTATCCCTGAACTTTGGAGTTCTCCATTACCAAAGACCAAACATCATACTCTTAGTACTTAAGGATACATTCACAAAAGTCTAGTGTTTTCTTCACCTGGATTTGACTGATATTGCTTGTGACACTCAACAGCATGGCTAATCAGGTCGTGTACATAGCAATGGCATACATGAGGCTCCCTATTGCAGAAGCATAAGGGATCTTGCTCATGCGTTCTATTTCCTCAGGTGTGCTGGGCACCTCTTTTGGAAGATGATACCATGTCTGAAGGTATAATCCCCTCTTAGAGTTTTCCATACTAAACCTCTTTAGTACTTCCCTCTATGTACATTTTCTGGTGAAAGTCCTGCATCCTATTCGGTCTATCCTTAGACCTTAATTCCTAGAGATCAAGGATGCTTCACCTAGGTCTTTCATGGAGAATTCCTAGACAACCATATCTTGACTGATGTCAACATGGGAATATCATTCCCAATAAGGAGGATGTCATCCACGTACAATACGAGGAAGACAACAGCGCTCCCACTAACCCTTTTGAAAATACATGGTTCCTCTTCATTTTTGATGAAACCAAACTTTTTGATCACATCATTGAAACGAGTGTTCCAGCTCCGAGATGCTTGCTTAAGTCCATATATGGACCTTTGCAGCTTGCAAACCTTGTGATCAGTATTACTGGATGTGAAATCTAGCGGCTGTTCCATATAGATATCTTCCTCAGATATCCATTTAGGAATCCGTTTTCACTCCATCTTGTGCCATATTTCATAATCGAAATAGGCTGCAACGGCAAGCAATGTGCGGATGGATTTTAGCATAGCTACCGGGGAAAAGGTATCCTGATAGTCAATGCCTTCACGTTGACTATAACCTTTTGCCACCAGTCTAGCCTTGAATGTCTCCACATTCCCATCTGCACCAATCTTTCTCTTGAAGATCCATTTACAACACACCAATGTATATACCTTCTGGTGTCTACCAAGGTCTAGACTTGATTTGAGTGCATCGAGTCGATCTCTGACTCATTGCCTCAAGCCATTTCGGAGTCGATATCTGATATCGCCTCATTGTAGGTTGGGATCATCACCATGAGCACCATTACCTACGAGGAACATTTGTTTCTCTATATCCTCTGAAATAATA